>PVJO010000604.1:0-92978 GCA_004026905.1 Hystrix cristata | reverse complement strand
GGTAATGGAAAGAAAACTCAAGTAGCAATTGCGCAGAAAAAAAGCAGAAAAGAATCTCAAAACATAATGGTGAGGAATCTGAAGTTCAAAGGGAAGTCTTTGAGTAATATTAAGAGGAGAGTGATATAATCAGAGTTGAGTTCAATAAATCCTATTAATGATCAATTGGCAGTCATTTCCCTTCTGTTTCCATTTCCTCATTCGTAAAAATGAGAACATAGGGTCATTTTTAATAGTTGCATTTTTATAGTGTATTATGCTATAGATTTTTCTCTGGCCACACATAATAAATCAACCTATTACAATTCTGAGCACTTTATGAGTCATGGAAGGGATGTGACATTTAAATATCGTTCAGACCTGGCCATTAGCACAATGTAGTAGGAAGAGCAGAGGGCAAGAACCATGGCTTCTCCTTTACTGGCTATGTGGAGGCATGAGAAATTACTCAACTTGCAAATGTCTAATTTTCTTTCATTTATTAAGTGGAAGGATAATAATATCTTACTGGTAAATTTCTCTATACATGAAGTAATCTTTGCTAATAGATTAGCTCATTCTCCTCTTGGAGACAGTTGTAAATATGAATCAATCTCATTTGAGATGTTTTGCCTTTAAATCCAACTTCCATAAATGTCTACGATTTATTTTCTTGTCAAACCAAAGACAGAAATGGGCCTTCCAACAAGGACAATTGTGTTATATGCATCTGTTCGTGTACTTTCAAGCTTTCCTTGCAGGCATGAGGAAGTTTACTGTCATTCATAAGCTACTGAAGTAAAGCACAGAGGAGAACCACATATTTAGAGCTACAAGATGGAAAACAGCAACTCATAAGGGAGAAATTAATAATTGCCTGACTCCCCTGGCTCATGCGCAGCACCTGGGCCAAGCTGCTAATTTTCACCTGGCCAGTGCTTGCGTGTGGAAACTGACGGGTTTGGTGAATTTTTGTGTTTTGCCTGGTTTTCTCTGATCTCAGCTTCTGTGAAATCCATAGAGACATCTTTGTGTCCATTGACATTCTGGAATAAAAGTTAAGCTTATGTTAAACAATACCTCTTTTTCCTCCTATTTGAATGGATTTACTATGCTGGAGTCTGTTCTTTTACCACTGCCGTTTGTTGAGAAAATCAAAAGCTCCAAGAGATTTCTTCCACAGTTGGTGTTTAGTAATTATTTTCTGCTCGATTTCTGTGGTGATAGTTTGTACCCTGTTTGTTGACTTACAACTATAGCAAGGTGTCGATTTAGCTTAAATATATACCTTGTTCTTTAAGGAAAGGAATAAAGTACTAGACATAGTAAAATATTAATCAAATACCTCAAGGGTTAGTGTAAGGGAAATTTTAGTACCACAACATTAAATAATATGCTAACTACATTGGTAGTAATAAAATTCATAATATACAATGTAAATGTATAAGTAACTTGTTTTATCATCAAACGTTCTTAAAGATGAATAAAATTAAAGAACAGCTTATTCCTGGGTATATACTTTATGCTCAGAGAAAATTACAGTGGTATGTTTATAAAATTAATCCATCACCAAGACATGATGTTTCCAACCATTAGAAAGTTAGCCCCCAAGGTCTATGTATCACTTTGTCCCTTTATAGATCACCTGAGAAGGCTTAAAAAATTCCTTGCAAAAATTACTACCCTCCATCATATATTATTTTTAAGAAATAGTAAGAGAAAGTGGAAAATTAGAGGTTGACTATGGAAAGATGTATATTTGAGTGTCAGATGCATCCCTGTGAAAGTCTTTTGCCAACTCTGGAATTCGTTTATGGCTCCAGAAATTGTGGAGAATTCAGTAAATCCTTTCAAAAATTTTTTTCTCTTCTTTTTTTCTCTTCTTTTTTTTGCTTTCTTTTCCTTTGTAAACACTTCATCGAAGATACATCCAGAAAAAGAAAAAAGAAATTTAATTTGCATGAATGTTCCTATGTCTTGCTTTTGTAGTTTGTTCTAGAGCAGTCTTAATTTGGAATCATTAATTTAACTCTTGTGATATTTTAGAGAAAAATATAAAGATAGTTGTGGTAGATGAAGTCAGTAATAGGGAAGTTTCCATAATCCCACCATGTTTTCTCACAAGCTAAATTCGATTTTAAAGAGAAAAAAATGATTGAACACACAAAATAATATAATAAAATATGAATCTCATCTGGCAGTATTATGTATATTATACATAATTATAAAAGTATCCAAAAAAAGGTCAAATAGAAGAAATGTAAATGAATATTTAGGCATTGATATGTTTTCTTACATTCTACTACATATTCTCTGAACACACTGGCACTTAAAAAAATAAATCCAAATATACAAAGATAGATTTTTTGTACAGCTAAATATATTAAATTTTCTTTTATCATGAAAACTGAAATGTTTTGCAGAAATACACAAAATATACACTGTATTACTGACCAATAATATAAACTTTTTTGCAAATAAAAATTCCCTCTACGGATTACTTTTTAACCTCCCTTTTCAAGTAAAGATGATTATTTCCCCCTTTCTCCCACCTTTGTTTTCAAATCTTTTTATTACGAATTTATTTCTTTTTATGCCAGCTTTGTATGAAAACTGGGTTGAATCTTGGGTTCAGTTTTAATGTCATTTTGGTGTTTTTGTTGCCACAAACTATCACCATTTCTGCCACATAATGGATATTCACTATTGTTGTTGTTGAACAAATTTAAATAAATTAAACTGAATTGTCTTACTTAAAGGTAACTTTACCACAGAGAACATCCCTAATATAGTCCAGAGTCACAAAACTTGTTTACATATTAGATTCATCGAGAAGATTTGTTAAGTATTCAGATTTCTGAGCTTTCTGTGCCATTGACTCAGTTGGTTGAAGCACATGAACCTATAATTTGAAAAAACTTTCTTGACTGTTTCAGCTCTCCTGGCTGCAGCTATATAGATAGAACTTGGGCGTGCTAATTTAGATGGTGGACTTGGAAAGAAAAGGACAGAACTTGTATTCTAGGGTGCTGGCATTTCTTACCTTTTGGAGTCTTCAGTGAGGGTATTTTAGTTTAATTTTTAACAGTGACGATAATAATATGTACATCCCATGTCTGTTACAGAAACTTTACCTGGCAAAGCATAGCATGCTTGTCACACAGCACAGGTTCAAACGCTTCTAGCTATTTTTATATTAACCCTGTGTCTTAACCAGCCTCAGAGGTAAGCTTGATGTAGTATGATGGGAGTGTAGATTGGATGCGGAATTGACTGGAGAGATTGGGAAAAGCACACTCTCAAAAGGTCTTAAAGGTAACACCATAGAGAACCCATCAGGGTGTTTTCCCACGCGTCTGCTTAATTTCTTATTAATTTTTAAATGTGTATGGGCCAAAGATTTGTTTTTGCATACATGGTCCAGTTTAATTCTCATGTCACTGTATAGCAGTTGTGGCTGAAGGTTTGTAATTTAGCAGAGAGTTATCCATATATGTGAAATTGCTTGGACAATCTTCCTCAAATAGTAAGTGGCAGGTGTGAGGACAAGGTTTGGTTGTGTTAGTACACGTCTTTTTTATTGAGGATTGTTTTACTCTGCAGACAAAAGTAAAATGGAGTCAAATGTATCAAAAATAGAAACTAAAGGGGAAAAAAATCAAGATATAACATGTATAGGGACAAATTCTGCATGATGAATGTGATTATTATGCATGATCCAAACGATCTAAAATGTACCAATAAAATTAATTACAGAAAAAATAGTCAAGAAAAGATTAAGCCAGAATGTTGGCTACCTACAGCATGTGGAATCAGAACTTCGAAGACTACCGGAAACATTCTTATTTCTGTCCGTTTCTTCTTTCATTTTTTTTTCTCTTACGTAAATCGTTTTATGTATTGGCATATAGGACAACTGAAAATTTCTTTTATGTTACCTAGTTTCAACTATGGGAAGGTAAGAACCCAAAGCTTTTTCTGCTGTCATGTTCACGAAGAGAAGTCCTGGGGCTACTAATCAAATCAAATATGTCAGAGGGGCAGGGAAGTGCCGTGGCTATCACATCGGATGAGAGGAAGGACAGTTCTCAGGAACGTCTGCTAGAGCTGTTGTTGGTTTTTGTGCTTTGTTTTGTTTTTTGCTTTGTCTCGTTTTTGTATTACTGTTAAATGAATCCAGCATCTTCACCCAGAGATACATCCTCAGTCCTTTTTATTTATTTATTTATTTATTTTTGGCACTTTGAGACGTTGTCTCTCTAAGTCTCTAAGTCGCCCAGGCTGCTCTTCAACTCGCAATCCTCCTGTCTCAGCCTCCCAAAGTGCTGGTGTTAAAGGTCTTGTAACCATTGCTGGCTTGGTTTAATTTTTTAAAACTATAATAGGTTATAGGAAAAGTAGAGTCACACCCTGATCCATGCCATGTTGTGACTTCCGACTGCAATAGCAATCTATCTCAAATCTCAGTTGCAATTACCTTTTCCGCTCTATGAGACTTCTAGTTATTATTTTTATCCTTTGGAAAATTCTAAGATTAGTGTGATATGATAGGCACAGTACTTTTCAGCCAGCCAAAACCACTTTGTCTCTATGTATGGTCCAGTCACTAATTTAGCCTTTTTATTGTGCACACATCATCTAGCCTGAGTCATTCACTTCTTTCCAGTAAAATAGGTATAATAATGTCACTTGCAAGGATGTCAGAATAATTACAGCTAGCAAAGCAGTTGACACAAATTAGTTTCCTCATAAAATGAAGTGAGTAATATTACCAATAACCAAAATTTAAAAAATGGTTCAAATAAAATGCAATGTCTACAAATATAGCTACCTCGTCTCCATTAGTTGTTTATTTCGGTGCCCTCGTTCTTTTTTGAGGCTCAATAAATGTTTATTAAGAAAACAAACAGTTAAATTACTGAATCATTAATTAAATGAGTTGGATAATTTAGACAAGGGATGAATTGAAAACTATACAATAATCTAAATACAAGGTTCTCTAATGTAGGCAAGTAGACTTAAAAAATGCCAAACTCATCAAATAAGTTCCCTTAAAACTAAACAGATTTCAAAACAATCGGTAGTGCTAGAATGTATTAAATATAAATAATGGCGAGAGACCTCTGATTTTAAAATGTCAAAAGTGGGATTTTATGTTTTTGCTTTAATTACAGGGAATTCAATTTCATGAAATTAATAAGAAATCAAAAACTATCATTCTAACAATGAAAAAATGTATCAAATTGTAGGTTCTCAAGTTGGTGCAAAGCTCTGGGTCTCTCGTTGACATGCACTGAAACTCGTGCCTTTGCAGAAATATGGCTAAAGCTGTACTTCAGGAGAAAAAACTTAATATGGGATAGTTTTGTGCCATTTATATGAAGAGATTCCACCTGCGTAAATAAATCCTCTTTCACTGATTTTTGGGTACAAATAATCCTACACAATTTTTTTCGAATTTGAAGAGTACAATCAATCATGAATCTCCAAAATGTTTTAGAGACAGAATTAATAGCTTAGTTTTCTGAATTATGGTCTATTTTCTAATTACAATGGTGGCACTCATAACAGTTCCTGCAATACAGTAGTGACCTCTTTTTTAAAATATCTTTCACATTTCTTATTTTTTTTAGCCTCAAGTTCTGTTTTCCATCTCTTAGATCTGCCCCTTTCCTGTTCTGGTTGTTTTGGGTGGTTTGTCTTTGTAGCCTACTTCTTTCTGGGGCTATGTGCTGCAGTATCAGCCATTTAAGACAGAACACCTCTTTCTGCAACAATTCATCTTCACAGTGATGTGAGGGAATGTGATTTTTCCTGCTTCTAACTCCTGCAGGAGCAATTCTAACCAAGAGTGATTTGTGTTGTGAAAACCCACCAAAGAGATTTATAGGGCCTTCTCCACTGGAGAGCTGGGAGAGTCGTAATGAGGCGAGCCGACCCCTGCACACCAGGCAGAAGGCCGTGTGGAGCCGCGGAGCCCGCTTCCACTCTGACTGTGCCCTTTGGTAGCGGAGGCCCGCCGAGCACCCACTACTCCTTAGACTGCTCCACTGCATTTGCAGAGAGCCTTGCGTGCTTCAAATGTGCCTCCCGAGTCAATGGACGGGGCGGCTAGGACATCTACCTATAAAGTTTGGATCTGCACGCCTGCCTAAACAGGACCATTTCTAGTGGTTTTTTTTTTTTTTTTTTTTAACCTTACATAGCTGTGATTCACACATTTTATTTGAGCAGAGGATCTGTAAAACTTTTACATTCCCGGATTTGACACGAGACAGAAGCCTGGGGATTGAGCTCAGTGGTTAGAGTGCTTGCCTCTCAGGGACAAGGCCCTGAGTTCCAGCCCCAGCACCAAAAAAAAGGACACAGGACAGAGAACTCCCGTTTTCTGAACGATTAGGTAGATAAAATTTAAGTATGGAGTAAGTATGGAACAGAAATGATAGTCTATCTGTAGATTCAAGTGTGTATCTTACTACACACTTTTATGAGTTCTGTTAAAAATACAGAAGGTTTGTGTGTATGTTTTGTTTCATTTTGTTGTCACGTCATAAATGGATAACAAAGCATAGAAAAGGGGAGCTTATATTTGTTGACACTAATAATAGGTCGGCAGCCTCATTTTTTGTGTTTGTTTTAGACGCAAAATGTGAATCTCTAAGCCAGGAATTAAATTGTATAATTCCATAGTGGCTAGAAAACATCAGTAATAATTTGGAGAGTTATGATAATGTAATTACTTCACTTACTAGTGTATCTCTGAAGAAGAGAACTCATTAATAGTATGCTCAAACTCTACTTGTGTACTTTAAGGAAATCTTGAAATGCCTCCTTCCAGCATTATTCATAGATTTTTCAAGAAGTTACAGGGTAAGTAAAACAGAACAGAGGGAAAGGACACTTCTGACCTTGCCCCTTAATCAAAGTATGGAGTCAACTCTTGAAAGTGATGGAAGAAAGAAAACATCTGCCTGTGTGGAGCGACTATGTCAAGGGACCTTCCTACGCACTGCTTCTGTCCTCCGATAGTGTCTCAATTTCTGCTTACACCCCGATTTCTTGCCTTCTTGAAGGTACAAGTCTGAGGCACGTTCTCTATTTCCCATGACTTCCTAATGAAACTGGGTCCCAGTTCCCTGTAGTAGTAACTTGCTCCTCTTTGCACCTTGTATTAGTATTCGTCCCTCTTCTCTGTCATTTCCCTACTCCCTACTGATGTGTTCTGTGATCACTTCCCAAAATAATTTCTTGTACTTTTTTACATATCCTAGAGTCTTGTATTTGAGATGACCCAAATTTAAGGTACTTTACTAAATGGTATTGTCTTTCCAATGCAGCTTCCTCTAATTCTAATGCCCATAATTTATAAGGTACATGCTGTGTCTGTACATGGGAATATAGTCTTTTTAGTGCTTGTATATTTTTGGAGAGGTGGGTTTTTCTCAGAATTGCGGCTTTAATTTAAATTTGTTTTCACAAATTAACACATTTTTATACAAAGTGTTAAGATGAGAACTCATGTGGGCTTATTAAAAACAACTGAGTGTAACATGGTTCACAAGTAGATTCTGTATTGCTGCTCTTGCAACAACAGATGGGGAAGGGGCCTGTGACCTTCTGCCATGTCTGTAGAAATTGTCACACGGTAGGCATGACTTTCCTCTGAAAAGCCCAATTAAGCAGGTCTTCATCCTGAACTGAACCTTGTGGAAAGACTAGATCACCATGCGGGGTAAACCACAGAAGAAATCACAGTAGAAAATACAGGGAGTTTGTAGCTTGCTAACTACAATGTGCTGTGAACCTTTTTCTTTGGGAGTATGATTTGAAATAAACTAGAATTGTTCCCCCGAAGAATTTTAATTTGAATTTGCAGCAACTATAAATCTAAAATTCAATGGATAAATGCAATTATAATAATTACTGACAACACTAATAAACAGAAATATTTTCCTTGGTCAAAAGAATCAATAAACTGTGTAGAAATTTTATTATATTTTACAATGCGTATATTTCAATGTTAAAAGTAATATAACTACGCTGAAAAACTTTAGAGGAGTAGAAATCATATAACACATGAGCCGATGATTTTACACAAAATAAAATATATGTTAACATCAGCAACCGATTTGGGTTTAATTGTGGGAAAATACAAAATTTACGTGAAAGTGTTTATGTTATATTCCGTGTAAATTCTATAATCCTTTAGCATTACTTTAATGTTTTTATTGTTATATAATTTATTTTAATGCCTTAAAAATTTTGCAATAACCTCAGTCTCTATAATTGGATACACGAGTTATACACAAATCTTAGTTACCTGAGGAAAAGCTGAACACAAAATTATTCTTTTCCTCCTGTTTCTCTTTGCAGTTTTCTATCACAAACTCATCTTGTTCCTGATAATTTAGGATTCTAATGTAGCCTCCCTTCATGTTTCATGGGTTAACAGCAGATTGTATCCCTTAGTCCATAACTGGTATTATATAAATGTCAAGTACTCTTCCCATTCCACCATCTCAAGTGCCCCTTTTTCTCTTGCTTCCTGAGTTTGAACCTTCACTGTTTCTTTTCTATTCATGCAGCTGTCTCTTTTTCATCTTCAAAATCTAGTCTACCTAAGTAAAAAGTACAAAATAACATAAATTTTCCCCCTGATTGCACTCAGGCATGTAGAAGTTGATACTTAAAAATTGTATTTATCTAAGGTGTATAAACTCACACATCTACAACCAATTGATGTTTGGCAAGGTGCCATTGACACATATAGAGGAATGATAGGGATTCAATGAATGGGGTTGAAAAACTCAATATTCACATTCAGAAGAACGAAATTAGAGCCTTCTTATCTTACCCAACAAACACCAACTTGAATGAAACCCTTAAGTGTAAAATGTAAAAACATGAGACTGAGGATTTAGCTCAGTGGTTAGAATGTTGCCTTGCAAGCAAAAGGCCCTGAATTTGATCCCCAGGACACACACACACACACACACACACACACACACACACACACACACAGTGAAAAGATAAAATTACTAGAAGAAAATATAGGTTAAGACAAAGTGACAAAGCTCTTCACATTGGTCTGGGTTACTTTTTTAATCCTACCAAAAACACAAGATCATACAGTTCTCAGTTAAATAATATCAAATATGATAGACTCCTAGTTCTTATTTGTTCCAACTTTATGAAATTAAGAAGTAACTTATTATATATTCTCAGCTTCTTTTTCCTTATTAAATAAAGGCCCTAATACTGTATTAGTCACTGTCCTATTGTTAGGACATGTACCCAATATCCACAATTGAGAAGAAGAGAGGTTTAATTTAGCTCTTGGTTTCAGGGGATTCAGTTCATAGTTAGCTGGCTGCAAGGAAAACACATCATTACAGAATGGCATGGTGGAGCAAACCTGCTTAGTTCATGGAGGCTAGGAACCCATGCAAGGGGAGAGTGCCAGAGCGGAAGGGGCGAGGGACTGGAGGTAGTACCCAAGGTCACACTTCCTTGGTCCACCCAGACATTTCCAGAAGTGTGCTGCACCAGTCTTCTGGCCAGCTCCAAAGCCAATCACGTTTACCCCATCAAAATCAACTGTCACAAATACCTAATTAGTAAGGAGTTTTCAGGATTTATGATGTCAAACATTAAGTGCTTAACATAGTGCCTCTTAAACAAATGTTTCTAAAAGAATCAATATTGCTACCAAAGGTATCTTCTCTCCTCTTGAAGAAAAGTGTGCTAGAAGGGGTACAAAAGCATTAATTGTAAAAATTTACAGTACTGATTCAAAACTTTGTCCCACTTGGAGAAAAGAGGCTCACTGCAGGCTGGACTGCTGCTTCTCAAACCTATTTTATTATTCTTACTTTTGAGGATGGAGAGCTGGGGAGTAACTGTGTCAGGGTCATTTTTGATGAGGAAAATTATGGGCATTCGAGAAATGTGAGAACTATCAAAAATACCACATTTTGAAGAACTCTATAGAAAAAGTAGGCAAAGTATTTTATTCAATCGTCAACATCAATTATTGTGGAAATATGTGGCTACAACCCATTTGATTGATATCACCGGGGCCTAAAACCATGAGAAGTGGTATTTTTCTTGTCTGATTTGAACTCAGTCTTCTATAGTCCTTATATAAAGCCAGATGAATTGCAGCAGCTGAAAAGATGAAGTGGCTGTAAGTTTCTGTAGAAAGACTGATGATAAAAATTGGCCTGGACTAAAATATCAGTTATAATCACCAACCAACTGGTAAGGGGGAGGAAGTGCTATTCATCTCTAATTCCAACTGTTAATTACCTAAAAATATATACATTTCTACTTATATTTTTGGGACATTATGATTTAATCAAAACATTGCCTGTCATAAGTTTAAGAAAAGCATATTCAATTCATAGGATATTTTTAATAATGTAATATTCCTGATAATGTAGAGCCATAAGAAGTAAAAGAATAGCAGAGGAACAGATAATATTTAGTGTTGCAAAACATACAAATATCCTAAATTAGGTGCCAGATGACAGAATGCTATACTTATTCCTAACCTATTTTATAATCTATATAATGAATTTTGAGCTGTCTCTCAGCGAGTTGGCTGAGGCATTCTGTAGGGTTCATCATAGTTGTTAATTAGAGGTATATGAAGATATCTAGCATCCCTAGGTGAAACATAAACACAGTGGAGGATCTGTGACAAAGGATAAAGGCACGTACATGAGTTTCTTCTCTGTGAAATGGAATAATAAAAAGTAATGACAAATGGCAAGTAAAATTCTTATTATTAGCATTTCAAATGATTTACATAATAGTATTTATCTAGTAGTTACTATGTTATAAGAATATTGAAGGTGGAAAGATTAAACCTCATGGTAATCTGTTTCACAGTATCATCCTGTATTTATGTTTTTGTCTCATCAGAAGTAAAGGACACCAAAATGCACAGAGGTTATAGGATTATAGCATTCTCATGTAGCTTTTAGTAGGAAAATGTGAATATGAACCCAGGAGGACAGATACCAAATGCTGCCTTCTTAGCTATTATAGCAAAGAATGTCTTCTACAGTGACTATATTAAAAAAGAGTGTCTTAAAACTATAACTATGTATATTAGAACCTAGGAAATGGTGAATATTGTTATAAAGGTGGTTACAATCTATCGCACAGATACAGATTTCACTAAGGCATTAAAATCCATTTTAGGAAACTTCTGCCTTAGAAGAGGCATTTAAGTTGGACCATGAAAAATGTACACATATTGCATGTATGGAAGGAAAGTGTGTTGATACTTTACTGAAAATTTTGATCCCAGGATCCAATACTAGACTGAATAAGTCTGCATGGGTCCTCAAACTATTCATAATTAATAGAACTCTCAGGTGCTTCTAATTGATATGAGACCTTGACTCATTTTTTAAGAGAAAGGACACATTTACAAATAGAGGGACAGTTGGTACTAAGGTAAAGAAGTCAGGAAAGGACTGATATACCTAGTAGAAGGATGAAAAGTTCATTCTGGTAAATTCAAAATCATGATGTTGGGGTGTGCAGGACACTAGATTGTGTAAGTATTTGATACCAGATACTGAAGTGTCTTTCATACCAATCAGAACCACTGAGATTTCCTATCTTATAATTCCATGGACAACAAACCATTTAAGTGAAAAATATGAAGATAATGTGACTTTAAACTTTTTTTTTTTAGAATTACATGTTTGTCATGATGTTGAAAATTAGACAATAGGGGAAAGAATCTGTTGCTGAAGGAAGCAGCTGGTGATCTGATTATTTCCTTTTGTCTCTCATCAAACAATATAGCTTCACTTTCTGTTGATGAGGGTCTCCACTGGTTTAAAGATCTCCCAGTGACAGCGTTTCTGCTAGATTTTCCTTTTTTTTTTTCCATTGAGAAAAAAAAAAAATCCCAGTATTCTGAGTCATATGCACATTGTAGAACTGTCGAATGTGGTCTATTTTGACCTATTGTGTGGGTAGCTACAGAGAAGTATACGTAAATATAGTAGAAAATGATATTTAAATAGAAAGCACAGTACGATAATGGAGCTGGTAGTTCTAGAGGCACAAACCAGAAATGCACAACGTAATCCTGACAGGATACAAGGGACATTTAGATTTCAAACTGTAATGTGATTAGCAATCACCTCAGAGAACTCTGTTGAAAATTTTGATCCCTGTATCCAATACCAGCGATTGAATAAATCTGCATGGGTCCCAGAAATACCCATAATTATTAAGACTCTGATTGGTAAGACCCCTTGGCTCATTTTTAAGAAACATTAAACTTGGCATCCTCTTTACTCTTCTAATATTAAGATTTGGTGGATGAGCCCTTTGAATCTTGAGTGATGTATTCAGAACTGAATTGTAGGAGGTAGGGAGAATTTTTAGTGTGGTAGTGTCGGTATGGGCTGTGCGTGGGAACTTGTTTTTGTAATAAGGGAAATTAAAACTGAGGTAGCAACAAGGTACCTTGCAAAAGCTTTAGTTGAAAGAAAAGAGAAAAGAAGGAGAAGAAGACTTCATCTTCAGGGGAAGAAGAACTAACACGGACACAGCTCTTAGAAAAGATGATAGTGACCTGTTAGCAAAGGGAAGAGAAAAGCTTTTAAAGCATGGCGAGGGTCTGATCATTTTCCACTGGGGCATGACTATAATTTTTTACTTCTTCCTCTAGATTCAGGGGATTTTCTCCCTCTATAGGATATGGGTAAGCAATAATTCTCAGCCTCTCAGCCATCATGGCGGCTCCCTATTATTACTGAACAACGTAAGTAGGGGATGAAGCAGGGACATCTGACATTGATGGCAAGGGAAAGAGCAAAAAATGGTATCCTGGCTTTCAGTGTGTGATCAGTCATGGATTAAGGCCAGACACTCTTATCGTCATTAGAATTCCTCTTCGACTTTAGCGATGGTCGAGATATTTAATTGGAACTATATTATGCTTTCTTCTTTGCCTGTAACTATTCTAAACTTCAGTCTAAACATATGACTCATGATTGGATTATGAAAGTTTAACAGACACTTTCCTCTCTTCAGACAGGAAAAAGTTTTTAAGCAAAATGTATTGGTACATTTTAGATACACAGAACGATCACATTCATCATAGTTAATCTGTACTGCTAGATTTTGCGAGCAAAATCATGCTAGATTTTGGCTTTTTTACCCCTCTTCCCCACCCCTCCTTTCAATTCCTCGTCTCCTCCTTATTTACAACAGCTTTATTAACATTTTTCCATTTTTTCCTATTTTTGTTTTCTTTTTTCCTTCCTTCTTTTTCCCCTCCTCCTTCTCCTTCACAGCTGAATTTTTTTTCCTTTTTCACAGTATCTATTAAATATTTTTTGTCCTTATTTACACTTACGGTTCGAAGGTTTTTTTTTGACAAACCATAATCATTTATGTTACTATGACTCTAGGAGCCTGGAAAATAAATTGGAAGTTCAAGAAAGTGATGCCTGCTTTACATTTGGGATGTGTGAAAAATGAGAAGAGATGAGAAATCTCAGGTGTGCACCTGGACATTGGCAAAAAGAAGCCTGAGTCTCATGCCAAACTCTGATACCGCTAGCAGGCTTCGTGGACTTGTTGACACACTATTGTCCCTTAGAAGGGAACACAAAAAATTCTTCGAAGATTGCACACTCTCTGCTGTAGGTGTGTACACAGTATTTGAGGATAGTAACAGGAAAATGATGAGCAGGGTCACTGAATTTGATAAAAGTCTATTCAACTCCAGTGAAGCTGATCAACCTTAGAATCACTAAATGTGTTCCTTTGTCTATTGACACTTACTCTTTGTTTGTCTCTGCATGTATTATTACTCCTCAGGGTGATGTAACCCTTGTACTCTTCAAACCTGCACTTCTTAGCAACTCCATCTGGGGTGCTCTCCCTGCTTCCAAGCAGCGTAAGGCAGTGCAGATTACACACTGTCTTCTCGTCAGCGAAACTGGATTTCAACCGGATCACCGTCACCTATAACATGCAGCATGAACTTATTTAGGAAAATATCATCTGAGATTTGGGAATCTTTTCTTTTAAAAACTTATTTTTAATTAATTAATTAATTTATCTTCTGTAAGTACTAATGTTAGGTAACGTTTTAGGCCAAATGCCCTGGTTCGGGGTGTACCAGTAGACAAGATTCAGTCACTTGTTCCAGAACACCAGTACAGGAGATGAGCAGCAGTTAAGGACAGGAAAGAAGCTTTAATCAGCATGGTTGAGAACTTGAAACTGGACTTTAAAAAAGGTGGAAATAAGATGTCTCTGCACATCCTGTAAGGTATGTACTGTTCATTTGATGGGCTGAGTCTTGAAGAGGGGCGAGGTGGTGTAGGCAGATTTAGGGCTAGTCAATATTGCATTACTAGCGTTTTGACAGATGGTGCTTGAGTGACTAACATTCCTCAAATGCTGACCGGGGATTCGAATGACAGTTTCAAGGTAATAAAGGAGACAGATACAAAACTGGTAACAGAAATCTCAAGTTTTTATGAGGTACAGGACCCCTGCAGGTTTAGTGTCTGAGTCCCATCACTGTAACACATAGAAAGATAGTGCTGTGAAGCAAACATACCATCTTCCCTCAAATGCTCATATATGATACCTAATTTCCATTCTTTAACCCAATTTGATAACTCTTTAGTTGGTTTTCAAAGCCCAGGCACACTTCTAGGTACTGAGAATTCATTTTGAAGGTGACACAAGGTCTTTCCTATCTTGAAATGTATTGTAGTTGTACAGACAGACAAAAGTGCAATCACACATAAGGAGGATATTAGAGGAAACTATTACCATTATCTGTCGCTTAATTTGTTCCTAGGAGTGACACCAGCAGGATGGCAGAATGATACATTCCAACTCTTCCCCCCTACAAAAACATCAATTTGAAAATGGTCCATGTGAAAAATATCTTCACAAGGAATCCAAATGAGAGACTACAGCATCAAGAATAACTTAGATATAAGAAAAGACGCATTGATGTTGAGCATTTTTTCATATATTTATTTGCCATTTTTATTTCTTCATCTGAGAAATGTTTATTCATTTCAGTTGCCCATTTTTGGATTGGGTCTTTAAATTTGAGAGGTTTAATTTGAGAGATGCGAATCAAAACAACGTTAAGATTCTACCTCACTACAGAAAGAACCGCGTATATGGAAAAATCAACCAATAACAAATGCTGGCGGGGCTGTGGGGAAAAAGGAACCCTCCTCCATTGTTGGTGGGAATGTAGACTGGTCCAGCCACTGCGGAAATCAATATAGAGATTCCTCAAAAAACTACAACTGGAGGTTCCATTTGACCCAGCTAGTCCCCTACTGGGGATCTTCCCAGAAGAATTAAAATCGTCATACCATAGGGATGTATACACGACCATGTTCATAGCAACAGAATTTGTAATAGCTAAGTCTTGGAAACAACCTAAATACCCAAAAACCAATGAATGGCTAAAGAAAATGTGGTTTTTCTATACAATGGAGTACTACACAGCCATAAAAAGGATAAACTACAGTCATTTGTATGTAAATGGATGTTCCTTGAGAACATACTTTTAAGTGAAATAAATCAGACACTCGTGAGTACACATCAAATTGTTTCTCTGATATGAGAAACCATAACTGTAAATAAGGACAAAGAGGTGTAATAGATATTATATAAAAGGAAGATAATACAAAAAGGAGAGGAGCACTAGAAAGAAAGAAGGGGGAAAAGCAGAAAGGCAACAAAGGAAAGAAAAGGGAAAGGGAAAATATGGAAAATTACGAATAAACCTGCTGTAAATAGGGAGGGAGGGAACAGAGGGGAGGGTTGGGGAAGAAGGGGGAGAACCAAGATGCATCATGTACAGGTACAAAATAAATGTGATGAATGTGACCATTATATGTAAAATGTACCAATACATATTCTTGGTTTAAAAGAAAAAAAAAAAGAAAAGATGCATTGAAGAAAGCAGGAAAGACAGTTCGATATTGCACACATCATTTTCTCTCACCTCCTTTTTAAGCTTAAGCGACACAACTTGGAGAGACGTTTGCTTGGGAGAAGGAGGAGAATGAAGTGAACATGTGTGTTGGCTATGATACAAGCACAAGCCTGGCCCAGTGAAGACTAGTACTGTGCTGGCATTAACAGCCCCAGGTTAAGCCCAGTCCCCAAAGACTCAGGCTCCAGGCTTGTTTTAGGCTTCAGGCTTGTCCTAATTCTAGTCTGTTCCCTACAATACTCAGGCCCCAAGATCGGGCAAGGTTCCATATCAGGACCAGACCTAGGCTGGCCCCAGCAGCTCCAGGGTTCAGGCCTGCCTTACCGCCAGGCTAATCTCCTTAGCATGAGGTGCCAGGCCTGGGCTTCAGGTCACAATCACTACCAGGCTGGTCCAAGTGAACCTAGATGCCCCAGGATCCAGCTAGACACTACAGATTTAAGCTCCAGGTTAGCATTCACGGATCCCACCGAGCCCTAACAGTCGACAGTTCAGCTCTATTTAGATTCGAGTTTCAAATCAGCCCTCACAGACAAAGCTCCAGGAGACCGAGGATCCCAGCTCACACAGGAGGACCCAGGTGTTACGCCTGGAGGTGGACTGTGAACTGCTGCCCTGCTAGAAAATATACTTCCCGGTGATCATAAACCCAGCAACAGTAAAGAGTTAAAGAAACCGAGTTTAAATTACGAGAAGATAATTTATTTAGAAGACTATTTCAAAGTGGTGAAAAAGGGGGGAAGGGAGATGACAGACAGCTACCTGATGAGTAGGGAGCATTCAAAAGTGAAATACTTGTGAGCCCGTCATTGCAGCCCCTTTTTATTGAGGTTTTTTTCACTATGTTGGTCTTTGGAATTTGACTGGCTCCTGGGGTTATCAGTCATGTCTGCCTCGATTTCTCATAGCTATATGACTTTTCTTTGAAATTATGGGTGGGTGGCTCAGGGCCAGGTTATGTAGATGTGAGAATCAAAAGGAGGAGTTTGTTTTCTTTATGTCAATCAGATTACCTGGGGCCTTCTGGAACCAGTCTCTTTGCCTTGTCTCCATAACTGTTGGAATCTAGCTCCCTCTATGTTTCTAACTATTTAATTATAGCTGTCTGGCTTTGAGAGTCTGGCTATAGAGGTCAAAATTGTCTATTCATTTTTAATAAGGTCTAACGAGGCCTTTACCCTATCTTTTCCCTACCTATTGGGACCCCTGTCCCTACACAGGCATGCCAGGCATGCCCTCATAGATCAGTGATTTAGGTCAGATCTTACAGACCTTATGGACCAGGTCAATTATGTGGTCTTTGACTTCAGATCCACCCCAGTATCAGGCCAGTCCTCAGAGATCAAGGATCTAGGTCCAGCTCTCTGGATCCAGTTGGCAGGTCCAACAAAGTTGATCTCATATAATGCCAGTCATCATCCACCAAAGCAGCAAGCTAGTCCCTGAAAACACAAGCAATAGGACTGCCCATCTGCTGACCCAGGCCCAGCTGAGACAATCTAAGTGTTGCTGGAGGGTAGGAGGAGTTCAGAGAGGGTATTTCCAGGTTCTTTATTTGCGCAGGCAATGAATTGCAGGAGCAAATTTTAGCGCATTAAGGAGGTTTATTTAAGTAACAAACAGGAGGCTGGTTTTGCCAGGTGAATAAAATAGCCAGCCGCTGTTGCAGTCAGGGATCTGAAAATGAGTGGGAGGCTAGGGAGCAGGGGGCAAAGAGGGTTTAAGAGGGCAAGAGGGTAAGCACACAAGAGAAGGAAGAGAGCGAGCTCACAGTGCCATTCACATTTATCTGGATTCCGTTCTTGTGAGAGTTTCTCCATCCTGTGAGAAGAGGGGTGATTTGAATTTCGTGTCTTATATGTAAAATTAGGACAGATGATAATGCCTGAATCATACAATCAAAGTAGACTGGCCCTCAGTGTTCATGGGATATTGTTACAGAGCCCTCTATGACCCAGGATACCAAAATCTGTCGGTCCTCTAGACCACTATGAACAATGACATGGTATTTGCAATATATACTATACACATACTCTCATACTTTAAATCATCTCTACTACTTAGATACCTAACACAAGGTAAGTGCTACATAAGTAATTCTGAATTTGCATTTCGTCTTACTGATTCTTGGTTAGAGCATGTTGATAGTTCCCAGAATAAGGAGATAAGCCACCATATAGCAACTGATTATACACTTCTACTATTTCTCCAGGAATGCTTTTCCTTCTTTTTCTCCTGAAAGTGTAAATTAATTAACACTCATAACATATTTAAATGCTAATACTGAAAGCTGAAAAAAGAAATGTTAGTGCTGAAAGTCTTCAACTGGGGGCTGACTAATTGCCCCCGGAAGACAACTGTCAGCGGGTAGAGAAGCATCTGTCTATCCTGCTAACTATTATAATATCAAGACTTCCTGATAAACATCAGTGTGGTTAAAATGTTACGGGTTTCCAAGCTTAGTACAGAAACAGTTCAGGATTTTTTTCAGAGAATGTATTTATAAGGTAAAGCAACAAAATTACTCAGTCAGAGCAATTTTATGGCCTATTTCACCACCTCCACAAATTTCTAAATGACCTCTATTTTGGAAGGAGGGATCCCAGCATAGGGATTTTTTTTTAAATCTCCTGGAGAAATTCAGATTGATATTATTATTGTTTTCCAACTAAAAGGCCCATAAATAAGATTTTTTCCTAATTGTGTATGTCTGGGTTGCGTAGTGAGAAATTGTATGGAGTTGTCAAATTTTGCAAAATCACTTACGAGCAATACTATGGATAAAACTAATGCTTAACTGAGTGCCTCTCATAAGCCCAGAAGTAGGATGAGTTATTGTACATGAATGATCTTATTCGATGCTTGATAACATATTGAGGCAGGTATTAGCTCCAAATCAGGACTGTCATTCAAGCAGTTCTCACACTAGGTCTTTGGTCTTTACCATACAACTAGAGAGGCATATCTATGTTTTGTTCATTATGTTTTGAGCCTGAGCCAAGTTAAAATACTTAACTTTTTATTTCCAAAGGAGTCCTGTGACCTGATTTAATTTTTCTCTCGACACTTGCCTTCCAGAAATATCAGATAGCTTTACTTTTCAATATCCAGTGAAATTGAGTCAGACCCACTTTATCAATGTTTTGCAGAATACAATGTAATTCATTACCAGGGTTCTCTGTGGGATTTCTTTATACTGTACAGTGTTCCTAATGCCCACCGAGTTCTGGGTAAATGGAGATGATTGTGGTATTCAGTCCTGGTGGTTGCCGTGATTACGTCCATCTTTTTACATGGCATGCACACGGGAAATCCTGGTTTTACATAACTATATGCCTACCATTCCTGCTACAGTTAGTCTGTGTGTATTCATCTTATAGAATCTTCTATTCTAACAGGGTCAGCCCCAGCGACTATTGCCGAAATGCTTCTATGATCAACACATTTAAAATCCAAAAGCTTACGACTGTGTACACAGTTATTCACTCTTTTTATTTTGGCGGTGCTTATTATTTCAGATGGCACAGTCCCACCCCTTTCACTTTCTCTGGAACATGATCTCTTTATTTGGGTGGAACAACTCTTATGTACACTAAAAAAATCAGATTTTTATCCATGTATTCAGTTGGAAACCAGTAGGGTGAATCATGCTGTATTCTAACTTTGAATCATAAAGCTGTCGGGTGTTCTAGCTAGAAACTTCCTAACATAGAACAGTGTATATAATGAAGAAAGCCTTGATCTCAGGCCATAGGAGCTTAGCGAGGGAAAAGAAAAAGGAGAAGACGAGAAGAAGTAGGGTAAGGTTGATTTGGAGTTTAAGCATTCTTTTATTCAGTAATTTATGGCTTTGAAAGAATGATTTATTCTTTTCTCAACAATTGGTTCAATCTCCTTTTAATAAGGGATGAATCTGTAGCTGACTTTAATGAAGGCTTGTTATAAATGAGGGATTTTACATCAAAGACATGCGAACAAGTTAAATTGGAATATTAGGCATCCAATTCATAAAACACTATTACCTGCTCCATGATACTGCTTAAACCTTTCTTTCTTCTCTGCTCTCTCTTCCTCTCTCAATATTTCTGACTCATTTTCAGAATTTCTCCCACACTTAATGTCCTCCTTTTGTTTCATACAGTAAATTACATTTCACTCCCTGTTCATCCCTAGGCTTACCTTTAGGTATGTGAACATCTATTACCATGCTCTGCTAAAGAACAGAAAATCTATTTTAGTTTCTGCTAAGTGGGACACAAAACTATGTACAAGATATTGAGAAACAGCTTTACAATTTCATACCTCTTCCTTTCTACTCTTCTACTGGTCTCTCACAGTAAGAGGAAAATGAAATATATTTTTCCTTCCTCATAAGATGAAAGTAAAATTTTTCAATTAAAGTCCTGTTGAAACTCTCCTCACTATCATTTTAATGTAATTCCAAAATAGATATTGTTATCCCAATATCACAAATATGGAAGCAGACTGAGAGAGTATAATTGATTTGTCCAAACTTCACATCTAGTGAAGGGTTCGGCTAGAATTTGAGCAGCCACTCTCTTTTCTGTCCATTTTCACATTACCATTGTGTCATCCAAACGAATAATCAAATAGTCAATATGAGCTCTGGAGGAAAAAAGGCAGAAGTATTTTAGAACTAGTCATGATATGCCCTAGTTTGTGGCATGTCACATAAAATAAATTTGGAAAAAAAAAGACAGTGTTACAGGATCGGCAGTAATTTTAACACAAAAACCACTCTTTTCTTAACTGCATTATCAAGTTTCTGAATTACCACAGGAAAATGTTTTGGAAATTCCTAAGTGTTGGTGTGATACTAGTATTCAAATTCTGTCTCAGACTGTATAAGTTTTACCATTTCTCCCTTTATTAGAAACAGTGAAGTACTATTTTATTTTTTTACTTGGAAACTTTTCATTCTGACACAAAAAAAACCCAGCATTTCTTCATCAACTTTCCTTATAGTCATCATTTCTTCTTTTCTTGTTTGTTTTGTAGTACTAGAGATTGAACCCCGGACCCTGTCACTGAGCTATATCCTGCTTTTATTATTGTTGTTGTTATCATTATTGTTATAATTATTATTATTACTACTTTGAGACAAGGTCTCCCTACGTGGCTAAGTTGCCGAGGCAGGACTCAGACTCGTGGTTCTACTGCCCCAGTTTCCTGGAGTGCAGGGATTTTAGGTGTGTGTCACTACGCCCAGCCCGTCATATCTCCTTTAAACCTTTTCTTTTTTGGCTTTCAGCTGTCCTTCCTCACATATTCCACACTAGCGGGTAGTGAGATAAGTCTTCTCAGTGCTTATTTCAGTTTATTCCTAGCAATTATCCTGCCTCCAAAAAGCCCACAGAATTAACCACTATGCCGTCCAGCTAAGCTACCTTCTAACCTTTCACTGTAGTCATCTTCAGGTTACCAGACAAAGAAGTTAATGCTTTGTTATTTCTCTCCCAAACACAACACTTCAAAGTTCTTAATGACTCTAATATCTACATTATATAATTCGTTCATGACTTTCGTCTCTCAATATTTCGACTTTGTTCCCAATAAGCTTGTCTTCTACCTAATATCAGTTCATTAGCCCCCTCACACTTGGCGTTGCCAAGCAATATCCCCCTCTCTAACAGAACAGCCAAGTGTTTCAGCTCCCACCATTCTTCCCCACTTCCTTAAACCGGCCAACTTCAAAAGGTTTTGGGCCTACCTAGACTTTTACTAATGCTTTAACACAGTTATTTTTAATTGTTCTGCATTCTTCCTACCATTGTCACTTTATTTCTTCCCAACCTTATATTCTTTGACCAATCATTATTATTCTACCATTAACCCCATGAATTACTTCTTTTTTTCTAATACTCCTCTGCCAAGCTCCAACATTGGATAAGTCCATCTTCTTTCTTGCAGTTTAATGTCAATCTACAGAGAGAGAGGGGGGCCCCTGAACTGTGCGAAGTGATCTCACTTTAAATTCATCATAGTAAAAAAAAATTTAAAAAATTATAAAAAATAAAAAATGTAAAAGGGAGGGGGCTACTGGGGATTTAGCTCAGTGGTTAAAGTGCTTGCCCAGCAAGTGCAAGGTCCTGAGTTCAATCCCTGGCACCGAAAAAAAAAAAAAAATTCACCATAATAACAACAGGTCAGGGCCCAGTGGTGTGGGCAGTCTTACTATTTGTGTAGCCCATTTTTTCTTCTATGTCCTATTTTACATTCACTCTTCTTTCTTCGAAACTTGAAGTCCCTCATCTCATCCTGTCCTTAGCTGATACTCATGTCTCCCAGTTTATTGCAAAAAAAAAAAAAAAAAAAAGAAATCAGTCGGAAAATGTCTATACATTTCAATTATTTTGTCTACCTGAACTCTTGTACCTGGATCCCTATATTCTATCTTCATTCCTATAACTTTGGATGAATTACCCACGTTACTAGATAATGTCATTAGCTCTATGTGTGCATTAATCTCTATACCTGAAAGCTTATTCAAGGGAATCTCCTCGGTGATACCATCTCTCTTCTACACTATCAAAATTTCCGCTATGAAGAATTATAGCTGTTAGTATACTAGTATGGCATCATTTCTCGTGTTTAAATCTTTGCTTATTACCCTCAAACTATCACTTCATCTCTGTGTTCTTATTTATAGCAACAATAATCTCCTTCAATTTTCTCTTAAACTCACACCAGTCACAATTTACTTCTACTTCTGTTTGATTCATCAAAACTGTTCTTATCCAAGACTCCGATTTTCTCCTTTATGTGAAAACAAATGGTCAAGCCCTAATCCACATTTCTTGTTTATTTGATAGCAAATCAACTCTTCTTCAGTTGTTCTCTACACAAAGTTACTCTTCGTTCTCCTCACTCTGTCACTGGTTCCTCTCTCTCCCACCTTTCTGTTTCTCTCATTCAATCAGCCTGAAAATAATGACATTTTTCTGTCTTTATATTCACTTTCTAGGACCTACAGTCTTGGTGATTTTGTGTAGGATGATAATCTTAAATGCTATCTGTATTGGAGATCTGTATGTTTCCCTGTTGGAGTATCTTCTCTGTCCTCAAAACAGGCTGTTCCAACTACTGGTCTTTGTTGAAAATAAAGCATCTGCTTTTTCATTCTCCTAAATCACACTCCTCTTCCAGTCTCTCTATTTCAGTAAATAACCATTTTATCATTTCATTTTGTTTAGCCAGAACCCTAAAGTCATACCTGGTTCTTCCCTATGTATCACCTTTACATTTAATCATCACCAAAATCACGTCACTTTGACTTCAGAATTTATTTGGTGTCTGACCACCTTTTTTCATAAAATTCTGTGTCCTGTGAATAGGTTTCTGTTGTACATATTTTGCTTGATATGTTCAGCACATTTTTAGCCCCAAAGCAAGAGTGATCTTTCTAAAACATGTCAGTTAGTTTCTCTGTGGAGAGCCATCCAATAGTTCCCATTCTTATAGCCCTCATACCTACCTGTAAGGATTTTATCTCCCACTATACTTAGACTGTGACTCCCATAATTCTGCCTTTTACTCATTTACTCTGCCTACATGAGCCACTTGCCATTTTCTAAGAACAAAAGCTTTTATTTGCAGGGTGTATTCTGTGTCTTTACATTTCTGTTTATATATACTCTATATCTTTCCCCACCAGTATCTAGAGCACAAGTTCTAAAACAGCAAGGTGAAGTGTGTGCTATGTTCAGGGCCGCATCTCTAGAACCAGAATGCTATCTATTCCATAGTGAGTGGTTCACACTGGTATTGATCTAGGGAACAAAACTGTGACTAAATTTAATCAATTATAAAATTATAACTCATATTCATGTATTTTTGCAGTAGATATATTTTCATTCTCCTTCTTAGGAAAGTTATCACTCTATATTGTGGATATAAATAGAGAAAGTCAGCTTAAATGATTCTTCTGGTCTCCCACACTTCTTTCCTTAGTTTATAAAATACCACATGTTGTGCAATACATATACACATATATTTGTCTCACATACAAGTATCTCTTAGCTCCTCCTTCTCCAAAAATTTTTAAGTACTTGTAAAGAGTTCAGGCTTTATACTTATGAATTTATTCTGATGGAAACTGTGTTTTGGGTGGACCAATCCAGAATTTTTTAGGCAATCTTCCACAGATATTCCATTATTTCTAACACTTATCCATTCTTTTTCTCTTCCCAGCGAAATCTTCCAAATTCTTTCCATACTAATTTCTAGGACATCTCAAGCAATCTACACTAATAAGCATTCGTCTTATATATCTTTACAATTTCAAGGCCTGAATTATTAACGATGTATCAAAGAGATTGAATTGTTCTGGTTATTGCTGCTCTGAAAATGGAAAGGTGGATTTGGGTCTTAGGATCAGGAACTAGTGAATTATTTTAGATAGCGGTAGTGGTAGGGAGGCTGTGTGTAGAGGGCAGGCAGGACGTGGTATAGGGGGAAATTCCACTGTAGGCTGGGGTTGTGTGTTTCCTACCACTTCTACATATCTTGCCAAAATGTGAAATAATTGTCTTTCCAAATCTCTACTAAATCTGTGTAAGATATTCATGTAGCTTCCAACAGTATTAAATTATACAGGAACTAACCGTCTTAAGTCTGCCTTTATTATGCTCAAAGTAGTGTGCTTGCCCTTTACCTTCTCCACCACCCTAAATTATTGCACAAAGCATTTTTCATTAACTGTCAATAAATAGTGTTGTTCAAGTTGTTTCTTCTGAGACTCAGGGAAAAATAAATACAAGTCCTTCCAGGCATTTTCATCATACTTCCATCCACATAAGTATTAAGAAAATGTTTACTGCTCCCTTTCTTTTTATATTAGGCTACATTACATAAATTAGCTTGGATTTGCTGAAAGACCTCAGAGTGGCTAAACAAAAGGAAATGCTGCTTATAGTACTGCTACCTGCCTGAGCACCCAGACATCGCCAACATTTCATTTTGCTTTTGCTGACATGGTCTCTGATTCTCACGTATACTTTTAATTTGGAAGATATTAAAGCAATGAGCACAAATTATTTCCCCTTTGAAGAATCACTATTAAAAGAAATGCTAGGATTTCAACATCTTTGAAATAGAAGAATACGCATTTATTAAAGAAAAATGACATCTGACTGAGTTAAAAAGGCAAGAAAGATTTTATTTAAGGCATTACAATCAGTAAAAAAGACCGAATTCAACTCTGCTTAAACACAAAGTGGAAGGCATTTTAAGCCAGAGTGATCAAATGGGAAAGTACAGGAAGAATTTAGGAGAGAAAGCTGATCAATGTGATCAGGACTTCTGGGTTTGGTAATTGGCTCAGGTGGGAGTTAGGTTCTTACCTTGCCATGGAGAATGGAAGACAAAGGTGATTTGTTCCCTCATAACCACACTCCCAAGGCATACTTAAGGCCTTAGAAAGACATTCCTGGGAACCAAAATGGATGAAAGACTCGGGAAAGACATGTGTCTCAAAAAGTGCAGAAAAAGACGGTCATTTCAATTTATAATGCAAATTTTCTAAGAAATGTGAGATCATGATCCCATAGACGGGGAGAAACCTACACAGACTTTAATCAAGCTGACGAAAATGTTAAAACCATGTTGAAAATATAAAACTGCTTGTGTTCTAGGCACTTTTTCTTGGGTAACATTACTACATCCTTGAAAGTAGGTGATTATAATATATATCTATACACATATATATAAAACATATATATATTTCTATATATAACATAAGTATATATTTATATATAACATATATGTAACATTTATATATTTATATAAGGGAAAATTCACTTAAAGTGTTAAATAGGCAGTCTAACAGAGGATAAGGTAGCAGAAAGTTGTAAGAAAGTGTAAGAAAACATGGTCTCTCTACCAAGCCTAGTACTGTTTTCTCAGTAATGTCCATGGAAGCCATAGAGCTCCAGTTACTGCCTTTTCAGTCAACTAGGCCACAATATCCACAACACTTTCTGTAGAACAAAACACTTTCTAACTTTCCAGAGTTCCATGTTAGTCAGTCTCGCCCTTTTCCCCGAAGACTTGGGCCTCCCTTAACTGCTTCCCAATCCGGGAAGGATTATTTCCTCTTATCTCTACATGATTTGAATCAAACATTATTTCCAAAAGAATAGCTCATTTTAGGGCTAAGGGCTTTTTAAGTGACTGTCAAGGAAATCACATTAGAATAAAAATTTGGAGGGAATGAAAAAAATCTATGTGTTACAAGGCCCTTTGGTCGGTGAGAACAAGATCAAAGAAGGGAAAACTTTATCCTTAGTTTCAAACTTTTTATTCCCAAATGAATGCTACAAGAAATGAGTAAATTAGCTCGTTACCTCCCTGTGATAAGGACTGAGTGTTTGGTAGGTCAATGAGGTGGCTGATTGGATGTTTTTTTATGCTTTCTGAGGCTGTAGATTAGGAAGTCAAACTGCAGTGAATTTGATTGTACAGGATGTGGCTTCATATGATTTAGGTTTAAACCCTAGAAATATTTGAACCTGGATATGCCATAAAAATGTGATTCTATATAATTGTATAAACTTGGTTTCCATGAGAGTTAACTGAACAAGCAATACAACAAATATTTATTGGGTGCTTATCTAGTTTCTCTGATCTATCTTCTACATCCTCAGCTAGAGTGATCTTTTAACATCACAGCTGTTAAGATGTTACTTTTAAATGGTGAAATTGTCAGTGGCTAGCAGTTCTTTGTTTTTTAACTAAAGGATGAAAACAAAATGTGACCTAAGGATACACTAGCGTAAGAGAAGCATGGGACTGATTTCCTAAATATTTGAAATTACATATCGGTCATAACAAAGCCACCTACTCATGGTTGGAATACAAATATTCACACAAATGTTTAGGATGAGGTAGGTTATTTCAAAAAATAAACTGTTACTGGCTTCTTGGGCTTTATCTGTAATCCTCTGGGAGAACAAATTATAGTATACTTTCTAGCACGGATATCTGAATGGATAAACTCGGAAACCATTGACTCCAATGGTTGTTTTAAAAGATAGAATCAATAGAGTAAAAAGGAAAACCCCATAATGGGATAAAATATTTTCATATCACATATCTGAGAAGAGATTAATATTTTAATGATATAGAGAATGCCTAAAACTGAACAACGCAAAAACAAATAACCTAATCAAAAATATGCAAAGGACTTTAATAGTCATTTCTTTAAATTAGATATACAAATGGCTATTACGTGCTTGGAAAAGCACCTGACATTACTGATAATTAGGGAAATCCAAGTCAAAACTGTAATAAAACAACTCATAATCATGAAAATGGCTACCACATATATATATACATTTATATATACACACACATATGTACATGTATATGGACATAGGTAAAAGAATGAATTTAAGGGAGGATCTAGAGAAATTGGAAGGCTTTTGCCATTTTGGAGGAATATAAAACAGTATAGTTGCTATGGAAAAGTGTGCATCATCCTTCAAAGTATTAAAAACAGAAATGTCATATGATTCAGAAATTTTACTTCTGGGTATATACCCCAAACAATAGAAAGCAAAGTCTTGAAGTCATATGCACACCTTTCTTTTGACAGGAACATTATTCACAATAGCTGAAACATATTAGCAAACCAAACATGTATGGAAAGAAGAAAGGTTAAGCAAAAGGTGGTCAGTATACACAATGGAAAGGTGAAGGTTAAAAAAAAAAATTACACTAAAAGAAACATTGCTGTTTGTCATGGTTTATATTTAGATGTTCCCTTAATGCCTCGAATGCTCATAGGTGAGGCTTTTGGGGTGTTACTGGAACAGATCAGTCCACTGACGACTTTACAGCTACATCTGCTATTAGGAGATCTGAATAGCTGGTCTGAAGCGTCAGGTCCCTGGAGGCTGGACTACGAGGACATCTCTCCCTCTCTAGCTCCTCCCTTTGCTCTCTGCTTCCTGGATGCCAAGAGATGGGTAGCTTTCTTCTGCCACACCCTTCCCACCATGCTGCTTCTGCCTGGAGCAGGCCTACCACACAACTAAAGAGTGAAGCACAATAGATCTCTCCTCCTTTGAAGTGTGGGTAGTGGGCATTTTATCCCAGTGATGAAGTGCAGAGGGAAGAGCTGGGAAGGGAGCTAAACCTTCATGCCCTCAAAGACCTACCTCTTTCAACCAGTCCTATCTCTTAACAGCAAGTCAACTAACCACCAGCCAAAAGACCTGTCTATAATCACAAGGCTATCGGGAGCATTTAGCATAAGCCGTAATAATCTTCTCATACTTTTGTTGGCAACACAGAGGAACCCCTTTTGAGATCCTCCATGACACACACAAATCAAAGCTTCCTCCACATATTCAATCAAAAACTTGGGCAAAATAACTCAAAAGATAAAATTATGGCAGAAATAATACGGCATTTCGTTATCGTGAACATTTCTTTCCTTTGCCTGCCATTCTCTCCCTTCTTCCTTCTCCCCCTCCATGTAAAATATATTAGACCTCGTCCTAGGGATTGGACCATTTCTAAGCCAGAGAACTATTGAAACAGCCTGACCTCTTCAACATTTCACTCTCCTTTATAGAACGGAGTGCCATTTCATAGCTTCCATTTCTCCGAGTCTGCATTTTAAGCAACAGCTCAGATGATTCTGATATTGGCAGAAAGCAGTCCACTGTTTGAGAGAAGAAAAATAAGTTTATGTAGTAGGCAGAATGCCTAATTCTCAAGAGGCAAAATGAACTACCCAGGAATTACGTAACCATTTTTATTTGACCTAACTTCTTCATGGATACAAAGGGGTTTCCTTTGCCATCTCATACCATCTCCATGAGTGTCTGGACAATTTTATGTGGATCAGGGATCTTTAAACTTTCTGGATCTGTCGTTCCAAACGGAAGGAGACCACGCCCATTTCCCACCAGTCCAGTGACAGTCAGGAAAGCAAAGATTACTCAGAAACTAAGGGAGCGTTATAGAAGAATGCCATGTTAAACTCTAATAAAATAAAGCAAAATAATACATTGGAAAATATATTTTGGTATACGAAAATAGTACAGGACAATTCCACACAAGCTTATCATAAAGGAACCAAATCTAAAATAGCAGCTCACCAGTAAAATAAAGGTGGCAGGGATGAGAAATGCAGACCCTAATGTAGCTTAGGGTACTGGCACAGACCTGTGTCCTGTGGGTCTTTGTCAGCCCACCTGTCGTGTTTTTCACCTTTCCAGATATCCCCATATGAAGAGTTTGAACATCCTATGAGGATTCGGTGGTCGGTGTGGGGGTACTGGCCAGAGATACGTATGAGATGGATGTACAGACATAAGGGACTTTCCGAGTCACACGCCCAAACCCTCGCAGAATGCATGGTTAGTGATTAAAAGACAGCCTACAGGGTGTTTTTACAGATAGCCACAAGTCCAAGCAGGATCAAAACTCGTTGCCTTAAGGAATGAATGCTCTGACCCTCTCCTCCCCATACACTGGTCACTTAGATTACCCCTTAGATTATCATTTAGATTGACCCTAAGGTCAGTCATGTAAGAGACCACTCGACCTTCCCCTGTCCTTCCTGGTTTTATCAATAAAAAGCCACATAATCTTCAGTTCCGGGCTCTTCTCCTGAGACGCTGTCATGCTGAGGGGTCTCGGTGAAGGGCAAACCCTGCGGCCTTCTCAGTGTTTGAAATGGGCACTGATTCCAAGCAACCTTTCATCTGTTGAGCTCTGCCACAGTTGTGAGCTGTGAAATGTCAGAAAAATTTTTTCAGGATTTCCTTCATCTTAGACTCATTAGATCTTATTGGGAAGTCAGGGAATATTTGTTACGGAGCTAGAAAGAAATATCGGGTGCTAAATAACTAACTTCCCTATGGACAGGGAGAACGGAATACTGAATTCCTTACTGGTACATCTATTCCCTGCCAGGTACCTACATATTTGTTTTTGTATCTATTCTCCCCTTGTCTAAAATGGTATTACTTATGCATATAGGATTTAAAAAGGTGATTTTGTACACTTACTATACTCTATACATTTCAGTTTATTTTTTAGTGAGATGGAGCAATATGAAAAATGTTATAAGCAGGTTATTATGTAATTCAGATAATGGACAGTAGCCTCTTCTATTATTTTTAATCAGATCTACATGTTTCCTTCTTTAATTTATGCTTCTTAGGGACAGGGACTCCCTTTATTTAACTTTCTATTCTTTACCTATTACAATCTATGCTGAACTTTAAAAACTTTGTTAAATGTAAGTAATGAATGAAAGGTGGCATCCCTGGGTGATTTCTCAGAGAAAAATTCCTTTTAAAATATAATATTGATGAAAGTGGCTAAGAAAGTGACAGATAAGTGCTCAGTAAATGTGAATTATAATTATTTTATTTTATTCTTTCCCTCTGGTATACTAATTACCTTGTATCACTGAAATGGGATCAGATTGTCTCTGGTACTGTCTGCTCTCACCTCTAAAGGGGCTTGACTATGCATCTCTCTTGATTGAATGAGGAAAGTATTTCAGGAAAGCTATCACATATTCTTAAAACATCCTGAAGAATGTTATCTTGGAAATAGAAAGATAAAAGGTAATAACTACAGCTGAGAAAATGTATGCATTTGAAATGCAATTATTCCTGCCTTGGCTTTTAGCTAGATACCTTAGAACTAGAGATAAGATGAGTTTATGGAGACACCTCCTCTTATGTCTGGGTAAGACCGTCTCAGAGGACGTCTTAGAGGGATCGCCTAAGGAAAGGCATCGTGTTTTAATCATGTTTGACTGTGTGCAGAACTCATTTAAATGTCCGTTGTGTATCATTCACTTATTTACTGCACTTGATAGTTGCGGAACTTGAGATCCAAAGAAAGTTCATCACTGACCCTAGGCTAGGAAGATAGGGTCAAGATTTGAATCTTGAACTGTGACTTTCCACTCCTTGCTCTGTTCAGTTCACCACTTTTCCTCTGTTTGCCGTATGTCCCCATAACACCTGACATCTGCCAAGGTATTACTAAGTGATGAAAGGCCACATGGCATGAGGGACCTAGGGAAAAGAGGTTCCAGATTCCTTGTTAATGATATTGGCCACACCTCTAGGTACCCAGGCAGGGACTCTGACACATGGAGGCGAAGACCTTGCAAGGAGATAGTCTTTAGTCCCATAGCATCTGAGAAATGTGGATGACTCAGGGACAGCCGGGGGCTCCTCAGAGAAGGTCAGAATTAATCTCCTAGTTTAAGGAGTGCTTATGATAAAATGAGCTAATAGCAGTATGTCATTGAGCTATCAGCTAATACTGTACATTTCTTTTCAGTATGGATTCTCCTTTAACACACAGGCCCACACACACAGAGGGAATCGTGTCATTTGTGCCTTTATTCACCAAGACACATGATAGCATATACCAACTATCAGGAAGATAATATTCATGTGCTTGTTAGGATGTTTATTCTAAATTAGGCAAAAAAATAGAAGCTGACATGGAATGGAAACATTGATGGAGAGGACAATGAAATAATCTCACAAAACCACCACGGCGGGTCAGTAGGGTTGCTCAGACACTGCAGAATAACCCTAACAAGAGACCTTGGGCATTTTGAGAGGTTTCAGTTTGTATTGTGGCTTCTCTCTCAGGGCAGCTTCATAAATCTTACTTTCCCCGCCTGACAGTTTCTGTTTTTCTTTTCTTTTCTTTCTTTTTTTTTTTTTTTTTTTATGATGGAAAACCCAACTACTGACAATTTTGTGTAGTTCAACGTTAGCCTCTTTTCTCATGTCCACTTAGACCGGGGGAAAAATTGTGGGCCTAGCTCTTGTCCAGTTCTGTAGCAAAGTGGGCAACAGAAATCAGAATATTATGATTGGCCCAGTGGAAGCCAATTGATTAGAGGGGGTATTAATCAGCTAAGAAATGAGGTCATGTAATTTCTTATCTCCTTTCCTTATAATTAATTGAACAAATCAAATGCAATCACAAAAGTGTTGTTTGACAATAGGAATAATAGAACAGTGATCATGTGGGGGACCACTGGAATATAAAGATAAGATGCCCTGGGCTCTTTGGTCACTTATCTTCTCTCTGTCTTCCTAAATAAGAGCTCCAGCTTGTTCATCAAGAGAGCTGACTTTTAGGACTCTGACTCCCTGACTCTGTTAAAGCAGGCATTCCCAAATTACAGACAGAAAAATTAACATTCACTGACTACCTCAAACACTGTAAATTTCATAATGAGTGATTATTCTGGGCACTTCAATGCACACCATTGGTTACAAACAGGTATATGATTTGAGTATAATGTGAATTCAGGAAAATGCCTGTGCCTAACAACATATTTCTCAAGATCCTGGAATTTTATCAGAGAATTACAAAACTCATATATTAGGACACAGAGGACAGATAATTACTGCACGTCCTCTCACTCAGCTGCCTTTTTATGTTTTACATAATCTAATCAGGGTCACACACTTGTTGGAAATGGGCTAGAAATTCAGACTAAAGTTTTGTGATTCTTTATGAATAAATACTTCATAAGTACACAATTAATGGAATACAAAAATAAATTATTTACACAATAGGTGTTCTCCTCAATTGGTGCATTTTCCCTATACTTGAGTTATGTTTGTTTATACGCTGGCTCCTGAACATTTGAATCTGCATACCCAGGTATCACTTCTGATAAGTCTCCATCCAGAGACTTCTTCTAGGAAACAGGAGCTGTCCATGTCCACAGTCAGACTTTCCAGTTCTGATGATTAGAAAATTATTTTGATAGCGATATGGAGTCTGACACCCTTTAACTTTCTTGTAAAACTTATTATCTGATTTCTGTGTGCTTGTGGAAATTATTTTTCTACTGCTGATGGAAGACTTTAGAATGCTTGAAGCTGGTTTTGCCCAGCTGCGTGACAGTATTTCCACACCAGTTAGAAAGTTATAGACCATTCAAGTCTTGCTAATTTCTTTCATCATTACATCAATATCCATTGCATCTATGTTTTCCTTCCACGTTACCTTATTTTTTAGTAACTGACATTCATTCTCACCACACTTTTGTGCATTTTGTCATTATGTTTTTGCCTGGCTTTGCAGCTAGACTATCTCTATCCAGGAAGGTATGGACTTTTTCTACTTTCCACTATTGTTACCGAGTGTCTGGTGCAGTGTCTCGTACACTGCATACATTTTTGACTGTTTAGATAATCTAATAAATGGAGAGTAGAAAGTAGTTGTTCAGAAACATTTTGAATGACTCACTTGTCACACAAATGATAAAATATTAAATTGAAAAAATTTACTTTTGTTGAGAGCTTTGTAGCACATGTCTGAAAACTGAATTAAACATAGTAAAATATACCCTCAGTTATCCAAGTAAGTGCTTCCGTATTTGTCCACCTGGAGAACAAATAAACTGAATAGAGTTCTTGATTCGACATTCCAGTATTATCCTGGACTCTGTGCAAGGAGAGTGTGGATATATTCTGCTCCTGTTGATACTGATTTTAATTCACTAAACCCCTTTTCACTTGCCTTTTACACAGTTTAATGCATTTGCTGTCTAAGAGCTCTACTAAAATCCTCCTGGTCTCTTCATACATCTCCGGTGATGCCAAAAGTTCAGCAAAGGTGAAGATGGCTTGAACCAGCACTGATTCTGATGACTACTTTTCTCCACAGTGAATTTTCCAAGTTTATGTTGCCTTGGAATCATTTCATTATGCTTAACTTTCTCATACTAGACGCAGGGCTCAGGAGTTCTGTTACTATATTCTCCACCTCCCTCCCCCAGTTCCTCAATTTGCTCATTCCGCATGTCCATGTTACACAATCACTCCCTGGTGACCATTTCCCTATAGGACAGCTCGATGAAGCCTACTTGACTTGCTCTGCTGACCTCCACGCCTCACATGGACTGTGCAGATATGTCACAATAACCACCTCTTGATCACAGTGTGACCTCCTGTGACTCCCGCCTTCTTGTCTCAAGCCCAACAATTAAAACTCCCCACAGGAAGCCTGTCTGGATGACACCCTGGGCTCTGATAAGGGGCGGCCCACAGGTGCCTCCTCCTTTCTCCACATGCTTCCTGACCTACATTCGTGTAGTCTTCAGGCATGCTGCATACCATCCCAGAATCACTAAGGAGGAAAGTATTTTCATGCTGTCTTTTTCCCCATTATTGAAGAGGTGTTATGCACTAAGCATCCTAAATTTAAAACACTCACCATGTGTGGATTTAAAAAATAATAATATTTTGCGAAAGTTATTTTTTAATTGACAAAAGGTATATATTTATAGTGTATAACATGATGTTTTAACATTTATATACACACACTAGATTGAGTAAATTAAACTAATTAATATATAACATACACATGCATGTATATGCATATACATATGAAACCTCATGTATTTTTTTTTGTAGTAAAAATCATTTAAAAATATTCTCTTAGCAGCAACAAAAATAAAACTCAACTTAATGAAATTTTTGAGATTTTTTTTCTCCCAACTCTCCCATGTTTATAAGGCTTGGATGACTATCTAATAAAAAAAGATTACAGCTTGCATGTCTCTTGAAAATTGTTTTCATGATACTTACTAAAATTACATGAACTGAATATTTATGTGCTTATGTTGAATTGTGTGTCTTCCCCACTAGTTTCCTTTCCTAGAAAAAGACTTTATCTCTAAATCTCACTGTATCACAAGCCATTATGAAAAGTTTAAGAAAAGTATATTGCATGGCTGGGTGAATTAAAATTCTTAATTTTTGAATTTATCAAAACTACCCTTTTTAGTCTTCCATGCAGCACTGCTCACATACCTTATACAGAGTCCTTTATTTGTAGCTATTTACCACAGAAAAACCAAAATAAGTACATAAAGTGAAGTAAAATAACTAAAAATCTGCTTTCTTTGTTAGTTGATTAGCTCTTTGGAAATTCATTTTTCTAGTTCATATTCTTTACATCTCTAATGCCAAAAGATTTCTAAAAGTTCAGACTTTGGAGGGATGTTGTCTTAAATACCCTTAGGTTATGGTCTTACCAGTGAAAGATATCCCTAGGATAGATCCTAACTGAGAACAATCATCCATCTGTGTATTCATTTCCCTAGTCTATTTCCCATGTGCAAACCCCCCAAGAATAGAGAGTCTTGCTGTATTTGGTACTCTCACCACCTGTGTAGTTCTGGGCTTAGCAGAAAAGTTAAATGAATGGTAGGTGATGGAATGGGAAAGTAAAAGCCTCACCCGCTATTTTTATCTTTCCATATCACCTGTCTTCAGATGATGAGCAGAAGAAATGAGGGCATAAATTTACTTTAACAGTTCTCAAGATATTTGCGCCCCATCTATTTTAAGTTCTAATGTGGTAGTAGTAAAAAAGATTGCCTAAATTTGCAAAAAATATTTTAACTGGCAAAACACTATATATTTTCAGATTTATTCATGAATATATCGATTAATTTATGTTTTGTCCTACCATTTAGAAGAATAAAGTGGCAACTAAGTTCTATTTGTCAGTATGTTTCATCTTTTCCTTTAACAAGTGCACCAAAACCTGCATCATCACAGGAAAGGATGAAGAAAGGAGGGTGTAGTTTTCCCAGGAAGCAGCCTGCCAGGCCGCACTCATCATTTCTAGTAGTGAGATTATCTATGGAAACCCAAAGGCTGTAAGTGTCACATGTCCTAGTGTAATTGCCACCCACCCCTATTGTGACACAGACTTCAAAATGGGGCAATGTAGTTTCATAGGAAAGAAAGATGCATTGGGTTTTAGTGCTGTTGAGTGTGTGTGGGGAACTAACTAGAAATTTTAATTTTTCTATAGCCTCTTGGTCTTGACAAACATTTTGAATTTGTGAAAATGATGTTTTTGGGTAATAAGAAATACATAAGAAATATACTCAGTTTGCTGGGCTATCTGATTTTATGGTATGACCATTAGGAGATATCTACCTACATAGCAAGCTGCTAAAAGAAGCCCCAAGATTTCCTCATTTTTAAATGTTCACTGTTTAGTAATGTGTCTTGTATGAGATTTGCCCTATGTTGTTATATTAAAAACTCACTTGTTTAAAAAAAAAAAACTCACTTGTTTAAACCCAAAATGGGTTAATTCAGTATAAAATATAAGACATTTGAGAATAAGTAACACAGGGATAAATGCACATGGAAATTAATAACAATGCTGTCATCACCACCATTGTTACAAATTTCATTTTCTCCACAACAATAGTAGGCCTGACTTCAAAGAACAAAGACAATGGAAAAATTCATCATGTTACAGTTAGTAGATCTACCTTTTAATCAGAAAACCATCTCCCTGTACGATATAGGGAAAAGTCATTTAACTCTCTGGAAAGGTTTCCAGAGCAAAAATGAACCTACAGATACCTGCATCACTATGTCACCTCCCCCTTCGGGTAGTGCTGAAGATCTGCTGAGATAATCTACAGACGTTTCATACGACAGGAAACACACACAAAGGGCTACAGAAACATCTCACGGAGAAGCAGTTACCATCCCTCCAATTGCTCTTCTTGCCTTCCAGGATGCTGTGAGCCTAAGATGACCCAGCCTATGCCAACCATTCAAACCATATTTGAAAATCTGTTCTTTTTTGAACCGTATTAATCAACAGATATTCATGTATTTTTACGTATTTTCCTAATACCCCATTGCTTAATGTTTATTTTTGGTCCATTCTGTGTACTTTTGATCTCTTGCAAAGTGCAGTTCAGTCCTTCTGCGGTCTCACCAGTTTCATCCAAGACTCTAGGGAGAAGTTATGAAAGCTGCTTATTTTTTTGTGGTTGGTAAGAATATTGTTGGGGCTGGGGATTTGCTCAGTGGTTAGAGTGCTTGCCTGAGTTCAATCCCCAGCCCCCCCAAAAAAAGATTGAAAAGATTGTTGTGCTTCCATTATAGCATCACTCAATTATTCTCAGTTATTTATTCATACATCAGATCTCCCAGCTATTATAACAAGATTTTAATGAAATGGGACCTGTCATAACAGCCAGAATGAACTGAATGCCCAATCTGTATTAGGCACCATACCTACAAAAGCAGATGTTTAAAAGCAACTCAGCTTCCGGCTATGGGCACTCTTTACATCTAGCAAGAAGAAAATTTAAAATAATTCCATGACATTTAAATGGTCACTAAGATACTATTTTTTTGGAAACTCAGTGGAAGATTTTCTATAATTTGTTTTTTGTTTTTGTTTTTCTGGTTTTATTTTTATTAGTACATGTTCACAGTATATAATGGTTACATTCCTCATGGACACATGTACATCACATATCTTAATTCTTTTTTTTAAAATCCCCTTCTCCCTCCTTCCTTTCCTCCCTCCTTATCCCTCCATCTCTTGGTCCCTTTCCCTTTTGCAAAAAGTCTACCTCCCTATTTCCTTTTATCTATCTTTTATGTTGTTCCTTATTTATATTTTGGATTTCTTATATAAGAGAAACAATGTATTATGTAAGACTGTGTGTTTGATTTACTTCCTTTAACATTATGGTCTCAAGGTGCATATATTTTCCTACAAATAACTCGTTTATTGTTCTTTATGGCAGAGTAGTACTTAATTGTGTGTAACGACCACATTTTCTTTATCCATTCATCTGTCGATGGACATAAAGGGTCATTTTCAAGATTTCTCTATTATTAAATGTGCTCCATAAACATGGATATATAGGTATCACTGTCAGGTGGAGTTTTTTTGAACTCTTTTAGAATGATATCTCGAAGGGGAATAGCTGAGTCAAATGGAGTTTTAATTTTAGTTTTCTGAGGAATCTCCATCCTGATACCCATAATGGTGTGAGCACCTGTGAACTCCAAGTTATGGCCAGATATCACACCTGACAACTGTCTCATTCACAATGCAGCACGCAGTGTGAGATGTACAGTCACATGATAGATAATGATGATTTGTCTCATTTTGAGTCCTTTTGCAGGATTTTGGACTGGAGGTTAAATCATTACATTGACACAATTTACTCTTTTACCAGGATCTAGGTGCCTGGTCCTTTATCATTTAGTGCATTGCCAGCGTAGGTCACATCCCCTTCTTATCGGCAGGTCACACTGCTTACGTGTGGATCATCATGATTAACTCAATCAATGACCTCGGTTCTGTGAGCGCTTATCGTGCAGTCACCTTGAATAAGGAGCACCCAGGCAATGAGGTTAGCGGAGTTCTGGGTGTGTCTGGAGGACTGCGTTACCGAAGAGCAAGACCTGCTCTGGGCGTGGGTGGTACCGACCGATAGGCTTGCAGCCTAGATGGAATTAAAAGGAAAAGAAGAACGAAGTCTTGTTCGGCTTCTTCAGAGATCCTCCAGGCTTCTCCATTGCTTTCAGACATCGGTCTCCAGGCTTCCGAAAAAGACTCTTCAGCCTCCCTATATGAACTTACAGGGCACTCTGCAGGGAGCTCTAGGCCTTTGACGTTGGCCAGGAGATCCTGCAGCTCTCCAGCAGACAGATGGCCCTTCGGCGTTCTTCCACATCCGACTATGCAGGAGCCATGCTAAGTGCACCTTTTAAGTCCTTTGTAAATCATATATAAATATTTATATATAAACCACTTATATAGCTATAAAATATATTTATATATCTATAAATTTATATATCTATAAATTTAGCTATATATAGCTATATATATATATACATATACATACATACATATATATATATATATATATATATAGCGCTATAATCTAGTCCTCTAGTTAACCTTAACTGATGCAGACTTTGGTACAAGGAGTATCTCTAGAGAAAGAGAATAATAAGGATAAATTTTTTTAATGGCTTTAGTGGTTCCTGGAGTTGGCTTTCTAATTTGATGAGATATAAAGCTGTCATGGTCTCTCCGGATAATGTGCAGAGTACTGAAATTGTGTGATGTGAACTGTTTAAAATAATATGCAGTGTTGACCCATTAGATTATCCTAATTTACCACTCGTGAGACACACGAAAATTCATTGACTATATACAATACTTTTGGCAGAGCGAGAAATAATGATCCTGGCTGAATTCTTAGGATCTCTCAACAAATTAGTGAAGGAAAGCAATGCGCTCCAGACATGCATAAAATAAAGCCTTTTAAATGTGAATACAAGTTAATAAAGAAAAACAAAGAGCTCAAAGATTCAAATTCCCACCTTCAGACACACATAAAGATCAAAAAGTTTCTAAGTGTCCTGAAAGGGAATCATACTTCCTTTAACCACAGGGCTGAGACTACAGTAATCCATACACAAGCCCTCATAATTCAATTGGCTGAAATACAGTGTAAGTTTAACTCTTAGCCTCAGAGGCTATCTAAAGTGAAAGTGAGCATGCTGATCAGAAAAGAACAGGTTCCCTTAAACTGGGGTGCAGGTGTTTGGGCAGATTTGAAGGGCTGGAGAAACAGAACTCATATATATATGCTAATGAAAATACTCTGCCAGAGAAACATTTCCCCACCCACAGTGAGAAGGCGTCCCCACCCCCACACCCTGTACCTGAGGAAACTAATCCTGGGTTGCCTGGTGCGGCTATCAGGCACCATAATCCTGACACTCCTCAGGACCCACACTTGCCACCCACTTTTACCTCCAGATTTACAACCAGGCTCTAATCTCTGAAGGTCTCTAAAGGTGAGGTACATAGTATGACCCCTAAGTAGGTCTGCTCTACTCTCAAAGAACTTCTTGTATTTTCTAACTTTTATAAGCAGAGATTTGGGGAGCAAGAATGGGAATGGATTTTAAGGGGGCGGGACAATGACAGCAGAAACATACACCTGGATCAGGCTGAGTATGTTAACATGGGCCCATTAAATAGAGATTTTCGATTTAATGTTGTAGTTCATGGAGTTAAAAAAAAATAAGGTGTTAATACTTTATTTGGATGATTGGCAGAAGTATGAATCAAAAGATGACAGCTGTGAGCGAGTTAGAGATACTTGATGCTACTTGATTTACTGTTGATGAGGGGATTCAAAGTCTGAGGGAAATGGGAACGCTGGAGTGGATGTGGCATTTTAAACCTAATCCTCCACACTGGGATGATTTGGAAAATGTACCATTCTCTGACACCTTGAAGAAATAGATTTGTGAGGGGAGTAGCAGCCTCCCTGAAAAGCCCTCTTACTTATCCTCTCTGTATGCCAAAGCTCACAGTGGGGACCACAGTCACTCACTTTGGACATTTAAGAGCTATGGGTTTAATTGAATCCTGGAGTGGCAGGGGTCAAGTGGCACCACTTAACAGGTAATGACTAGGTGCGTGTACTTACTGTAGAGGACAGCAGAGGCAAAGTAGTGATTGAAACAGTTTGACACATGCAAGCAGACCTATGGCAACGGCTGATTAGTCATACTGTTCCCAAAAGGGAAAAAGCCAGAAAGCCTACTGATTTGTTCTGGATTTTTGTAACCAGAAAATTCAAGGGCATGTTATATTGTCTTTTGTTTCCTATCATGCACCTGCAGCCTTATGGGGTACACTGTATGGTCAGCTGGGAGAGAACAAGAAGATGAGGGCCCAGTTTACAGATAGTTCTGCACGTTATGCAAGCACCACCTAAAAATGGTCAGGTACAGCCCGATAGCCCCTTTCCTTGACATCTCCAAAGACAGAGGTGAGGAGCAATCTTCACAGTCAGTAGAAATGTGGGCGGTGCACTTGGTTATATATTTTGTTTGGAAGAAAGACTGTCCAGATGGGTGACTATGTACTGAGCTATAGCCATCAGTCTCCTGGATGGTCAGGGACTTGGAAGAAACATGCCCAGGAAACTGGTGACAATGTTATATGGGGAGGAGGTAGGATAGGCCTCTGCATATGGGCAAAGGATGGAAAGATGTTTGTGTCCCATACGAATGCTCACCCAATGCTGAACTCAGCAGAAGAGGACTTTAATAATGAAGTGGGTAGGATGATCCATTCTATGACTAGCAGTGAATATTTTTCTTCAGCTAACCATATCATTGTCCGATGGGCTCACGAACAAAGTGGCCACAGAGGCAGGGATGGAGGTCATGTGTGGTTCAGTAACACGGACTTCCTCTCTCTAAGGCTACAGCCACTGCTGCATGCCCGCTCTGCCAGCAGCACAGGCTAACAGCGAGTCCCTGATACGGCACCATCCCCTGGGGAAGTCAGCCTAAGAACTCGTGGCAGTTTGATTATAATGGACCACTTCCATCACGGAAAGGGGAGTGCTTTGTCTTTACTGACATAAGCACTTATTCCAGGTATGGATTGGCCTTCGTTGCACATAATGCTTCTGCTGAAAATATTATCCATGGATGTTCAGAATGCCTTACCCACCAACAGCGAATTTCACGTAGTATTGCCTCTGACCAAGGAACACATTTTATGGCTGAAGAAGTGAGGCAAGGATCTCATGCTTCTGAAACTCTCTGTTCTTACAATTCTCCTCACCATCCAGAAGCAGCTGGATCGATAGAAAGGTAGCATGGCCTTTTGAAGATGCAGTTGCAGCACAGGTAGGTACCACTGCATTTCAAGGCTGGGGCAAGGTTCTCCAAAAGGCTGTATATGCTTTGAATCAGCAACCAGTATATGGTGCTGGGTCTCCCATAGCCAGGATTCAAGGGTCATGAGGTTCCTGTTCCCCAACCTCATGATCCGCTGCCCTAGAAATCTTAGTTTCAGAGGAGAGAGGACCTAGGAAGTACAACCGTGATTCCACTGAACTGAAAGTTAAGACTTCCCTCTGATCATTTGAGCCCCTCATGCCCCTGAGCAAACAAGCTAAAGAGGGAGTTACGGCGTCGGCAGGAGTGACTGATCTGGACTATCAAGGAGGAACTTGGAGTATTATTCTACAGTGGAGGAAAGGAATAATATATTTGGAGTTCAGGAGATCCCTTACATGGTCTTCTTAGTATTATCATGCCCTGTTATTAAAGTCAATAAGAAACTACAATCTAAACATTGTTGTGCAAGTATCTCTGTAATATGATGCCTTTAGCTCTTCAGGAAAGATACCTACAAGGGGAATGGCTGGGTCGATGGGATTTCTACTTTCAGGCTTTTGAGAAATCTCCATACTGATTTCCATAATGGTTGTACTAGTTTGCATTCCCACCAACAGTGTCGGAGAGTTTCCTTTTCACCACAGGCGCTCCAGTATTTGTTATTGTTTGACTTCCTAATGTTTGCCATTCTTTCTGGGGTAAGGTGGAATCTTAGAGTTGTTTTAATTTGCATTTCATTAATAGCATAGATGTTGAACATTTGTTCATATATTTGTTGGCCATTTGTATTTCCTCCACTGTGAAGTATCTGTTCATTTCTCTGGCCCATTTCTTGAGTGGGTCAGTGATGTTAGGTAGTTTAATTTTTTGAGTTTTTTGTATGTTCTACTTATTAGTCTTCTGTCTGAGGAGTAGCTAGCAAAGATTTTTTTCCCATTCTGTGGATATTCTCTTCACCCTACTAATGACTCTTGCTGTACAGACACTCTTTAGTCTAATGTAGTCTCATTTATTGATTCTTGTTATTTCCTGTGCAATTGAGCTTCTAAGACATCATACTACAGAGATACTTGCACGACAATGTTTATAGCAGCTCAATTTACAATAGCTAAATTCTGGAAGCAACCTGTACACCCATCAATAGATAACTGGATAAGCAAAATGTGGTATCTATGCATAATGGAATACTGTTCAGCTGTAAAGAATGACAAACTAGAGTCATTTATAGGAAAATGGATGGACCTGGAAAATATAATGTTGAGTGAAATAAACCAGAATCACAAGCTGGAATACCATATGGTATCCCTCACTTGAGTGAGGCAAAATACAAACAAAAAAAAGGGTGAACAATGGTTACAAAAAGGCAAAGTGTTAGATATAAGCTAATAATTAAAGGGTTCAAGGGAACAAGAAGAGGGCAAAGGGAGAGGGGAATGGAAATCAAGAGAAATAATGATATTTCAAAAATAAGAACCTAATAGCCAACTTAAGACAGTGACACATACACTAGCTACTACAGTAACTTTTTGTAGCTATGACCTAATGCCACATTTATGTGGTTGTTTACATTGCTCACTGTCATAAGCAAAAGGCACAATGTATTGTGGTCTGTAAGCTTGTGTAATGGCCTATAAGTTTATGTAATTTTGGATAAATTTTAATAAAAATCTAAAAAAAAAAAAACTACAATAACCCAATCCAAGCAGGATGACAAATGGCCTAAACCTTCAAGAAATGAAGGTATGTATGTATTACTGTTACAGGAAGAAACAAGAATTACTGAGGTGCTTTTTGAAGGGGATACAAAATGGATAGTAGAAATAGGAAGTTTTAAATAACAGCTACAATCACATGTCTAGTTACAGAAACAAGGATTGTAATTTTTCTTTCCTAATATATTTATTATTTATAATACGTATATACACTTTTAATATTAAATGTGTTCCACTTGTTTAGTCCATTTCTTCAAATATAATATAATTATAATTTTGTATAAAAGTGAACATGTATATCTGATTCTTAGAACAATGAGCTGTATAATTTCAGGAAGAAACTTTTATTTTAATTTATCTTATTTTATGTTACTTATATTTGGTAGTGAGGATTGAACCTAGGACCTCACACATACTCAAAAAGCACTTTGCCACTGAACTACATCGCAGGTTTGGAAGAATCTTTTAATTTGGGAATCGAGGTGAAAGTTGGGGCTTTTAAGGATCTGTGAGACTTTAAACTGAATCTTGAGTACCTTTTGTGTTAAGGTGTACATTTTTTCCCCCTCTGAAAACAGCAAATAAATTCAATGGATTCCAAAACATCCACTTACTTCAAAAAAGGAAATGAATAAAGGTTTATAGCAATGTTTCTTATAATCATCTGCATATTGGAAACAACCCAAATGCTCATCAATTGCAAATGGACAAACCAAAGTAGATACACACACACAACAAAACAGAACTCAACAATTCAAAGCAGCTAATTACAGACACATAGAATAATACAGATAAATCTCAAAAACATGTTAAATGGAAGAAATCAGAAGCAAATGACTAAATACTTTATGGTTCTATTTACACTCAATTTCAAAAGAAACAAAAATATAAAGACACAACCTTTATCAGGTTTCTTGGGATTGGATTGGAAACTGACATATATATATCCACATCAAAAAATTATGTGGTAACGGGAATGTTTTAAAACTGGATTGTGATAATATATACATTGACTGTATATAAATTGTCTAAAATTAATTCAAAGTATATATACAGTACTTTCTATTCATACAATGAATATTAGAAGTGTCAATCTTATCGTAATAAAGCAGTTAATGAGTATGTAAGATCAAGAAGTTTGAAGTATATTGTCTCATATATACTGATCAAATTACAAAGCTACAAAATAGAGTTTTTAATACTAATCATTTTGACAAAGTTTATATCTGTCAATAAGAAAGTAAAACAAAATTCTGTGGAAAACAGGAAATACCTTGGGGTCAAAGAGCATAGAAAAAAAGCATGGTAAACATTTTTAAAAATACAGGTAATATACAGTGTAATAAAAGTCATTCACATTTTACCAAAAGATTTATGTGTGTACTAGACAGGATTTAGAATTTGGAGAAAAACTGTTTTGTAGTAGACATTCAGAGTATTTAATAATAATGTTTCCAAATGGTAATTTTTACTGCCTGATGCTATAGTATAGGCACAAAGTATATTATTCTGTTCAGTCTCTAACCACTGAGCTAAATCCCCAGCCCAAAACCTAATTTCTTTATGCTACCTATTTCTTTGTTTCCTTCTATGATAAACCCTATATATAATGTGAATATATCTGTTTATGAAATTACACACACATTCATGTGTACACACACCATCAGGTTGGTAGCAGGGGAAGCTTATTGTCTGGGGAGAAGCAACAGACCAATCCCTCAGTCCCGAATTCACATTTCTCAGACATTCATTGCTAATATCAGCTACCACCAGCCAAGCTTCGCCTGGAGTGTTATCACTCCTCCTTTCACACTGGTCCTAAAATAGACCAATCTTTCACCCACTTTCTGTTTTAAAAAGCTAAGACCTTTCAAAAAGTCTAGTTAAATCAAGTTACTCCCCAAGAAAACAGGACTAAGGCAGAGGTGGGAGGGTGAGGCACGACTGGCTGTGGGTGTAAAAATTTCACTTCAGGTTCAACAAACTCTCGCATTTCTACCCACCAGGGTAAGGATATCTTTATGGGTGCTCTTTTTTGTCAGCATTATATAGTTACTGGGAAAAAGCAAGACCCCTGACCTGAAGTAAGCAGGGCACTTGATCAAAGTGAATCAGAGCCTAGACGTTAAACAGGCTATCAATATAACTGGTACTAACACCTTATAAGTATTTAAAAAAGGAAAAAGCCAGATAAAATTGTGTATGGAAAGACTTGGCCATTTCTGTACCTCCATTTTGTTAATGAAATCTCACCTCGGGCTAAAAGTAATCCCATTTAAAAGGCATTAGTATTTCAACAGCCATAAATAATATTAGTGGCACCTGTCAGTGATCTATGTTGGCCCAAAGAACTGTTATTCTAAAAACACTTCCGTCACCAGTCAGACTTCATAGAAAGAGAAGATCAAAACAAGCTTGAAATTAAATGGGTAATTTTAGAGCGTCTTTTTATATTAACACAATACTTGTGCCTTCTGATAAATTTCCCCTTTGGACTTGCTCAGAGAATACCAGCTTTCCTCATTAATAATTGCTTCTTTTTAAAATTCTTTAATGTCCAGAACAAGATGATCATGTTTCAAATAAATTAAATACCTTTATTTTGCCTCGCAGTTAGTCTGAAGATAACATGATGGAGGGAGACACGCCATTATTTGAGCTTCAATCAGGGCACCACTAAAAGTTGTGGCAGTTTAAGGTAAATGTAATCACAGAACAATTAGCAGGTGATTATACCGTTACTACTTAAATTCACATCTGAAGTGAGCAAAGATCCTGAATTTCAGCCTGTGACAATTTAGGTGAATTATTTATTTTCATTGACTGACTCTTGAGGAAAGTAAATGAAGCCAGAACAAAGCATCATCTATTTACCTGACAGAGCTAAGTGTAATAGATAGACGATCTACAGATAGACGATCTACTAAATAGGGGGACGGCCATTTGAAAAAGATTATTTACATAACTGTTCTCTTGGAAAACAATTACATGATAAGAGAACTTTTTAAATCATGCTTAAATTATAGTTTGACAGTTTTATTATTAAACACCTGAGTTTGCATAGCCAATACACCATTGATCTTCCACCTTTTTAGCCCTTAATGCATTGCTTTCAAACCCTATAATATCTTTCTCTCGCTGAGGTGTGCGTGTCACTTGATTTCCTCAGAGCCTAAACGATTGCTTATTTATAGTGGTTGATGAATATTTGTTGAACAATTGGAGTGAAAATCTGCTGCTTCTCTCATTATATCTCTAGTGTTGGTTTTATTGCCTTGTGCTGTAGGAAAATCTAAGTATTCCTGGCTTCATGGGATTTCCAGCTTGGTGAAGTCAGTTAATACTTGTAAACACTTACATTTTCTTTCCAGTGAGAACCTGTTCTTAACACATGCTTGTTGAGTCCATAGTATGTTTTAGATACTGGAATAAGCACTTTCTCATGTTACACCTACTATTCACAAATGTCATGGGGTGAGTTCTAACTATTTTTATTTATTTATTTATTTTTGTATCGATTGATTGTATGCTGGGCAAAGAGGTTTGGAGCGGCAACAGGATCAGTGGAAAGCCCAGTGCCTTTGACTCGGTTGTCTTGCCTGGATTTCCTGTTCTGATTCTATATGCGTCCTGTTCGTTAATCCTATGATTGTGCCTTTTAACCAACAGAAATACGCAGTCAGTAAGAAAGCTAATATTAGGCCCATAAATCATGTATTCATAGTGCCCAGCACAGATCTTGACTTAGCAGGCATTTGGTAAGTTGAGGATATTTTTCATTAGTGTTATTTTCTTATCGTTAAATGAACTTTTTAATTACAATGATGACTGAGGAGCTGGCTGACCAAGCACATGACGTCAGGTGCAAATTAAAATGTCTCTTACAGTTACTGTCAGAATCCAAGGCTAGTGCAGTTTTCATTTTACATTCACTAGTTTCTGAGATTAGCAGAAAATACCCACACAAGTGCACTAATATTCAAGTATTTATTAGCAAGAATGGGAAACATCTGACCTTGGCCAACTAGCAAAAGCAGTATATGGATTTTACTTCCTAATCAATTGTGTTGAGAAAATGCACGCATTTGGTCTCTTTAGCAAATCCTTCACATTTACTATTGTTTAAAGTTTCTGATAGATTACACATTTAAAGAGCATTTACTTTGTTCCTGTCTCTTTGCAGATGTATGACAAACAATAAACTGCACTAATCCAATAAATAAATGTATGGGCAATTTCAATAACGGCAACTAAACCACCAATAGCATAGCGATGATCACCATTCCACCAAGAACAACATATACAGATATGTTTGCATTATATATATATGACTGATTAGATTTCATATGTTTACATTATATTTATAATTTTTCCATGGAAACATCATATTTTAGAACAGTGAAAATATAATGCCAGTAGATGCAGCCTAAAAGGGGGTAAGAAAGAACTTCTCACCTTTAATCTAAGATCTATAGTAAAAAGGAACTAATTTACTGAAAAGAGAAAAGTAGAGGCTGTGAAGTGAAAACATACTGGTATCAACCAGTACTCAGTAATTGTGTTGAGTTTATATAAAATGGAAAGAAATATTTCCAGAACAAAAAAGGAAGGAGAGATATAATGTGGTTGAACCTGAAAACAGAAAGAATACTTAGTTTTTTATTCCTCTTGTATTTCTGTTCCTTTCTCCTGCATCACTCTTCCATTTAGAATTCTATTTCTACACTTTTGACTTTATTCTCATGTCATTTTAAATTTTTACCTATTTTTACACTTCCTTTTTTTTTTTTTTTTTTACTGAGCTAAATCCCCAGTCTCTACACCTCCTTTTAAGTACTATTATAATTATGTACCAGTCTCTGTACTATTTGAAAGCATATTTTTTGAATTGTTTATTTCTGTACAAGGTAAATTTTTGAAATTATATTTTAATTGGCAGTTCTAAAGTATTGGAATATATTGAAAACCTCATCTTCATTTGTCTTTGGTTATCATGTGCTTTTATCTTCTTTTTCCATGCCTTATCATTTTTCAAAAATTATTTTTGAATGCATGCCATCTTAGATTTTTGACTTCCTACTCTTTTTTGAATAAGGCTGAGTATCAGTTTACCTTAGTTATTTATTGTTTAATATTTGGTGTTACTATTTTTTCATAATTTCCCCATATCTTCCACTCTTGGGCAACATGAACCCTTGGATTAGAAGTATATAAGAAAAAAAAAGTTTGCAAGTCTTATTTCTTTTATGTTTGTTTATTTTTAATTTAGAAATGTACTGATATTTTTCTGTGCTTCCTCACAGGTGGCAAGCAGAAGAAAAATATCTCTTTTATTTTTTCCCCTGAAATCAGCAGAAATAGTCTTAGAACTTATTGGTATGGAGAGGAGGAAGAGATATCAATTTAATAGAGTAGTGAGAGGCAAGCTAAATATCCCAATAATAATAGCACACTTACACACACAGCTTTAATTTATTTAAAACCCATTGCAATATTTATGAGTATGTGGGTGGTGGGATAAATATGTTCATTAGCTCATAAATGTTTTTTAAATCTCTTCTTTTCTGTTCATATTTTCTAACTTTGACAATAGTATTTTACAGAGGAATTTATTAAATATGGATGGAAGATAATTATATAACACAACTGTTTGATTTCTATCATTATTAAAAACACTTTCCCCAAGTAAGATTTTAACATAAACATATTAAATACATTTTACTAGTCATTTAATAATTAATGTTTTTCTTTGGATCTTCTACTTATATAGAAATGGTTTTATTATAGTCTTTTCTCAAAACTCTAGCCAGTTTCTTCAACTTCATTCATTTCAAAAGACGTTTTCTAGAGCTGACTTGACATGTTCATAGTATCATCATCTGACTCAGTATATAATATAATTGGAATTGAGACCAAACATATATTAACGGCTTTTTTTTCTTTTTGCTCTGTTGGAGATTGAACTGGTGTCTCACACATGCGATCCAAGTGTTTTTCCAGTGAGCTATGCATCCCTCACCCTAATTTTCCTTTTATATCAGGGCCAAAGTATGTATGGGCTTAAGTATATGTGCATGTATGAATACATCTTGTAACTTTACCATGCACCTAGTATATGGCAAATCTCTTTCCTCTATATTGCTTCTTTTTTTATTTCAGCTCTCCAAAGCCTATTTGTGTGTTTTGTTTCAGCCAAATGAACTCCATTTGACAGGGGAAGATGTAATAGTATTTTTATTGAGAATCTTTCATTTTGGACTTCAGATTTAAATTGCACGGTCCCTGTGTTTCCGTAATAACACTCCTTCCTATCTACTGAATCGAATCTCTCTTAATGATTACTGCAACAGAAATGTGAGTTGGCGGTGAGGACACTGTGGAAATGTCTGAGGTGAGAAAGGGAGAACCTGGAAAGCGACAACTGGAGAGAAAACAGCTTATATTAGGGCAACATTTTCCAGCGAACGTAATAAGCTCTATAGAGTATACTGAATTCTGGGTTTCAAAGAGCACCAATATTTACAGAGAAATTAATGAGGATGAAGTTAATGGTAAAAGCTTAGATCTCTGACTTGTGGCTTTAAGAGTTTTGTCACTTTTTCCTTCCTCTTACTAAGCCTAAATAAAAGCTGCAGGGATGTAAGACGAGGAGAAAGCCAAAGAAAACTATTAAAAGGATAATTTCATGTTTAGTTGAAGAAAGAAAACTTTTTGTAGATATGGCTCTAGGAAGTTTTGCTCTCTTAGCAAGAGAATTTCTCACAGAAATTTATTTTTGTAGAAAATGTCCCTAACTGACTCCATTTTTTTGGTCAATAACTCAATTAATACATCTATTAGGTAATATTTGACATAAAATATTTGTAATGTACTTATATAAAACATAATAATGAAGTGACAATGCCTCTACCTTAAAAAGCTACACCTTGAAGTTTTTTATTAATATATGTTGCCATAAGTGATAAATGCATTCATTGTAGAAAATAGGTATATAAACATATTACATCTTGATCCTATTTAGATCTTTTCACCTCCTTTCCATCTTCTCACATTCACACATCGTTAATATCTTTGTAGATATCTCTGTTTGTCAAACTCCATTTGTCCAGATGGTAGGGATATGTGCAAAATTATACATTATCATTCTATAAATATTTACAAAATATTTTTCTAACATTTTATTTAGATTCCATTGAATCTATAAATAAAGTTGGAAAACATCAACATGTTTACAATATCAAGTGTTGAAATCCGTGAAAATATATCTTTTTGTTTTCTTTAATTTTTTTTTTACCAGAATGTTCTAGTTCTTCACATCTAGATACTGTGCATATTTTTTTGTCAAATTTATATCTAAGTCCCTGAGGTTTGGTACTATGTAAATGGTAAGATACATTTCTCATTTCAATTCCAGTTGTTCATTTTGAGCCATAAGAAAGATACTAACATTTGTATTTGAAATCATATCCTGAGATAAGAGAATATCCTTGTTATAAGCACTTATGGGTTCTTCAAGATTTTCAACACAGAGAATCGTATCTTCTGTGATACGACACGATGATTCCTTCCTTTCCAATCTGTACAACACCATTTCCATTTTTTGACTTTTTGTATTAGCTGCGAATTCACAATGTGACATTGAACAAGCATGATGAGAGAGGACATATTTGACTTTTTTCCCTATCGTATGGGTAAAGGATTCAGTTTCCCATTAATATCTTTTTTTGGTGGGGGTGCTGAGGCTGGAACTCAGGGTCTTGCACTTGCTAGGCAAGCACGCTACCACTTGAGCTAAATCCCCAACGTGTCATTCATATCTTGACAATAGGTTTTTGTAGATGTTCTTCACAGGGTTGAAAAAAGGCTCTATTCCTAAATTATGGATAGATTTTATGATTAGATATAAATACTGTATGGTGTCAAACATTTCCCTGCTTCACATCCATGTGATCTGTGGCAGTTAATTAATTGCAGTTAATTAATTGTCAACTTGAGTGGGAGCCCAGTTGAGTGGAGTCAGTGTGGTTCTGGGCATGGAAGACCCATTTAAGGAGAATTGTCAGACAGGTATAAAAGGAGCACAGGAGGGGAGGATTTCACGCTGATTTTCCTTGAAAGAGCTTCATTCCAGCTGCTTTTCTTTGGAGGAGTTTTCAGCTGTTCTCTGCGGAGGAGCTCCAGTCTTGACCTTCACCTTGAGCGTCCTCTCCTGGCATTCGGCGGAGATACTTTGGCTTCCAGCACAAGCCTTCCAGCCTGCATGGTGCAGACTCTTTATCCTCTAGTGCTCACCCTTCGACGCCATGTTGCAGATTTTGCAGCCTCTATGCACACTCGTCCGGGACCTCGCTGTGTGCTCCAGGCCTTGGACAGGATTCTTCCGATCTCTAGTGCATGGACAAATCTTTTGTACTGTTCCACATTTGACTCTAGGGGCAGTCGTTGTGAGCTAATCCTGCCAGTTTCTGTATCCTGCATTAAATCTGTCTCTTGGAAACACTGACTACAACAGATCACATGGATTTTCTTCTTAAGTGTATTCATTGTCAGATTTCCTTGATAGATTTTTGAATGATGAACCAGCCTTGCAATTGTTTGTGGTGTATATTTTTAAATATAATTAGATGTGACTTGTTAATATTTTCAAATATTTTTAACATTATAATAATCAGCTGTTTTTCTCATTGAATATGTTAGCATCAGAGAGTAAGTTGGGAAATAGTCTCTTTGTTTCTATTGTCTGAAAAAATGTGGATAGTGGAGTCATGTCTTTCATAAAGATTTAGTACAAGATACCAATGAAACTATTTGCATCTAGTACGTTCTTTCAATAGTTATTGATTTAAATATTATATAGATCTGTGCCTGTTCACATAGGCATAGGTCTATATATGCAACTTCTTAGTTTATGTATTTCAAGGAATTGACTAGTTCAGTCATCTGATTTTGCAGTAAAATCTTATATAAAATTTCCCTTTGTTATATTTTTATTGTCAATGCAATCCGCAGCTAATTTATGTTTTCTTTCTTTTTTATATTTATGGTTAGATTGGTTTGAAGTTTCTCTACATTATTGTTCTTTTCAAAGAACTAACCTTTTTGTTGATATTTCTGTACTATTTTCTATACTATTTTCCTGTGATTGATTTCTGTTCTAATTTTTTACTTATTTCTTTTGTTTTTATTTGCCTTAAATTATATGTATATTTTTCTCATTTCTTAAAATGCATGCTAATTTTATATTTCTTTATTTATTTTATGTTTTAACATACAATGTTATGATAGATATTTCCATTAAAGCATACTTTGATTGAATCCTATAAAATTTAATATGATAGACATTTATTTTTGACAAGTTCAAATACTTTAAAATTTCTTTCAGGACTCCTTTGATCCATATGTTGTTTAGAATTGTTTTGCTTAATCTGTATATAGCTGGTTATATTCTACTAACTATATGTTACCAATACTTAGCTTAATTCTTTCTAATCTGAGAATATACTTAATTTAATATGATTCCTGTCATTTAATTACATTAAGATATGTTTTATAACTTGGCATGTGCTCCGCTTGGTGAATCTTCTACAGGAGTTTGAGTATAATATGCCTTTTTGTGGTTGGGATGGAGAATTCTGTAACTGTCAGTTAGATTGAGGATAACTGTGCAATTCAGTTAGCTATCCAAAAGATTGCTAACTTGTTCTTTCAGTTACGGACTGAAGGGTGCTTAAATCTTCAGCTAAAATAGTCAATTTTATTTCTTTTCCCTTTCAGTTATATTTCTGTTATTCTTACGTATTTTAGTGCTCTGTTGTTTGGCACATACATCTTAAAAATGATGTCTTCTTGGAAAATAACCTACTTCGTCTTTATGTATTTTCCCTTTTTATACTTGATGATTCATTCTGAAGCCTGCTTTGTCTGAAATTAATACAGATATGCCAGGTTTCTTTTGATACTGGTTTATCTCTCCCCATTTATTAACTTCCAATATATCTCAGTCTTTGTCTTCAAATTAGTTTATTTATAGACAAGTATAGTTGGGCCTGGTTTTCAATCTACTTAAAAGATTGCGATTGGCTGAGTAATGTATTTAGATCATTCACATTTAAAGTGATTATTAGTAAAGTTAGTACCCAACATGTCTATAACTATTTCTAACATGTTTAAAACTGCTTACAATTCTTACAAATGTCTATAACTGTTACTTATTAATGCCTATGAATGAATTGTTTATCCTTTCATGCTGCAGAGTAGTACTCCACTATGTATAAATACTACATCTTTTATCCATTCATCTTTTGATGGACATATAGGCTGTTTCCAAGATTTAGCTATTATGAATTTTTCTGCTATAAACATGCATATGCATACATCACTGTGGTATGATGACTTTAACTCTTTTGGGAAAATATCTAGAAGAGGAATAGCTGGGTCAAATGGAATTTCTATTTTTAGGTTTTTGAGGAATTTCCATACTGATTTCCACAGTGGTTGTATCAGTTTACAGTCTCAACAAAAATGGAGGTTTCCTTTCTTCTCACAGCCTCATGAGCATTTGTTGTTAGTTGATTTCATGATGGTAGCCATTCTTTCTGCTTCTGCTATTTAGTTTCTCTCTTCTGTGCTTTGTCTTGCTTGGAGTATGTCTTATTTCTTTTATATACAAAACCAGACACAATGCCTTTGGCAACAGGAATCAAGATACAAGGTCTTCAGCATGAAGTGTTATGCACATCTGGTTAGGACTTTCCTGAACCTCGAGGTCTCGGAGCCTTGGAATCCCTTTAGTGGCATTGTTCTTGTCTCCCTTGTTGGATTTGGGTTTCTCTGGGCTCCTCCTTAGACCAAAGTTTGTATTATGAAGATTTTTCAGCTGTAATTGGATGCTTTATATGCGAGCCCCAAAGATGATAAAGATTCAGGAAGAAAATCATGCTATAATATGATAAAAACCTTAGTTTTCAGTAGATTTGTGTTCTGCTCTGTGAGTTTTACAAGTTTTTCTTATATGTTCTCATCACTGGTATAGCAGGAAGGCTACTGTAGATTATCATGGTAGAAATCCCCTTCTCAAGCTAGGAAAAATTCTCATAAAATCTTTCCCTGGGAGGGCGGTCCTGTAGTGTAAAGAGTGCTCAGGGAAGATTTCAGAACTGTATCCTTCTTTCCTGGCCAGAGTACAAGGAATCTTTCTTGGCTCCTTATCAGGAGGATTTGTTAAATTCCTAGGAGTAAACCCGGGAATAAGTAGGGGGTACCCTAAGACCGCATCTCCCGTCAGGTTTTCAGTCTCATGCTAGTCCATGTTCAGCCTCAACTACTATTCAAAACGATCCATTCAGTGTTCCTATCAAATTACTGCTCCAGGAGGTTTTCTTTCAAGTTAGCTGTGACTCTTCTGATTCAGGGTGTTAGTGTCCCTTACATTCTCAGTTCTGGGATCAGTAGAGGAAAGTCACTGATTTTTAGTTTGTTCAGCTTTTTCTCATTTTAAGAATAGTAGTAGCAACTCTGAACCTCTTGACATGGTAGAACTGAAACAAAAAAATATCTAGACTGCCAACATACAAAATAAGAGGTTTATTATTGGTCCACTACAAGTTTAATGGGTATAAGCAGAACTCGGATTTATTAGTAGAGGGAATGGATTTTGTTTATTTTATGCCCCAGGAAGTTCTTAACCTTTCCTAATTCACACTTGGAAACATAACTGTGATGGACTAAACGTAGTCAACTTGAGCTGGAACGTCCAGCTGGACTGAGTTGATATGGTTCTGGGAGTAGAGGATCCACCTGAGGGTTGTTGCTGATGCAACATAAAGGAGAACAGGAGTAGAAGATTCCCAGGAGAAGCTCTGCTGTGGCTGGTTCTCCTGAAGGAAACTTGGCTGTTCTTGTCACAGAAGGAGCTCAGGGCCTTGCTGTCAATTGTGGCTGCTGTTCGCTTCAGGGGACCTTGGTTTTCATCTGTGCTGTGAGCATCATATCTTGGTTCCAGTATAGTTTCTTCAGCCTTTTAGTGCAGACACAGATGTACCAGGACGTTGCTGTGGGCTCCCAGCCCTTGGTTGGATCCTTTCGGGTCTCCAGTGCATAGATACATGTTCTATACTTTTCCTGAATTTGGCTTCTGTGTGTTTGTGTGTGTGAATGTTGTAATTTGCAAATGTCCTGTCCCGAATCTGCTCTCTTCTAAACCACCTACTCTAGAAAAGTAACTAATACAAGAAATGATTATGTAGAAGACAAACAAGGGATCTTATCTAAGGACTCACAATGCAACTAAAACCAATCAAAATGGTGTAAAATTAAACTACTTCATACTCAGACATCAGATAGACAAGATCTTTTTTTTTTTTTTGGTACCAGGGATCAAACTCAGGGCCTCATGCTTGCGAGGCATACACTCTAACCACTGAGCTAAATCCCCGGCCCAGATAGACAAGATCTTAATAGAAATAATTTGTCAACAAAGGATGGCCTTGTGGTGAGTGTGTATCTTTTTTTTTTTTTATGTTTTTGTATAGAAGACACACCATATATAAAACACAGAGTGATTAGGTACATTACTACATTTTCTGTGTACATACATATCAGCCTTTTGTCCACTTCCACTTTTTTCATCATGAAATTGTTCTTATACGTAAGCAAAATAATTTCTTCCCTTTTAATCAGAGCTCAGTATGACCTTGATAATGATTAAATGATTCATACATGGTCTAAGCCTGATTATTGATTATAGTCTTAAAAAGGAACACTCTCTTTAATCTAGCAAAGTTAGGTAGGAAAAATAAAACTGTATAAAGAAGGTGCTTCTACAAGGCAGTGGCTTCTCTGAATGTCAAGCAGTTCTGCAGGAAAGCAGAGCAAGTGACAGAGCAAGACAAATCTGATGACAGAACGACTTAGATCTGGTCTGCCCTGAGGCTGCTGGAAAATTTACTTATATGAACCCAGGAAGTCTCTGTAGATTATAAGTAAATTTGAGTAAGGATTTTGTAACTAATGAACATGCACAATTTACACCTGTCTGTGGTTCTTGGAGACAGTCTCCAAAATTGTTTTGTTTTCTAAAATTACTATTGAAACTGCACAATATTCTTCACAAAAGGAGGATAATAAGGTTCCTGCCTTCTATAAAACATTCTTGAAGAGACCCAGTTAAAATAAGGATGACCCTTTTCATGGAGAAGCAGGAATGATATTCAAAAAGAAGTAACAGTTGAGTCTCATATAAAGGCTTTTCAGATAAAAGTTAAACCAAGAATAAATAATAAATGGAAACCAATAATAAAAAGTTAAACCAATAATAGCATGGATGATACACTGGGGGGTCCATGCTTCTAAAAATCTTACCTGAGGGGCCGAGGAGAACCAAAATTCAAAGCCTTTTTTGGCTGACTCCTTTCACGGTATCATGTTTAGATAACATTTTCATTTTAATGTTAAACGTGGTGAGTTAATAACCCCTCAAAATTTGAGCACTCCTCGCAATGAGTTTTTGTTTCCCTTAGTGCTAACTAAATGACTTTGGTCAATAACTGCAATTTTTGGTTGTGATCTCTTCTTTTGGCTTCATTGCCTGAATCACCAAAGGTGGTAAAAGTAAGCAAATAGACCACTCAAATTAGTATAATCGAAGGTATGCGTAATAAAGGGTCTATTAATATTGCTATAGATGGAGAGCAGGATGACCATGGAAGGAAGGAAAAAAGGAAGGAAGGGAGAGAGGGAGGGGCGAGGGGGGAGAGAGAGAGAGAAGAAGAAAGAAAAAAATAACATTAGTGAAAACAGTGCTTTGAAACTGGCATGGGAGACGTGAAAAGAAAACAACTTTCTGAGAAACAATGATCTTTGGTAGGGGGACACAGCCGGGACATTCCATGGATTTGCTTCCATCCATCCCTGCCTTTACTTCCTCTCAGCCAAACACACACTGGATCAGCATGTCTAGGTGCCTGCTGACACAGACCGTTCATCCACTCACCCAGGGTTTAAAACAGAGTAGGGGAGGGAAATGTCCATCAGAGCCAACACTTCTTTCTTAAACACAGAGCCCGAAGCAATGGATATGTTATTAAATTGTCTTTAAGTTATTTCAGATGTATCAAACATGAATGCACGCGTGCGCGCACACACACACACACACACACACACACAGGCACACACATTTGCTCCTTGGTGTCTCCTCGAATGAAGTTAATATTCCCTTTTAAGAACTGAAGCAGAATATGAAGGGTAAACATACTCCCCAGAGAGAACCCAATTCTCACTTTTAGAGAAATCACATTCAGTGTTAATTCATGTTTTTAAAAACCATGTACAAACAAAATAGAACACTGACAAACATTTACAGAGAGGAATGCATACTCACATATAAACACATATAAATTTTGCCTATGTGCAAAATGTTAATTTTCTTCTGTTTTATGATTTTGTTAGGTATCTATTTTCTTAAACGTATTATAAACATCACATAGCAATTTAACAAACTGGCCTTTAAATTTCATCTGACATACGCTGGGTAATTTTCAGTACAATATAACATTTTAATTCACCCAACAAACATATTAAGAGTCTAATATTGGCCAGACGTTATGCTTGGTATTGATTTATTTTATCAAACTCAGTAACTTAGATTCTGTGGAGTCATTTTTCAGGTTTCATGTCAGGGGTGGGAAGACACAGTAGATCTCATAAAACACACTTGATTGGCAAATCTAGTGATGATATAAGTAGGTGTCGATGTTGGGAAATAAATTCTTCCAAACTGAAAATAACTAACCTTAATTCAGTCAAGATACTTTATGGGCTTTTTCTAAGGCAATTAAATAGCTCTGGTCCTTGCGTGATTCGCACTTCCTTTAGGGAATCTGCTTTTTGGCTATAAATAAAAAAGGTACTAAAGTCAATGAGCTTGCATTATGTAAAATCACAATTTATTTCCATGTGAGTGAGTCAAGAAAACAGGCACTGCGAAACAGAAGTAGAAAATGTGTGTGAAAGAACAGTTGATCATAGTGGCAGGCTGGGCTAACTCAGAACAACACCATCTCTGCAAATAACAGCTATTGAATGCTAAGTTTTAAAATAGTAATTAAAAACCCAAACAAAAGCAGCATCTGAAAAACTACTGCAGAATTTCCAAGTCCATTTTGGGAAGAAAGCCTATAATCGGAAATGCACATAGAGTATCAGCACTAAAGCCCCGTATTTATCACAGACACCGTGTCTTGGTTCTGTGAATACTCTGAGCCAGTTAGAGGCTTGACCCAAGACTTTGACGGGGTTGGAATTTGTGAAAAGTATTTCCCTTGGTCTCAAAGTGAGAGCAAGTTGGTTCTAAAATTACCTGTTTATTCCTTTAGCCACAGTAAGCATCTCTATCATCAGAATTTATAGCTTTGATGGCGGAGGTATCTGTAAACTTGGATAAAGGGTGAAGAGTTTATCTACTATAAATGACCCCAGGTGTCCCAGAAGCAAATGTGCATCTCTCAAGAGGATATATTAATGTAACTTTCTAAGAATGTGCAAAAATTAGCATTATGAGGCCATGACAAGGAAGCAACAATTACCAGGCTTCTAAAACATCAAAAACTCATATGTTAAAAATAGCCAAACTTAAGCATGTATATCTATACTATTTACAGAAAAATGGAAGTTAGATAAAATCTATCACTAGACATAAAGGCACTCATTACTTGATAGAGATAATTTAAATTATCTCCACCTATAAATTTATCTTCATAATATAGAAACAAAAGATGAAAGAACTTCAAGAAGAAATTATGGAAATCCTAATAAGCATATTGAAATAGAACACTTTGAAAAATCAATAGGAAAATAATATTATGGATAACAAAAAATTGAATTGCGTACAAATTCTGCTTGACGTATCTATAATGAATCTTGAGTCAAACTGCCATGATTGTTACACACCAAACTTAGTTGGATTTTCCTGCTCCATTTTCCAGAAAACTACAAATAGACCAAACAATCCACTCAGTACATGGAACTTTACAACTAGACCCTAGCACAGGAATGTGCCTGACTCTTTTAAGATAAGCCAGACACATTCTGAATAAGATGAAGTCATGTTTGTCCTAAGCAATATATCCTTCCATTCTCATCCAAATTGTGGGGATCCTTATGGTCTTATTGACACCCAGGACCACACTTTTGTCACTAAGTCATCAGGGATACGCTGGAACAAATACTTTAGATAGTTCTTTATATTAAGTATTATAAACCATTGCATCCAATAACCACCAAATCAACATTCTTCCCCAAAATTCACTTAACATTTACAAAAAGTTGACCAGGTCTTTAATCATTATGCAATTCCCCAAAAGTTCAGTCTCGATGTTGTCAATAGTGTAATTCAGTCAGAACTCAAATTTTGTTTGGCAATTTAGAAATTCATTGCTTAATAATTCATGGGTAAAATAGAAAATGAGCAAAAAAAATTTGTGTTTTTACTGAAATGACAAAGGAGCATATCAAAAATAACATTAGGAGGAAAATTTACTGTATGTATGTATGTACGTATTTTGTAGTACTGGGAATTAAACACTGGGCCTTATATACTAAGAAAATGGTTTATAACTGAGCTACATCTCAAATCCTTATAGAAAAGCTTCAAACATCACATTCATGTTATATAAAGGAAAGTAAAAAATGAACAATACCTCGGAAAAGAAAATTAAAGGAACAGTAGAGTGTTTATAGAATGTATTACCTAATAAATATTAAAAATAAAATAAAAATGTAATGGAATAAAATTAAGATACACGGAACATTGCTAAAACTCAAATTTAACTGGTTACTTGACAGATTTTTTGAACTATTAATGATATTGATAAACTTGTAAAAAAATTGTTCAAGAATTCAAAAAGGGCTGGGGATTTAGCTCAGTGATTAGAGTGCTTGCCTTGCAAGCATAAGGGCCTGAGTTCGATCCCTGGCACCAAAAAAAAAAAATTCAAAAAGGGAGAAAACCATGAAAAGAAGGCATTGCTATAGATGTAGTTAATATTAATGAGTATAATAATTTAAATAAATGAGTTTGAAAAATATAGATAAAATGAAAATATCCCATATACATAGTTCCCAGATTAAACAGAATTGCTTATGTATTTTTATCAAAAACTAAGACATTTTGAAACAATTTTGAGAGGTGATTCAAAGAAAACTCCAGGGCTGGAATTACTTAATGAAGAATTCTACCAAATATTTAAGATAAAAATAATTACAGAGACAATAGTTGGAATTGCTCTTCAACTCATTTCATGGGGACAGCAAAACTTAGAATCCCAAAATAAATAAAGTTAATTAAAAATAAAGATGCATCACACTAACATTGATACAAATACATCCTAAATGAAAATATCAACAAAATTAATCCTGTTACATAGAAAATAAGTTCATGTATCAGGATCTAATTAGTTCTTCTACACTAATAAATGATTTGTTTAATATTAGAAAGTCATTCAATATAATATAAATTAATACATTCTAGCTGTGTATCACCTAATTATTTTATAGATATATACAAAATAAAATTTAGATTTACTACATTTGCAGAAAATGATATTTTCTAACTACTTTGAAAAAAGGATTTTTAAAATCCTCATAATGATTAGTTGCAATAAACGTAATTTTAGTAGAATATAGAAAACATTCCCTTTCATATCAGAAAAGAGAAAATTCTCTATTATAACTTCTGCTAATAAACAAGAAATCCTTGCCCGTGCAATAAGCCAACAATAATGAACCTAGTACCGAGAAGAGTGGACCATTTTTAACCAGAATAAATGGAAAGATGCTTTATATTCATTCACTGGGATGTACTCTAATACAAATAGAAACTAGTTTTTCCTGAATGGCTTTGGAGATTCTGTATAAGCCCAGTTGCATCCCTAGCTTTTCCTTGCTATATATTTTTTTGTTTTTGTTTTTCAGTTTGACAATCCGCATTTTAAATTTACATGGAAATAAAGAGCTACCACACTGTTCTATCCAAATGCCATTGTATGAAACTTGTACAAACTATCAAGTCAAGGAAGTGTCATGAGAACAGGAATAAATGAATAATGAAGAGAAATCCATAGAGAGAACCAAAAGGAAAATATGATGTCTGATTGCTTAGAAATACGAACATTCAGTTGAGTCCAGAGTTGGAAACTAATTGAACTGCAACAACTGGATATTTTTAAATTGAAAAAATGTTTTTGCTACCTCAAGTCCAATCAAAATATCAACCACAGATAGTGTGATGACTTAAATATCAGAGGAAATGTACGCATAACTTGTGTTTACATGTATGGGTATATGTACCTATAAATATGAACACACACACACACACACACACACACTTTAGAATCAGTGGATCTGCATGAGTGTTCTCTGGTGGCGTCTTGCTTTCCTAATTCTCTGTGTTCCTTGTTTTATTTCATTCTTGTTTCTGCACTGACGAAGTGGTCACGTCTTCCCACCGTTAGACACTTGCTCTGGCAGGGAGAGACCTTCCCCAGGGAGTCCCGCCTGGGTTTCTGTACAGGCCAGCTAGAGGCATTCATGGTGGCTCTCTGCTGGCGGTCAGGCAAAGCTGGTACCCCCCATTCTCTGAGGTCTGGGTGTCCTGCCGGCCGGGGTCAGCAGTCAGGCCGCACTGCTGTTGGGGCTCCAGAGTCAAACGTGGCCTCAGGCGGGGCGCCAAAATCACCCGTGACAGGCTGGGGTTGCAGGCTCTGCTCCTGGTCCAGATGCTGCTGCTGGCTGCGCTTTGCATTCAGGCAGTTCCACAGGCTGACCCTGCAGCTGGTCAGGTTTGCGGGTGGTCTTTCCTATCAGGCGCGGCAAGTAGCTGGGCCCTGTCAGGGTTAGGTCGACAGCCAGGCCTCCTGCATGTCCGGCAGTTGTGCTCCGCAGCTCCACTTGGTTAGGTCTCTAGGCTGGGCTGTGTAGCGGGGAGGTGCTGCGGTACGTATCCCACAGTTTAGCTGAGCTGCTGGTTTCCTCCCTGCTTAGCAGGGCTACCATCCTGGTGCAGGCCAAAGTCTGGATCCCTGACCGAGGATCCCTGCCTGGTAGGACTGCTGATCATTCTATGTGGCCGGAGACAAGCAACTTTGCTGACTGCTCTGTCTGGTAAGTTGAAGCCACTGGCAGGGCTGCACTCTGGTCACTGTGGGTTCTGCCCTTTGTTCTTCAGTCCTTCCCAACCCTGCATGGTCTAATCCTGCCAGTTTCATCAGTGTTCCAGCAAGATAAGACACAACAGATGGTCCAGGAAAAGTCCCTTAACTTAGAGAAGTTGGAGTCCATCTCTGGGTCTCTTCCCCATTGGCAAATACAAAATGAGAAACCCAGTATCCTCTTTATGAAGCTTGGCAGGCTGACTGATGAGTCACCCCCATTCTTAACAAGTGATCTCCCAGGGAGAGGTTCAGCCTTATTCCCACACTTCGAAATTTTCACAAAACTGCTCCTATCTGAAGATAGATAGCTACTGTTTTCTTAGGGGGAACTACAGCCAGAATCCTCCTATTCCTTTATCCTGTTGAAAGGCACTAGATATTGAAATTAACTTTAAGAAGTAACAATAATTAGGTTAACAATATTTTGCATACACAATATGGAAATCATTGAAGTTTTTGAAAATATTTAAAAATGTTTTATAAACAGCTAAGAATTGCTTATATGTAATAATCGGTTGTCAAGAATTCTTGGCTGAATATATGTGGATTCTTACATGGTTCTTTCAGAATTCAGTGGAACTATTTTGATTGGACAATCTCATAATCATGAATTACTTATCTACCAATATCACAGAAAAACTTCCGTTTCCAGTTTTCCTTTAGAAATTAGAAATTTGGCAAGGATGGGATCTCATTTCTCCATGACAAGAACACTTCCCAGTTAGCTGTGGTTCTTCAGCACTGTTTTGTATACCTGACAGTTTCTTTCATTCATTTCACATGCCTTCCTGTCCCACGTAGGAATTTTAGTTTATGATTTTTATCTTGAACCTTCTCTTATTTGAAATGGGCATGAAAATGTTTTTCTTTTTTAATTTAAATAAGGCAATTGCCTGACACACAATAAATATTTGAAGAAAGTAACTTTATTTTCTGTCCCTCCGGACCAATGCATTTATAATTCCTTCTTTCTAGATGGATTCTTTCTTACTCAAAAATAATTTCATTAGTTCTGTAAGGTTCTAATAATAGAAATAAGACTAATATCTAAACATCAACATGAGTAGAATTACACACATATTGCAGTTTTTCCATTAACTGGCAAGAATACACATTTACACTGCCTTTGAAACTAGACCTAAAGTTCATAGAATGATTCTCACAAATCCTTGTCATTTTTGCAGGGTGATCCTGAAATTTCACTGTATCTTCATGATACTCTATTGCTTTATGATACTCTCCTCTCAGGAACTTGTGAGTATATGGTATTTGTTGGTAGAATTATTCTTCTGATGGGTAGAGGATAATTTCTGCTTCTGACACATCATATCCGTTCATGAGCTAATCTTAACTCACGTTTACAAAAGAAACTCAGAAGAACTTAAGGCTCCTTCTTAAACTGCCAATGTGAGCAGTGACCTTGTATGTCTGATTTAACTTGAATCTCTAGGCCCAACATATTTCTAGGGATATCACTGACAATGATTATCTGTTGAATGGCTGAATAAATGAGTGAGTGGATAAATAAATGAATGGAAGGATTGAGTATTGTGAACGATTCATTTTGTAAGCAGTTGAAATGCTTTTCATTGCAAGTGCCAGAAATCCCACATCAGTTGATATAAACAGGAATGGAAAGAGTTAGTAGCTTATTTGGTAATGGTTCTGAGAAATGAGGGCCTGGATCACATGTGACTTGCCTCATATATGTTTTCAAGAACCCATGACATTCCGCCCTCAATAAGTGCGCTGTACTTTCTTTTCCGTGCACTGTTCCCTGTAGTGACCAGACGGTTACTAAACCACATCCAGCGTAGTAATGACCCAAAGGAGAAGAGCAATCGTGTCTATTTCAAGGAGAAATGAAACTCTTTACCAAAAGCCCATGTCTAGGCTTAATCTTACATCACATGGGCCGACAGTGGACTACATATTCTTTCCTAACCAGCAAAGAGAATGGGTTTTCCATAATTGCTTTAGAAGGTTCAGACAGGTTCTGAATTAAGAATGAGTTAGACTATCTTCTCTGAGAGAAGCGAGGCAGAGAATGACTCAGTAAAACTGGCATTTTGTTAATAAAGAGCAAAAGGAAAATGCACATTGATCATACTAAAATAATAAGTGAGCAGTGTCATATTTCTTAAAATATAATTTCTCAGAGAAACAGATTATTCTCTCCAAGAAATTAAACAGCAAACTGCTAAGTCAGCATTAAAAATTATAGTATGAGGTTCTCCTCCATCCAGTTTTCCTCAGTTACACTTTCTTATAGCAAGACTGAGGAAAAAACACTTTTAATAAAACTGTGTTTCCCCGCAGTAGTCACAGATATCAGTGTATCCGTTTCCTAAGAAATAAACTTGACGAATGTTCCTAAGGTCTTCAGGTGCTGGCATGTAAAGAGCAGATACTGATTGTGTGTCCTAACAGCACCACATCTTTTGTGAGAAAATCGAGTCCTGAAAAGTTATTTCTACTGGTCAGAGTTCCAGGGCCCATAATGACAGAGTTAGGTTTTAAGACAACAGGAACAGTTTGGTTTGAAATCTAAATTCATCTATCTCTAAATTAAACAAATGTACATTAAAATTATTTTTCTGTCCACTGTGAAGTGATTAGTGGAAGAAAGTATGATCTAAAAGAATTTCAGATAAGGGACAGTATTATTTCAGCAAGCCTCGTCTATTCAGTAAGTGCTTCCTCAATGTCTACTTCAAGTTCAAAACACTGAAAAACACAAAATAAACTCCAATTTTCCTTCTTGTGTGAAAATACAGAATATATTCTTTTTAATTAGCCAATATTCTTTTTAATCAGACAATATTCTTTTTAATCTACAGATAATTTCTAGTGTAATGGATAAATTAGTTAAAAATGCAAGATTCAGCTTAAGCTCATACAGCAAATTTCATCTGGTAACGTTCAGGAGGTACAAAATAGAAATCTAAATTAATCCTTAAGGTTCAGGAAACTCTTGACTCTTTTTTTTTGGGGGGGGGCGGTTCAGGAGACTCTTTCTCACTTTCTCCGACCTTCTGTTGCCTCTTTTTTGTCTTTCTGGGGCGGTGGGGATTGAATCCCAGCTTGTTGAGCAACCACACCACCCCTGAGCTAGACCCCAGCCCTGCCCCTTTCTTTTCTGCATATAAATTATCACATGTTTTCCACTTCACAATCTTTTAAATGACTTACACATCTTTTCTTTTGAGCCAATATTTTTTGATGCACACATCTTCATCAAAAAATTTTTGTGACAAATAACAGAAATTAGCCTTAGGTAACATTTTACATTGAAATTCAAGATAATAACAATTCATTAGATTTAATTAAATATAAGAACTACATGAAAGTTAGTAAGAAAAAGAAAAAGAAATTCCTATAAAGGCACAGGTAATTCAGTAAAAAAAAAATCCCAACAGGAAACTCAACATTTAATTATCAATGAAAAAAATGACTTTACACACACACCATTAAATTGGTAATTAAAGACTATCAATATTGTTTGTTTGGAAAATATAAAATGACGCTCATGTAGTTCCAGAATAAATTTACATATTAAATATTGGTTTTGACATATTGAATAGGAATTTATCAGTGTCTAACAATCTATTATATATATATCTTTATTACAGAGAAATTATGTTTTTGAACATATTTATACATGTATGTATAATGCAGCACTGTTTGTGTTAACGAGTGAAAAATAGGGAAAGAAGAGTATAAATTTCTGTATGAGAAAAACTTCAATGGCATGTAATATATTGAAAAAATTAATTATTAAAAAATGGTCCTGATAGCTGGCAGCTGGTCGCTGACAGCTAGGAGTTGACAGGTCAGCATATTCCCCACTGAACATAAAGATCTTTCACAGAATATGAACAGCCCTCCAACAGACTTCCGCATAACCAGGACGGAATTAAAGAGTGGCGAGATGGCTCAGAAGTCACCACAAGACAGATTGTTGACACTGTGCAACCACCAAAAGCAAGCAAACAAACAAATGAAAAATAAGCATCATTATTTTTGGTTGACCTTTTTTTGTTTGTTTTTTGAAATAAAATTCTCCAAGTTGTAGATATATAATGTAAATTTAAGCTCTACTTTAGTCCTCCCTCCTCTCATAAAATAATATAAATGGGATCCAATCACTGAATTCAACACAAAGCTGGGCATTTTTTCCTAAAGCAGTCTCAAAATGCTCAGCCCAAGACAGGATAATGGTCCTTCCTCATTACTTTTTGTGGGTTTATTTAATCATAACACTCATCACTTATTTTTACTGCAATTTTCTGTTTCTAGACTACTTCCCTTCAAGACTTTGAATCACTGGAGATAACACAACTTGCATTGGTTTGGCATCTTTTGCCAAGCACTAAGATCACTATATATACTCAAAACTATTTATTGGCAGAGTCGACAAAAGAATAAATTTAGCAATGCATTCATATCTACATAAATAAATTACCTGGGAAATAATCCACATTTCATTTCATGCATGCAATATTGCATATAAAATAGATACAAAACATTAGTGAAAGACTAAAGACTAAATAAAAGTAACTGTTTCTCTGACCTTTCCTCCCATCATTTCACAACTCACTCTTGCCTAATACCACAAAAGAAGGGAGAATTTTTCTTTTTAAAAGAAGAGCAGTACCTCAGTTTATTGATTGTCAATCATGTAGCTTCTATTTGCAATTTCCAAGGACCTATTTTGAAAGTGTGTGCACAGTAGTGTATTAATTGTGGGGATTATGAAAGCCGGCAGCTTGATGTGTTGAAGCAGAAGAGGGCTTTAATTCTAGAGGAACTGTCAGTAGGTTTTGATGTGAAATAAAATTTCTTGCATCGACCCTGTACTAATGAAGATGAGAATGTTCTCTAAGTGTGATCAGAGCGACTCCCACGTTGATTATCTCTTGGTGAGTTAAGAGGAAGTGGAAAAGCAAATGCATTGATTTTGCAGAAATTCCTCGTCTTCCAAACCACATATGACCCAAATAGATTTACTCTTAATCTTTTAATAAACTGAAACGGTTAGTGATTTCTGCAAATAGTGTCTCAGCTTAATCTTGCAGAAGACTTTGCGGTTCTGCGCTGGATTAGAAAATTCTCCCATCTTTCAATATTTGTCTTTGTTCCTTTCAGTAACTGAATTTAATTTTTATTATCCTCAATGACAACGCAATTTCCTATGATGAAATTTCTCATGTGAAACCTACACCTTTCAAATAATAATTCACAGCTCCCAATTGGATTTGTGTGTGTGTGTGTGTGTGTGTGTGTGTGTGTGTATGCATGCAGAGCTTACCTGAAGATGACACTCTGATTCGTGAATGTAATTCTTTCATAGATTAAAATATTTTAGATGTAAGAAAAGAAGCACTGTTGTTTGTGAGGTCAGAATAAATTCAAATTATTCCCAGGTTCATAGTGACAGATGAAGTGGCAAAAGTAAAAACAAAAATGAAATCTTCAGGTGTCTAATCAGTGTGGTTGAGCCAATAACGTTAGATGAGTTCTGATTTTTCTTCTATGGACACAGAGTCACCTGTGCCTTGCCTCTTGCCTAAGTTACAATATTATCCTCTAATTGGTGATAGTTCGTAAGCTTTCGCCAACCTCTCTATTCTTTCCATCTCTTTTATCAAAGTGATCTTTCTAAAATTCAATGAAATAAGACATAACCTGCCATGGTGGTACATGCCTTTAATTCCAGGACTCGGGAAGCTGAGCCAGGGGGCTGTGAGTTTGAGGTCAGCCTGAGCTCCATAATGAGAACCCATCTCAATAAAACAAATGAATAATTACAGATTAAAAACTAAACAGACATGGAATTTGCCTTCATCTTAAAGTGCGAATAATTTAACATGTAAAGATTCTGTCATGACCATCAGAGTCTGTCATAGTTTTAATTCTGATGGCTCCTAAATAGATATGAATAAACAAGGACTTTGAAACTCAGGAAAATTAAGATAATTTTTATATAGTCCAAGAAGGATTTTTCTGCCTCAGCATCCTTCACCTTGTAAGCGGAACAGCTATTTGTTAGGGATTCACCTCTGTCTACTGAGGAATCCTACACAGCTTTCCCGACCTCTGTCATGTTGTGCTAGTAGTGTTCACTGGGTTCCAGATGTGGAAACCAAAAATGCATGCAGATATTCCAGCTGTCCTCTGGCCAAATTGCAGAAGTTGCCCTCAACTGACAAGCATTGATTTAGACGGACTTCTCTTTGAGGCTAAAAAAATTCGTATACTTAATATATTTGTACATTATTTTCAAATATTCATTAGTTATTTACTTATTCCTTGATTTAATTTGGAGATAAATTTAAACTGAAGACTCTATATCAGTCTGTCTAAATTTTATCCCAGCTCTGACATTAAAGTTTTGTGATTTTGGGCAAATTCTCAGCCCAGCTCTGCTTTGGGTGCATTTTGGCTTGGGAATAATAATCACATGTAACTCACCGGTATGTTATGAGGGTCACAGAACCAGTGTCATTTGGATTGGTTGCCATGGGGATCAGGGTTGAGTTTCGCTAACTTTCCCATCTGGCTGCTCTTCTTGCACTTTTATCCTTGATAAACCATGAGAAAGAGCAGAGAGCTAGCCTGGAGAAGCCACCCCATTCCCAGAGAGGACCCCAGGAAGCCCTTTCCCTGCCTGTAGACTCTCACTAGATGTCTTTCCCCCAACACACCATCATTAAAGTGTCTGGTTGCCATATAACCTTCTGTATTAGTTACTTATTTAAAATGACTATATATATTTATCTCTATATTAAATACAGAACTGTGCATAAAGAAAGGAACACTCATATAAATATACTAAAGTGTTAAGGAAATCTTATGAAGGGTATTCTATTTGACCTTAAACCTAAAAGGAAAAATTGGTATTAGTGAAAACAGAAAGACTCAGACAGTGGGGAAAATATCATTTCAAGATATCAAAAGAAGAGGGGCTGGGGATTTAGCTCAGTGATTAGAGTGCTTGCCTTGTAAGCACAAGGGCCTGAGTTCGATCCCCACCAAAAAAAAAAAAAAGATATCAAAAGAAGGACAGCAAAATAACAAAATCATACATATATATATATATATATATATATATATATATATATATATATATATAAATGGAGGCAGATTCAATGTACACATATGTGTGAAATTCATAAATGTTTTGGTACTTGACATATAGACTGAAGAAGACTCTGGTTTTTGATTCATCTGAATTTGTCTACCTCAACCCTCCCCTGTCTGTTCTTTGCTCTTCATATGGTCAGTGGTGTGTCATCCTTCAGTTATCAGATCAAAACTGAATTAGTCTATAACTACACCACCCTAATACACCAATTCTACAAGGAAAATGAAAAAAAATTTAAAAAGAAATATTCTAACAAGAACTTTAACTCTTTTTTGGGAGGTGGTGGTCCTGGGGATTGAACTCAAGGCCTTGCACTTGCTACTACTTGAGCTAAATCCCCAACCCCTTTAACTCTTCATATAATGGTTGTCAGCCAAGAAAAACAAGTTCTCGAGGGCAGGAGATTTGCCCATTTTATTCACCTTTATGCTACTAATGCGTTAGAAAATTGCACATAGTGGATGCTTAAAAAGTAACTGTTAAATAAAGGAATATAATGAATAAAGGCTCCCATTTGCAATGTCACTCATCAGTTGTCCTCCAGAAACCCAAGACTTTGCCAACAACTCAATAACCTGTGATGCTAGGCATATCGCTTTGCTCAAGTAGAAAGAAAATAATCCAGACAACAACAACAAAGAAAAAAACCTTTCTTTTCAATAAGCGCACTTATTTTACTGACTTAGCCAAGAATCTGACTTTTCAGTCCTTATCCAAGCCAAGAATACATGGGCTCCAGGCCAAAAGATTGTACAGGGGCTTGATGTGTTATATCAGGAAGCTAAAATGAAAAAGTCAACCAAAATTCATTGTCAGCAGGGGTTTGAAACAAATATGCATTCTTCACAAGAACAAAAATTGTTTATACACTTGATCTGTATTGAAATAAACACAAGCTTTTTCTGAAAATCACCTGCCATTATGGAAGAGGTTCATATTTTGTTTTATTTTTTAAGACAATTGACACTAAAATGATCAAAGCTTAATTTTAAGCATGGGTAAGAGCTAAAAGTCTTTTTCTATGAATGACATTTTATATTTGTTGCTCAGTTTTAAGCAACTCATTGTGTCTTAATCATTGTATCTGGTAGATAAATAAGAGGATGGGAAACATATTTTGCTTTGTGTTCAGTGATTTATAAGGCTCTGATATGGTAAAATATACAATTTAAAATATAATTTAAGTTACAAGGCTCCTTGAATATGATACAGTGATGGATTTCTTTTTTCAGGTAAAGATCAGCTAAAGCCCAGTTTGTATTAATGTCATTTTCATTTCTGACCCATTTCTGCAGCTGTGGGTCCATGAAGTCACGGTTTTGTTGAATTCACATCCTATTATGCTTCCTTGTACAATGTTTTGACCACTTCTGATTATATAGCTCAATTGGAGTGGAGAAAATTACCCAGTAATTTAGAAAAGAATTCCCTTTCAACGCCTGCAGGAATCTGCTCCTCAATTTAGAAAGAAATTTACAGAATCAGGTTGTTTGTGTGAGTTCTAAGTATTGTTTAGTGTTTTGACCCAGGATTGCTTGATATATCATTCAACCAAATATGATTTTATGTCTGTTTGCTTTTCCTTCTTTCTGTGCTGTGAATTCAGATGAACTCAGAATATCTTCCCTGCCATTGAATTCTCCGCATACATTTCTCTGTAGATTTGTTGTACATTTCCAGTATATGTATTCAAGCCATGAGTATAATAAATAAGTCTTCACTATAATTTTCCTTAAGATATCAATTTTATTCAAGTTTTTAAGACTGCTTCTTAAAAGGTATTTCTGCTATTCAGAAAAAGAAAAAAAGAAAAACACTACAAATGCATGTGCTGACAACCTGTGTAGACTGAAAATGCCCAAAAGTTTTTGTGAAATAGAGCATTTCTGAGATCAATCTTTCTATCTTTTATGTCCTAAACTTCATCTTCATTGCCAATTTTCTGACCCTTGTAGAAGACTGCTGTTGGGCTTGTGTATAAAGAGGTTAATTACTACCTTATATCCTACACATTTTTCTATTTTACAACATCCGGGCTCTTTCTCTGTTATTCAATGGGGATATGACAGATTTCCTGGGTCAGAGGTTGAGAATGATTTTGATTCTCTGTATACTTACAGTAAATCTTCCTGCAATAAAATTCCATTTTGGAGCTTTTACTATGCTCATACAGTCATATTTTTAATATGAAATGTTAGGTGATATGTGTTCCTTAATAGCTAAAGTATGGAACCTGGCTAGCGAAAGTGGCAGGCAGGTTCATGGGAAAAAATAAAATATCAAAAGAAGCACTAATAGGAATGTTAGGGAATTACACAGGGATAGTGTGGGAAAGAAGGTGACTGTCCTTCCATGAGGGCCTAGGAAATACTTGACAGAGGACTTTGAAACATGTCAAAGGGAGAACAGGCATAATGCAAGACAGGCACAGCATATATAAAGCCTCAAAAGTATGGAATGTATATAGTCCATTTAGAGAACCAGAGAATTTAATATTTTAGGATCTCAGGGATCACATTGGAGATGAATATCAAATTTGAGGAAAACATCAAAATGCAGATTTATGTTAAAAATTTCCAATTACTTTCAATTTATATACACAGAGTAAACCCAAACAAAACCTTATATCTATTTGTTTGCCATGGTGGAAATAGCATAAGGCTTGGAGTTGTGTTCTCACTTCCTCACTAATGTATATTGTGCAACTTGTCTTCTTTTCAACTTTAACCTTCTCAACTGAAAATTAAGGACAATAAAGTGTTGTCTAAGGTTTCTTGAGAACTTTACCTTTTGAAAGAGCTTCAAAATTTGAAAACCATCACCCAAAAAGAATGTCCTTCTTTCATATACAATTGTCTCTCAGTTTCGATGGGGGGTGGTTCCAAGCCCTCCCTCAAACACCCAAATCTGTGGACACTCATGTCTCTTTTTAAAAATGACATAGTATTTGGATATAGCCTATGCACACCCTCTTCTATGCTTTCAATCATCATTACATTGTGTATTGTGTCTAATACAATGTAAATGTTATGCAAATAGTTGTTATGCTGAATTGTTAAGGGAGTAATAATAAGAAAAACATCTGTGTGTATTCAGTACAGGTACATTTAAAAATTTTTTTCTTCACATTGTTTGAATCCACAGATGCAGAACCCCTGGGTATGGAAGGCTGACACTATTCATTCACCTGTTTTTGAGTATTTGAAGGCTTGCCGGTCGTCAAGTATTTACTACCCACAGACAATGTATCAGAGGTCAATACAGATATAAGTCCTTGTGCTGTGAAACTCATGATAGCCTTTGCTATGATATTTAACCTTTGTACTCTAAAGACTACAGGGAAAAGTATTTAGGTAGAAAGAAGAGAAAATATGAAAATCCCCAAATAGGAATGACACACACAAATACACGCAAGAGATGGGGAAGTGGGAAAGACTGAACTGTCTCTTCAACAATTCCATGGGGTAGGACCTGAGCTTTGGACTTCTGATTCTTGCCTCTTTATGTTATTTTTTATCTATCAGGGTTCTTGGTTGAGAGAAGGCCAGAAACACATGTACCGCATGCTTTGACTTCTCTTCTTGATCCACTTACACATTCCCCCCGCGTTTCTTCTAACTGGTCACACATTTGTCATACTGGGTCCAGAATGGAAAATGCATATGAACTCAAGTATCAGCTCTGACCCACTTGTGGTCTGCCTAAAAACACCACACAAAGGAAGAGACTAAGATAAGGTAAGTAGCTTAGTAAATAGTGGAACAAGTGTTTAAGTGTTCTTTGGGTGGGGTAAGTAGAAAAAAGTAGCAGATATAGACTCGATTTTCCTTAAGAAAATCTGCCTGTTACTCTTTTTAAAGTTAAAATTATAACTGGATGCTTCCTTTTCTTTAACATTTTATTTTTCAGTCTATTTTGTTAGATGCTAAGTAAAAGACAACTTATTGTAGTTGTCTACAAGTTTATATATTCCCTACAAGTCTATATATTGTAGTTTCCTTAAATAACAAACATGACTGCCAGGAGTGTGGCTTGAAAGACTGTGGATCTCATTTGTGGCAGCCGTTTGCCATGTTGATACCTCCCTGCATTTTAACACTGATGTTCTTGGCCTCCTGAGCTTTGTGAGTGACTTTATTCCCAGCCATTTCCCTTATCGGTAAAACGAGAGTAAACTCAACTGGAAAATTCCTTTAAAATACTTCCATTAAGCCTAACATACAATAATTCCTTGATCATTCTTTAATAGACGATATATTAAGGTGATGTTTATGTAATAAGCGAATCATGCCTCCTGTACTTGGGAAAGGAATTTTACCCAAAAGCATTCAAAAGAGGATCTAGCCAATTCTCAAATACAATCTCGTATATCCAAGTCTTAGTCAAATAGTCTAAAGACCAACTAGCCAGGTACGGTGGTGCACGCCTGTAATCCCAGCACTCAGGAGACAGGAGACAGAAGCAGGGTGACGACTGTGAGTTCAAGGCCAACCTGAACTACATAGTGAGCTCAAGGCCAACCTGAAGAACTACATAGCAAGACTCTGTCTCAAACAACCAGAAAGAAAGAAGGAAGGAAGGAAGGAAGGAAGGAAGGAAGGAAGGAAGGAAGGAAGGAAAGAAAGAAAGAAAGAAAGAAAGAAAGGCAGGCCGGCCGCCTGAGTCTTTTTATCTCTTTATTCACTTAAGAAAAAGAAAGGAAAAAAGAAATTAATGGTATGTATCATTTCTCATACCTTCAGTCCATGTTTTTTTTTTAATTTAATTTCAGCTTCCTGTATCTCCCTTTGATATTTGTGTATGTGTGTTCTAAAAGTGCACAGTTTTCCAACAGCTGAATAAACTTCCCCAAATAATTTTCTTTTGATAGGCACATACACAAAACTGGTTCATCAGGTTTAGTAGAATTTATTTGACTTTAAAGCTAAAACTTATTAACTTCAAAGCCACAAATGTCCAAATTTTAAAAAATCGAATAATTCTTGAGTCAACTCACTATTTTAAACACGAAATTTAAGTGTTGCACAAAGTGAAAAGTAACATAAACGCATCAATACAAAAAAATGTTATTTCTTGCTGTTGTTATATAGTCAATTTATACATTATTGTTGTTTATAAATTAAAATCTTCAGCATCACCATCCTTTCGATAAAATGTAGTATATCACAGTTAATTGTTTGTTTTATGTAAAGTTTTAATTCTGACATAAAGTCTCCTACTCGTCTAGCTAAATCACAAATAAGCTTTTCTTTACTTCCAGCTATAAATTTAGTTCTTTAAACTTCTGCTTTATATCAGTGAGAAAACAAAAAACATGCTCTGGTTTTTATCTTAGGTTATTCACTATTTTACCAGCATTTCTTTATTTCAATATCTTGAATTTGAATTCATGATAGAATAAATCTTTATAAGTATGCCTGCCCTCTCAACCAATGAGCATTAGCAAAGAGCAAGAGATAATCTAATTATCTTTTTTTGAGTATATTCTAAATAATTTGAGTAACATATTCAAAATATTTTTCAAAATATTTTTCAGTCTTTTCCAGAAAATTGACCATATTCCTATTTTCAGTGCATATCACATAATTGAATGAAACAAAAAAGAACCATCTCTCTCTGCCTGTGAAATACAATAACTCTAGTATTTAACCTAATACAGCCAGAGCAGCATTCGTCTTCACTGAAACTTAATGCAAGCAATTAAAAATATATATATACAAGCTATGAATACAGTTATTTGGGTTTTGAAGTGATGACATATGAATTCCTTATGAATTTGGAAGTCTTCTAAAATTAAAATGTACACAGAGTCTCTAATAGCATGACTAATCTAATTTCCAGCCAATCAATATTGTTAGAAGTATTTTGTTTTCTTACAAGCAAATATTTGCTGACTGATTGAAGATATTTCCTTTCATATATAATGTATTTTAAGAAATTTTTATTATATCATTAATAAATTTAAAGTAATTATTTCTTCTACTATTTGCCAAAAAGGATTTCTTTTTTGTCCACAAACCCAAACATTTCTGTGATTGGCCAATATTACGAACTGCTTATTTTTACAAATTATTATTTTTTATGTCATTGGGTGTTTATCTGTAATTTCAGGCAACTAAATCTGTTTTAACTGTTAAGAACCAAATCTTTAATACTGTCTAGAATATTATCTAAAATTCTCTTTTACATTACAATTTTGCTTTTTACTCCAGCACAATAGATTACATTTGTTATCCAATGTGAAATTTTGACATACTTGCTTTCAATACAATATTTGTTTTAACTTCACTACCTTAAACACTACATCTCTTCTACTGAATTCCCACTCAATTTTGCAACACTGAAATGCATTTGTTTTAAATATAAGAATTGCCCATACTAACTTCCTTCATAGTAAATATATTTTACTTAAAAATTAAAATAGTATTTCAATTTCATTACCAATATGATTATGTGAGTCCCATTGTAGGTCCTGCTGTCTGCACAGAACAGTCAAGTAAACATCACACGTTAGATTGATACATAAAAAAAGTCATTTTTACTGACTCATTCTGTTGACACTCACTAGATTAGTGACGCCTTTTGTGTAACATTTGAAATAACATGACTTTGACATGTGCATGTTATTACAACCATAATACTTTACGTGAGACAGCAGGTAGAGTGAAGTGGAGTCTTGCGAAAACAAAACATTTTATGTTTGATAGAAAAATAAATTACATTGCTTCTATTTTTAATTTAAATGTAAATTAACTAAGATTAAAATAAAATAAGGCAATGCAATTCTGCGGGTAATACCCACATTTTTAGTGTTTTCTGGTTGCACGTAGCTGATGATTACCTTACGGAACATTCCATGTCAAGAACTTGTCATGATAAAAACTAAAGACTCACTAGCGTGCAACTGTTTCCAGGTATATACTCTTAAATATGTAAAATGTTGTGTGTTGCACCTTCTTTAGTATGAAAAATAATTGTAGCTATTTAGAGTAAAGGGAAATCTGCAGTCTAAAACATATTTGAAAGGACAAAGTCATCCTGATTTAAGATAAATTTGTCAGCTAGGTGTTTTCAGAAGTTTAGTGTCAATTAGGGCAGCTTGAAGTTAAGGAAAGAAAAACATCTAATAATGTAGAGGTGGTTATAGGAAGAACTAGAGAAGGCAACTTTCCCAGATTTATCTGGATTTAGCTTCAAATGCCTTCTCCTCATCAGAGGTCTTTATGATTTTCCTTGTCGGCCTGGTGCATTAAACAATTTAGCTTTCTTCATGTCAACAATCTGTATCTTTAAAAAAGTTTAATACACGCATTTCCTTTCATTTATTACTAAATGAAAAGTAGGCTCCATGAAAAGAGAGATTGTCCCTTTTATTCATGACTGTATTCCTTAAAAATAAAGAAGTATTGGGCGAGAACTTGGTGATCAGTAAATATTCAGTTATCCGTGTGATGAATTAATAAACATGTCAATGATCCCAAGTGCATAAATACTGATGTATGTATATATTCATAAAGGGCAGATATATGTACATGTGTGTAAATACATTTATATATAAACACATATATTTTTCTGTGCATATGTTTTCATAAATTGGTATATCTATTCCCTTATTCATTGGTGCATTTGCTATGGTAAAACATAATGAGATGATAATGTTGAACAAATACAGGTAAGACCATTTGCTTTCAGGTATTTTAGAGTTTACCTGGAGAAATATATATGAATCTGGTTATCACTCAAAACAGCTTAATGAGATTATAGAGAGCCTTAACTTTAGCTCAGATGTCATGGAACACTTTTCCCATGAAATGCTGTCTGATTTGAAATGTGAATAATGAAGACATTAGAAAGAGGAGGGTCCCTACAGAGTGAACAGCATGAGCAAAGTCTGCTATGGGGGAAGGTGCACCAAGTTCTTGAAGAAAGGGAAGGAAAGTGGCCAAAGCTAGGGAAATAAGACAGCATTCTGAAGATGAATCTAGAGAATTGTGACTTGTAGAATTGAGAGAATCTAGAGAGTTTTTCTCATCCTGAGAAAAAGAGGAAGCTATCAAGAGATTACAAACAATGGGAATGTGGCTTTTAGGAAATATGTAGTTCATGTAGATACGTTGGATTGTGCCCATGGTAGCACTGATCTTTTTGGTTATAGATCATTTGTGTAGGAAATAGCATAAAGATTGCTTCTGTGTTCCCAATAGGGTTACTATATGAACTTGAAATTTTACTTTTTTGACATTGTTCTGTACCAGAGCCATTAAAAGAAAAATATCTCATTTCTTAAACAACTACTCTGTAAGTGCCAGCCTGAGCTGAAATCCTCACTGTTCTTTAGTGCTTATGGTTTATTTGAATTCACAAATTTTTATTTACACTAAATATAACAATCCTATTCAGAATTGTATAGCACTACTAGAAGAAAATAAAGTCAACCTGTTTGAAAAAGTTTATATTTATTTGAAGCTAATGAGGGTTGAAATTCAGAAAAATACAGATTTGAACTATGTTAAAAATGTCCTCTGAGGTTTTACAAAATGGTGCTTGTATTTATAGCTTTAAGTCTCAAGGGGGTGATGGTATGTGATGATATCATTCATTAGTCTCGATATCTGGTCCTGGAAAAAGTGGAGTTGTCTTCCAGGAAAAGAACTGAGTGCCTCCCCAGTCTCGGCAGTTTGAGGAATTAGTTTCTTGTACAATGAGTCAGCAGTGATTAACAAACAATATTTCAGAAATCTGTAGTTTAGACCAGTCCAAAGGTACAGTTCTGGATAGAGATATAGAGGCAGAAGACAGGGCTGGGGCAAATCAGACAGACAACTGGGCAGAATGTGTCAAAGATCATAAAAACCCAGAGGACACACATAAAACATAGGACCCAAAATGGCTTCGTGCACTGTACACAGAACCAATCAGAAAGCAATATTTTCAACCCCTCATTCAAATTTGATGCAGTCTGCAGGACCAATCAGAAAAGAGCTATTTTAAAGCCTTCATTTATGTTTGCATGAAGCCAAGCTGTCTTTCGACAGCGCAAATTAAATCTGGCACCAAACCAAGTGAGTTTATGATTGGACAAATTTTCCAGTGGTTTATGTACATGAGGGGAAGCCAGTTCAGGAATTAGGAACACAAAAGATCCCTGTCCCTTAACTTTGGGCCTCCATGAGTCTGTTCACTGGTCTTCTCACTCCATAGAGCACACCTCTTTTCTGCCTTCAATAAATGGACACTTTCACTACCTTTTCTGTGTATCTTTTTCTAATTCTTTGTTCAAGAAATCAAGAACCTGAAAAGAATCCCCATGGGAACACCCATATGGTAACAATATGATTAATAATGGACTCTCCATTCCATTTTAGGTGTCCCTGGCCAATGGTACTCCATTTTGGGTGTTTTTCTTTGTCAGACTCATGTTAAACTCAACATTCCAAATCTTTTACTTCAGTTAAGCAATTCAGTCCTCCAACCTCCAACTCCCATGAATTACTTTATTTTATCCTCATTTTACATATAATGAGATGGAATGTGAACAGGTTAAATAAGTCACCTAACAGCAAAGAGAAAGTAAGAGCCAGAATTCAAATCTTGGAACTCAGTTTCTAAAGTATAAGCTCATATAAACCATGTTCCATTACTTTATATGCAAGTTATCATCAAAACATCACGAACTGTAATATGTGTCTTGTGATCCTAATTTAATAAGGGAGCATAGTTCAAATTAATACATGTCCAATGCTGCAGAGAAAGTGGCAGGAATAGTTTTCCTGCATGTTAATGGCTATGTCCATTCATTTGTGTATAATTAAAAGGGGCATCTTTATCCTGCAATGCAGTTAATATTTTCAACAGTAGAAATCCGTAATATACATATTTTCCTTACTCTCATTAAATGCATAGCACTTTTTCATCTATAGGAAAAGACATCAAGGTAATAGCATGATTGTAAGTTCATTTCTCACCAAATGTACAGTGGAGTCAAGCAGTAGACAAAGTCATAAACTACCTTAGGGATTTATTTAATCAAATCAGAGCTCAGGATACAAGCCAGCTGGTGGAACCAGCCAGCAGACGAGAATGGGCAACAATACATTAAACATATCCCCCTAGTTCTTCAGTGACACCTCTTTTAAAAGACCATGTTAAAGTTGAGGGCCTGAAGGTAATTTTGGATGGGTTGTTCCATCAATAGCAGCTTAAAATTCCTCCTGTTATGCTTAAGAAAGGACGAAAGACACTAAAATAAAAAATAATTACAGGTAGAATGGTCTTAAACTTAGTCATTAACCACAGTTAACTACAGACTAATTGTTTTAGACTTACCGAGGGATTCTGTGCCAGCTAAGAAAAAGTCTACAAGGTCATAAGGCTGTAATCTGTACTTTGTTCTCTCTTCTCTCATCTTTTTTTTTTTTTAAATCATCTTTTTTTTCCAAAGACCAATTCATAGAAACTCATTAGCAGCTGTAGTAGAAAATGAACTGGACAAAACTATGTTTAAATCTTGGCGTTTCTGCATACACAATTGTGTGTTCCTGGACTCATGGATTTATCTTTTAATCCCCCCCATCCTCAAAAGAAAAAATGGTGACAACCATTAAAAGTCATGTGGGTTGAGTTAGGTAATGCATTACTAAAACGACTGTGGTACAATAGTGCTCACTGGTAAATAAATGACTGAGTGATTACATATTATTTCTCCCCCACTTTTTGCACCCACATTCTTTGCAATACAAAAATTTGGAGAATGATGAAAGAAATGAAAAAACCTTAGAAAAACATGGGAAAACCTCCTTTTGCTTCATTTTTGTTCAGTACGGCCCTCTCATGCTCCAAGCTATGGAAATTTAAATAACATTATTATTATTATTTTAATAGAACAATATTATGTCTGCATGTAGCCTGTCATATTCAAGTACTTAATTCAGACAGGAGGTATCTGACCCAAATCTTTTGCATGTAATTGTTGGGTTGAATAAAATGTCTTCCCTGGTGCAATTTTTCTTTAACAGCGGGTAGCTGGTTTTTGGATTCTATCCCATGTCTAGTTTTCACTTCTAGGCTAAAATTTTGTGAGCACAAAACTACCTTCCATCAGATAAAATTGTAGTTATTATGTACCATTAGAAAAAATTTCAAGCATTTCCAGCTAAAATTTTACATCAATTGTTAATAAATCTTACATACCATATTTAAATATAGGTATATATATATATATATATATATATATGAAATATAAATGATGTATGCATGTATATGTGACATCTTCCATTTATAAAGCATAAACCCAAATATTGGATTCATTAAAAAACTGTAACCTCCAAAGAATTTGACTTTTATTAATGAGGAGGAACCTAGTTTGATAGCTTCTGATTAAATTGGAAATACTATATTCCTTTCCTGAGGCATAATAAAAGGATACCTTTTATAAACAGTGAGAACCTTAGCCCTTATCTAGCTGCTAATATTATAGATTGAGATGGAATTTAGTTGTGTTTAGAAAACATCAGAGTTGACTAAAATAAAAAAGTTGTCTTAAAAGAGAAATTTTTTTTTCTTTTATATCTCATTGATGCAATCTTTAGTTTCTCCTTTGATGTAAAATACTTCTTGGTAGTAATTGTTATTCTATTGACCCAGAAGCCCACAAAATTTTAACTATGTCTCTTATCACCCACTAATAGGCAAAAAAGATTCTTCTATTATTATATGAAATATAATGAAGTAAGGTCAAAACACTAATAAGAAAGGAGAAATTAATTAATTAATTAAATAATTAATTGGAAGCAGGATCTCACTATGTGTTCAGGCTGGCCTTGGATTCACTATGTAGCATCCTGCCTCATCCTCCCGAGTGCTGAGATACAGGCATGTGCCGCCACGCCTGGTTTAGAAAGTAGAAATTTAGAAGCCAGTTTTCCAGTGCCTCAATTGACACTTGAATTGTCCAGAACACCTAACAGAGTGTAGGACTTATTGCTATTAGGATTCCGTGTTAACCATAAAGCAGTTCTGCTCGCTTTTTAAGCTTCCAACTTAACACACAGTGCACGCTCTATGACTGCCCCCTGAAGTCTCGCTTCAGCTCCACGTAGTGTCACATGACAATCTAATATCTTTTGAAGATGCTTCCCTCATTTACTTCTCTTCCAAGGAATGGCAACTACATGGAAGGCTGTCAGTATAGAGTCCATCGGCAGGGGACAGCTACTTTGGTCTTACATCACCATGAGCTTATCAGCGAATGCATCCACTGAGTGATAAGCATAGAGCTCCCATGATCCAGTCACATTCCTGAGCGTGTAAGAATTTTAAGGAATATTTTAAATCTAAACCATCAAACTAAAATAGAACACGTACAACCCTATAACCCTCATGAAACTATAACATCAAGTTATATAACCTCTACTTCCAAAATTGCCATTTTCAGACTGTCCACATTCTAGTATCACAGATTTGAGGAAATGGATTACTTTATAATTTTTCTGCCTCAAATTTCAAAATAAGGATATTATACCCACATGTCTATTATAGTTTGTGTTATTGCTGGCATCTAGATGTCCCCCCAAAGCCTCATGCGGTCATAGGTGGGGCTTTTTCAGAAGTGCCTGGATCTAGAGTGTGTGGCTGATTAATGGTACGATGTTAGGATTAAGGGTGCTGGGATTAAAGGTGGGTGATTAGTAAATCAGTGCACCAATTGGTTTGGCACCACCTTAATCCCAGTAGCCTAGAAAGAATATAAAGGGGGCAGAAAATCATCTGCTAAGGTCATTTATTTGCTTTGCTGCCTTCTGCTTGCCATGGGCTGTTTCTCCCCCGTGATTCCTGTCTGCCTGCCACCCTGCCTCGGAGCCAGCCATTGTGGACTGAAACCTTTACAAACTGTGAGCTAAGGAAATCTTTCCTCCTTTAACATTGGATGTCAGGTATTTTGTCTCAGCAAGGAGATAAGTAACTATGACAGTTTTGGTTTTATATGTCTCACAGAAGCTCATATTTTTAAGACGTGGTCATCTTCCTGTGGCACTACTGAGATATAATAAAATTGTTAGGAGGTGGGGACTAATGGATGGACGGTAGGTCATTGAGTTGTGCTTTTGAAGAGGATATTGAGACCCTCATCACTCTTGTCTTTGCACTTTTGGGCTGCTTTGAGGTAAGCAACTTTACTCCGCCACAAGATCCCTTCATGATACTCTGCCTTTCCAAAGACCCAAAAGCCACGGAGCAAACTGAACATGGACTGAAGCCTCTGTAGCCAGGAGTCAAAACAAACATTTCTTCATTTTAATTTATTTCAGGAATTCTCTCATAGCAACGAAAAGCTGACTAACATACTATCTGATACTGTGATCTTGTAGTCACCTTTTCTTCAGGTGAAATCTTTGAAACCTCATAATTTATTCTTAATCAACTATTATTCCTCAAGCCATCCCTGTCCCCTCCCCCTCCTCTCAATACAGCCTATTTGAAAACAACATTGGGAATTACATCGATGTAAAATGTAAAGTAAAATGTACTATACTAATACAGCCATGGATCATAAAATGTTTTGATCAATGACACATTATATATACAAAGATGATAACTGAGTTGAAAAATTTCTGTGACCTAATGATGGTGTAACCATCCTAACAACACAGTTCAATGTTTTATTCACATATTTATGTTGATGGTGTTGTAAACAAAAGCCTATTGTGCTACGCGTCATGTAAAAGGAGATGTACATCTGATAATGTATAGCACATAATACTTGACAATAGAAATATACATTTCACTGATTTATGTATTTTCTATATTTTGTTACTTTAGAATGTATACTTTTATTTTTATTAAAAAAATTTATCACAAATTTTATGCTGTTACACAAGCTTCAAGTCAAGTGGTTGATCTATGCACCATCTAGCTTCATGGAACTACATGTGTTCTATAATGATGAAATTGCCTGCTTATGCTTTTTTCAGAATATATTGTTGTTAAGCAAAGTATGAAGGTATATTATAATTCTCAAATATGAATAATCTTTGCTAATATATTTGTAGACCTGAAATTTATGTTTTGTGTATTCTTCTTTTACATGCATGTGGAAATTTGGAGCCATTTCTAAAATGATCTGATGGGTGTGCAAACAAGGGAAAATGCTTATGTTTAAATCTGAAAGGGCCTGGTGTGCTCCTTCCTCCACCCCCAATACTGAGGGTCAAACCTAGGGTCTTATACCTGCTAGAAGAGGGCTATTTTATTCTGGTTTTGATATAGGGACCCATCAAGTCATCCAGCCTGGTCTTAAACTTGTAATCATCCCGTCTTGGCCTCACCAGCAGCTGGGACTACAGGTGTGTGCCAGCAAGGTTGTCTTGACTCACTTTTTGAAGTGTGTCAAAAATGCATGAAACCCAGAGATACAATTTCCCTGGTAACTAAGCATCTACTTTATACTAATCTCTGAGCCCTCAAAAGCAGGCTCAGCAGTGAAGGTGGAATAGCCCTGGCCTGTAGGGAGTATAAATGCCATGATTTGGAGTATATACCTCTGTCAACAAAGGGTAGATATTGAGGGAACAGTGTCCAAAAGCATTAAGCGATTATGCCATGAGAACGGGCTCCTTTAAGAATCAGTAGTCCCGGTACAACGTTACTGAGAATCGGGGAAAGAGCAGATTGCTGATTTGAGGCTTGTTAACAAGAATCTTCTGGAGAGACTCAGAAGATCACGGCCCACAACTAATGAATATTGTAGCAGAGAAATGGCATGACAGGTTCCTTCTTGTTCAAGCTGAACCTGTTTCTGCAAGAACAAAGGGTCACTTGAGCTAAAGATATTGAGAGTACCACAGTTTGGACATGCCTCTCAGTGCACTCGCGTTCGATGACTGCTGTGGAATTGATTTCTTACACCAAGGCCAGATGGTTGCAGGGAAAATAAGACAGAATATGCCACTATATTCACCGGAAAAGATTTAGAAAAAAATCACCCTCAAGAGAAGATGTACATTTTCAGTAAATCAGCAACATAGGTTTTTATTTGGGAATAAAATTGACTCAGTGAAATACTGCTCAACCTAAAATTGATAACTCAACACACCAAAATGACTTTTGTAGTAATAAGTCATTATTTAAATCAAGTGTACTTTTTTTTTTTTTTTTTTTTTGGTGGTGCCGGGGATCGAACTCAGGCCCTTGTGCTTACAAGGCAAGCACTCTAATCACTGAGCTAAATCCCCAGCCTCAAGTGTACTTTGTAAAAATGACTTATTCTTAATATCCAACTTTTTTCAGCATTTTGAAGTTCTTTTTTTCACTTGTAGTAAGTCTATATACAAATGAATGTAAATGTACATAGCACAAAATACTGCTTTTTAAGAAAATTTTAAACAATAAAAGAAAAATAGTTTACTACTCTCTGCAAGGTAAAAGAAGCCATTATAAATACTTTTCCTCCCACAGGGCTTTTTTATAATGTGTTTTATGTTAATCCACATATATTTTCTTTTGTTCTTTTATGTTGGCAAGGGGAAATCAGAGTTTTGATGTAAATACTATTTAAAATGGATTTTATTATTCTCTTGCTTATAAAACTCTCAGAAATTAGTTTCTCTATTTTTACATACTAAATTTGAAGATTGTCCTCAAGAATTTAAGAGGTGCCACATTTCTGTATTCTTATATATACATAAGTATTTTGTGTTCATAAGTGTATACGTATATGGGATATTTTAGTGCTCCACCGAATCATTGAAATTTGTTTGGTCCTAAACAGCCATTTCACAGAAATATAGAGATCTAAGTATATTAAATTATTTGTTTCCATGTTTGTGGTTAGTAAATCCTGGTAAGTAGTCCTTTTTATTTTCTTCTTCAATCAGATGTTTTTCAGTACATTTATATGTAAACTGCCATTGTATTTGAATTTAGTTTTAGAATATAGCAAATATCTTGCTGTGACAGAAATATTCTAACACTCACTTTGGACTCACTGTGTACCACCAGCTGCAAAATATGATTGGTCAGAACTATCTGAAAGATCTTCCTAAACCAAGTTCTTTCAGAGTTTGAGAAGACTGAGTATGTAGATTACCATATATTTGGAATCAATCATACAGTTCATAGACTTTTCATATTGACTTATTACACTTAGCAATGTTGACTGAAGATTTTCATCTATATTTTTTTCTGCCTGGATAGCTCATTTCTTTTTATGAGCGAATAATAATAATCTGTTCTATGGATATTTATCCATTAGCACAATGGAAGACATCTTAGTTACTTGCAAGTTTAGGCAACAATACATGAAGTTACTATAAACATCTGTATACAGTTTGTTAAATTTAAATCTATTCTTTAACTGACATATACAAACATAAAAATGAACCTATTTATTGGGTATCATGTATTGTTTCAGTAACGTATGGAATGCATGATGTTTAAATCAGGTTAAGTGTATATGTCTCCTCAAACTTTTGTCACTTCTTTGTTTGAAAACATTCAAAATTATTTCTTTTAGTTTTTTGAAATACGTAGTATGTGGTCATTATCTGCAGTCACTCTGCTGTGTACTAGCGCACCAGAGCCTCTCTTAATTATTAGTAACCACTGATCAACCTCAGCCCGTCTCTGCTTTCCCCTCAGCCTCAGGCTCTGCTAACTGCTTTCTACTCTCAACTTCTGGAAATCAACATTTTTATATTCTACAAATAAGTGAGATCGAGCATTACTCGCCTTGCTGTGTCTTATTTGATTTAGCATGATCTCCAGTTCCATCTATGTTATCACAAATGAGGACGTTTCATTCTCTTTTTATTTAGGGTTTTTGACCGCTTTAAAATCAAGTTTTTTTCTATTACATGTCTTCACATGCTTACGTATTCTGGATATCTTCTTCCCAGATGTGACTTTGAATTTTTTTTTCTTCATTTCTATAGGTTGTCCCTTCACACCATCTCATTCCAACTTTCTGTCTTCAAGTTTTATGTGGGCATAAATTTTCAAACAATGTGAATAAACACTCAAGAGCCTAATTTCTGGATCATATAGTAAAAATATGTTAAGCTTTATAAGAAACTGCCAAACTGCCTCCCAAAGTAGCTATATTTTTTATGTCTCCATCTACAACGTATGAAAATTCTATTGTTTCTTGTCCTTGATAGAATTTTATTTTTTTAGCTGTTTGGATTTTAGTCATGTTTTTTTCTTTACATCAATTCATATTGTCTGTATATGTGTTGTTATTGTGTCATGGTGCTAATTGGAAGTAGAATTTTGAAGTACATACTCTTTAGATATTTTTATTGTCCTACATTTATAAAATATTTTGACTATTATGAATTCCAAAGCCATTGTTGCATTGTTATGAAATTATAGGCTTATACATTCAGATTTGCTTGTGTAAATACATTCGAAAATTTCCCCTCAAATTTAAGTAAATTAGAAACATCCTTGAAAATATTTATATATTATATATCAAAATCCTTTAAAATGTTGTTTCTTAATTTAGTAATAATAGACTTAGGAAATAGTCTCCAATGTGAGTAATTTGAGAATGAGTATGTTTCGTACAACCATAGTTAGAATTGTTAGAATACGAGTTAACCTATATCACCATGAAACAAGTTATAATGCATCTCTTTAATGTATTTCGTGTAGTAAATATAATATATTAAACAGCAATTCTTTCAAATATAAAAGCCTATGCCATAACTTTCAGTGAAAAATCTTCCAGGTAACTTACATAGTGTATTTTATGAAATTTAGCATGGAGTTACTTTTTAGTAATATTGCTGGTCATTGTTCAATGTCTTTTTGCAAAGAAAGTCGTGTTGCATTGAAAAAAATAAAATAGACCTATACTAGTAGTATGGAAATGAGAAGGATGAAATTACCTCATCTTGGGAAAGATAAGTTACTGCCTATTCTTCCAGTGGAGGAAGTGTAGATGCCATAGTGTATGTGTTACAATCGACTTCACTTTTGGGTGGAGACAGAGCTTGTGTTTCTGGTAGCTTAATGAGGCTAAACCACTTAAACCAAGGCCAGTGCTCCACAGTCATAGATTAAAGCAATAGGGCAGCACAGATTATTTCTCTTTGGAAGAAATTATGGGACAACCAGTCATGAGAATCATGTCATTTGATACAAAACTGGTACAATTATTCGTCACTTGTCACAATAGTGCAGAACCACCATTCAAGTAGAAACTACAAAATAGTCTTAAAAATCAGTTGGAAAAGTTACGATTTTCTGTGCTCTTTAAAAAAAAAAAATTGACCAAAATGTTAAAATCTCTCCCACTACCTATTTTTTTGTGAGTGGTAAGAGGATGAATAAAATTACAAATCAGTGGTTACAGTATGGTACATAGCTCATAGTAGGTATTCGATATAAACCATTAAATATCCCAAGAAAACAATCATAAAACATCCATAGAAGAAGAGTCTGTGCGATGAAAGCAAGATAATCAGCAGGTCTCAGATTGTCCTTCCCAGCACAGACAGTTCAACTATCTACAAATAAAAAAGTCCTCTAGAAACACCAAGAGTAATATTCATCAATGTCTTATCTTCCAATTTTGTTGTATAGTGACTTGTATGAGGCAAAAGTTAAAGGTCTTCTCTTTCAAGAGTCTGAAGAGAATCACCACTATAATAAAAAGCTTTGGCTCTTATACAAAAATTGCTTTGGCAAGTACTCTGCAGTCTGAAAAATTCAGTAAAGTGGTCTTCCAAGTTTTGTTAGTTTAGCCATCAAAAACAACCTAATGGAGCTCCCAGACACCAGACAGAAATTAATCTGTGCATGTAAAATAGCAATGAGAACAGAAAGCAGGACACTGCTGCAGGTAAGCAAGCAGGCAATACTTCATAGATTCCACATAGCAACACTATTAACCCAGGTATCTCTTTCCATTCCAGAGTTTTAAAAGTTAATAAATGCCAGCCGGTAAATGTCACACTGGCCACATTCTGATACATCCTGACACCTTTATGAACTGGTATCCATTCCATTTATTGAGCTGTGTGACTTACCTTGTATAAAAGATATTGCCATTTTCAAATGTTCTACAGTGCCCTACAGTATGTAGTTTACTATAATATAAAATATCAATAAAATTTTTCTCTACTTGCTTCTCTGTGAATTCCAGATTAAGAGAGGAACATTGTTAGATAAATATTATTTTAACATATAGCAAATAGGATGGAGTCTTTTATTAAGAGAAGAAAGAATTTAGGAAAGCTTTTTAGAAATATTTTCTTTTCCAGAGTAAGAGAACATGGAAGGCAGGAGAAAGACAGAATTGAACAAATCAGTGAGAAAGAAGGAAAAGACTGAAAAAGAACAGAATGACTGAGGATTTGAGAGCCATTAAGATAGACCGTTTCCTCTAGACTGACATATTATGGTGAGGCTGGAGTTACAGGGATATGGTGCAGAGAAGATATAGCATTGTTTAAAAAGAAATGTTACTTTGGCCATTGAACATTGAACATCCAACCATGAGTGTCAGATAGACCAAGTTCCAGTACCAACGATAGCATTAATTGCACTATGACCATTTCAAAATATATCCCACTGTATATCTCGACAGTCTATCATAGATTATTATGAGTGTTGCCTATACAATTAAATGTAATTTTGCTTAATAATTACTAGGTAGGTGTTAGCACATTAATATACATTTTCTAACATTGTTTTGCTATGCCAAGTGTGAACCAGACACTTTTAAAAACACACTACAGCTATATCATTATGTACTTACAAAATCCTATGAGTTATGTACCATTATAATCTCCACTTTCCAGGTTTTTAAAAATCTGAAAATTTAAGGATTAAATTCAATCCCCAGTGCCAAAAATAAAAGAACAATTCATTCCCCAAGTTACAAGAGATAAATAGAACTTTGATACAAATTCCAGATACTATGAATATAAAACGTAAAAAATACAAAATAAAAAGTATAAATAAAATAGAACTATAGCATATCGTAAGGATCCCTATAACAAATCAAGGATGATTATCTCTATCACTTAGGAGATTACTGTTTGGAGATGCAAACGCAAACTGAAGAGATAGGAGTAAACTAGAAAAATAATACTCAGTTGTGAAGTTCGAGTAAGTCAGAAATCTCTTTTGATGATCATGTGACAAAGAACACACAGACATGGAGACTGAGCCGGAAATAGAAGGCAGGTTTATGTTCAGTTTGTTAGAAAAGATGAACAAAGTGTTAGAAAAAAAATAGTACTAAGATGTGGGGTTAGTTTCTTCCTGGGTTCTCTAAACACTGAGAAAATATTTTGAATTGTAAAGGTGGCTATGCCACATATCTTATTCAGTATTGTTTATTTTATTGGATGCAATGAGAGACAGTAAGTACTCAGTTTTTTTGTTTGAATGAGTATACTATGTAAAAATGACTTGCTCTTTCTGCCAAAATATATTTGTCATCTTCTTAACTTTTAAACGTTTGAATTCTTAAGAAGGGACTTGACATATGAACTACATATTAACTACCACTATCATCATTTCTTAATAATATTGAAACTCCAAAAATCATCTCCAAGTGTGTCCCTGGTGAAGAAAATTGCAAGTTCAAGTTTTACCTCTGACTTCTTCTATGGCCTTGAAAACTTTTATCTATAAATGAGGAAAGTTAGATTAATTTGAATTCTTTTTTTTTTAAAGGTCTAGGTGCTTAATAGGCCCAGTTTTAAATTGAATGCAACCTTCCTGGCCTTTTGCTTTAGAAGAACCTTTAGCTGGATTGCTTCTTTAAGAGTGAAAGTGATTCTATATAACTCAGCATCCCTGCTGTGTCCATTGCTATTGCCTCCTATTTTCCTTCAGAGAGGAAGATTTAGCAAATTGGGCTTTAGGCTTAATATCCTTTAGAACATATCTTATCTATATTTTCCCTTGAAACTATCTCAGACTACTTAATATACCATGAACCAGTAATCATTAGTGTACACTTTACTGTTATACAATGTCTGAAAAGTAAAATGGTTGCATGCATTTATTTTAAGATGTTTTACTAGTTGTGTTAACAACCTTTGAGTAGTTTCACAATAGAATTATTTTTAAGAGGACAGAAAATAATACAGCATGAGAAATACACTGGAGCATTTACTTAGGTGAAGTTAAAATTCTGTTGCCTTTTTTTTGGTGGGGTCGTTGGGGATTGAACTTGGGGCCTTATGCTTACAAGGCAAGCACTCTAACCATTGGGCTAAATCCCCAGCCCTAGGAGAGGTTAATTCTGTAAGTGACAAGGTAACCTAGTGAAAACAAATATTGAATAAGCAATTATACTACGTTTGTCATCTTTCACAAATTGCAGTAACATCAAATTTTCTTCACTGGTTTTCTGTGAGTTTCTTAAAAAGTGGCCTCTTGTGGATAGAAGTCTTATTGGAATGTCAGAGTATGAAGCTGCCCATTTCTGGTCTGGAACATCAGAAGCATCAGCATTTAAATCCCAAGGCTACTCACAGATGTTTTGCTGAAACCCTAATAGGAAACTCTCACCTTACATTATTGCTATTTTATTTTTCTCTTGCTCTTTCATTTCTATTTTTTCCTCTTGTAAATACCCTTTAGTAGTCGTATAAAAGATATTCAGCCTCGTTTTATTTTCAGTGAATTAAAAGAATTCAATGAGAATAATCTACCCTAAGAGTTCTTGAAAATAATTCCAGTATTTTGCCCTTCACCCTTCATCACTTACAAATTTGAGATATGAACATCTGATTTCTGGCTGCTGGCAACAGCATCATTTGCCATGAGCCTTTCTGGTTATCAGTCTTTCAAGCAATAATACTGGCCACTATTGGAAGACACTAAGACTTTTTACAGATTAACTGAAGTATATTTACAATTAATATGTAAAGAATTGTGCATATTTAATTATATGCTATTTGATGAATTTAGACACATGCAAAAACTCATAATATCACCACAGTAATGACAATAGTCCTATGCCACACATTCCAAAGTCTCCTACTATATATTTCTCTCCTTTTTTTTTTTTTAAAGCCACTAAGTTTTATGGTAACCTGTTGCTTAGCAATAGGTTATTGACAGACACTCCAATATCGCTATCTCTGAACTTTCACCACGGTTCAATTTCTACCCCTGCCAATTGCCACCATACAGTCCTGACCTGAATATCATCGTCTACCCAGTTACAGTACTTGCTCTGTTTTCTTAGGTAAGTAATTGCTCTTTTTTTTTTTTTTCTCAAATATCTCAAGGGAATCAATACTGGTGCATGGTGAGATAATGTGAGGATTGAAATAATGCATTTGGGACCCCCCCAAAAAACCAACAAATTTGACAGACAATATCACAGTTGTTACTATAACTCAATATTTGATCCTAGTAGTTCTCAAAAGATGATAGAGAGTATGGCAAAGATGAAGTGTTCTTGAAGAGAAGTTGTTGGGTGATAAAGAATGATTCAAATTAGTTTTAAGAATTCAAAAATCTGATTTATAAGGAAAACTGAAATACATAGATATGCATCATTATTCACACATGGGCTAACCTCATGTTCTTAAAAAAATGTAAAATAGTTCTTTGATTTTGTTTCTTTTGCTGGTTTGCCCTCTGTAATTCTCTACTAAAATGATCTAATTATTATACACAATACAGGACACTGCCTTTGCTTACATGAAATGAACTGATTTGTTTTTGTGACCTCACCTACTTTTTTGTTCTGCCATATTAATTCAAGCAATTAAAAAGTTAAGAAAAAGAGATGGGCAAATAATAACGCAAGTGAGCATGGAATAACTTGTACAGACTATTTACACAGGGCATCTCTTTAGACTTATAGAGGGTGTGTCTCTCTGAATTTAAGAACCTGCATAATCCAAGTACAGACACATAATAAACATTTCTTAAAATAAGCAAATATTTTGATCAGCAATGTATATATAGCCTAACTGTTGGAGGGCTTGGGAAAATCCAGGTCTAAAGATTTCAATTGAATGTGACTTACCACGGAGTAAATTATCCATACATATCATTTCCTTTGGGCTTTTTGAACCAAAAATTCTAAAACAATAAAGCTAATACTATTTGACAATGTAATTTCTTGCCTAAAAAGCCATCCCCAGTAATAATACAAAAAAATTATACAAAAATATTATTGCTCTTGGTACTGGATAAAAGAAGTAAAATCATCAAAATATAAATTATTTATTAGGTAAAACAAGGAATATATGGAATTTTTAGTGTGTTTTAACAATGTTGACAATAGTGATTTTGTGAACACACAAGTAATTAAATAGGTTATGATGTAAGAATTTAAGGATAGGGCTGGGGATTTAGCTCAGTGCTTAGAGTGTTTGCCTTGCAAGCATGAGGCCCTGAGTT
>PVJO010000603.1:159275-224823 GCA_004026905.1 Hystrix cristata | reverse complement strand
GTCAAACTGACAGTGTGTTGGAAGAGGAATACAGAGAGAAGGCGGGAGAGCAGGGGTACGCGTGGAAAAAAGAAGTCTCAGGCCACAGAAAATGAATTAGAGGGAAGATGCTTTGGAAACAACTGCCAGGTCAGATGGGTGTGATCAAAGGTTTACTGATGCTGTGTGGGGAAAAGAATCATTAAGAAAGGCCAGGACAAGACAGTCGATTTCAACCAGAGCCACAAATAAAACACATTCAAAGCAGTGCCATGGGGTAGCCTTTCTGTTACAGCCAGTGAAATAAACAACAAGCCAATGATAGCTGGAAACACCAAGAACAGAACAAAAGGAGATACTGATGTCAAGGAAAACAGTGCTTCTTACCCAGTTCAGTTATCATTAGAATGTGCGTCCCACTGTTTTTTTCCTGATTGACTGATACCAAAGGCAACTTGCCTGGTTTAGCTAATTGGATACGGCATTTAAGGGTTGGGGAAAGGGAGTGGAGGAAAGTACAAAAAAAGAAGACAGTGAGGGAAGAACAAGAAACAATTCTAAAGTACAGGAATCCACGACAGTAGGAAGTTCGCATTTGTGTTGGGGGAAGAGCACTCAGACATTTTGTAAATTCACAAATGGCAGCAGAGAATGCCATGGACAAGTGAGGAACTGGATTCCCATTGGCCAATGATTATGAAACTCATAATCCCATCACTTTGCGAACCACACTGGCCATTTGCTGAAAATGGCTTTTGGCTGAGAAGTTCAGGTAGGATATGCTAAATGCAGAGTTGCTCCACATTAGACCAACGCTTCCAACCAGTTCTCAAAGTGGGTTTGGGTTACACCCAAGGTTTTGTATACCAGCAAAGGGCTTAGATCATAGGAGTGCCCCAGAAGAACGCTCAAGAGTCACTGGAAAGAATCCAGGACCTGTGCCTTTCCCCCTTTCTTCTCCTTCCCCGAATACATGCCCCCATCTGAAAGCTATCATCTCACACTCCTTTGAGAGTGACCAGCATTAAGAAAACTGTCTATTCATTCCGGAGGAAAGATAGATCAGTTCTTCCTTTAGGCAATCTGCCATATTACACATATCCATCTGCAACCTCCACCAGAAAAACCCCACTGGAGCCGAGGAGGTCAAAAGGACTAAAAAACAGACCAACCTCTCATATCCAGCATGGTCTGGAAGAGAGGGGAAAAAAATCCCCCCAAGAAGTGACAGTGACCCCTACCTAGTTCAGTGATGATGGGGATGTTCACCCCAGTCGTGATGGATGGCTGGCGTAGCATCCCATGCACTGGGCTGTTATCTGGAGAGGATCTGTCCATTCCTGGAGGTGTGAATCCTGGTGGGAAGGAAAGAGAGGAGGGAGAAAATCAGAGAAGTGAAAAATCTCGAAATAATAAGGGCATAGTCTACACAACTCAAAAAATGTACTTATATATTACTTATAGACCAACAGTTAACACTTCCAAAATAAAGTCTGATGAATTTTTTTTTCTCAAAGGATGAAGTAGGAGACTATTGTAAATAATTCTAACTCACTTTAGTAGTTCCCTGAAAATCCAGACTACCCCAATTATTTATTCTGCTTATAGATTTTGATTCCTTTCTCCATCCTGGCGCACAGGAGGATTTACCTCTATGCCCCCTTGGAGTTAAATTAGACTATGTGACATGTGAAATGGCCCGGCCCCTGCAAAGTGAACAGAACAATGATTATCAGTTCTGGTACAAGTATTTGACTTTGTGTCTTTCTCTTCCCAGGCCGTGGCAGCAGTGGGAGCCCTGGCTACTGTAGATATGAAGCCTGGACAGAAGCCCAGGGCAGTTACTCATACCTACAAAACATTCTGTCTGAGTGAAAATAAAGCCTCCTTGCTTTGTATCACTCAGGTTTGTTTGTCTGTGATTGTTACCACACTGTAAGCTGACCTATCCTGACTGCTACCTTGAACCCACCGATCACTGGTTATCCTCTTGCCAATGAATGGGACGGCAAAACTGGGTTCTGGCCAATGAGATGTTGGGTGAAATCTGCTTAGGGCCTTCTAGAACTTCCTCCCTTCTCTTAAAAGGAGCACATAGGAAGAGATTCCTTCTTAGTCCTCTAGTTATTGCTTTATGCAAGACTGCCTATAGCACCTGGAGCTGTGGTGGCCACATTGCAAGTGACGTGAACACTATTGAGTATGAAAATCCCTTGATAATATTGGCTGAATTGAGTAGTAGAAAGAACCATTTTGGAGTTTCTGAGGAAAACATCCTGGAACCACCCTATCTTGGGATTCTTAATGTATGAGATTTTATGCATAAACTCATACCTATAAAGACACACATACACACAATATAACATTTCTACACATACACAATATAATACTTTTGTTTAAGCCAACTGACAAGGAATTTCCTTTATTTGCTGCTAAAATCCTCTTGACTGATGAATATGCCTTCAGCTTAGAGTGGCTCCCTTGAACATCTTGTGGCCAACACAGACAAAAGGGTGCACATGTGGACATAAGAAAGCTGGAAAGTGGGCTGCTTGGCTTGTGATCGTACATGTCAGACTTCTTCGAGTCTTAGGAGTGAAGCCCTCAGTATCTATTAGGATGAACTTGGACCACTCGGAGCTCCAAATTCAGTGAGAGTGAGAAAATATCCCAGCTATGCCCAGTGGATGCCTCTTTAGGAAAACGCACAGAGATGCCTACACATGAGAAACTGACTCGCCATGTACAGGCATTTGGTGGAAATTAACTTTTCTAAGTGAAGCACATGGTGAATGGAGCTGGGACCATCAGCCCCACCTTGGCTGTGAGATTCCGTTTGCTCCCCCACAATGGAGGACAGGCTGGTGTTCAGTCGCTTTGGTTTCTCCTCTTTGCCCTCGGTGGACTGCTACATGGCCTTAGCAAGGCACTGGGGGCTGATGAATGCAAAGTCACTCTCCGGGTTTCCAAGGACAAAATTCTAAGTAGATAATGTGACCAGGTTTCTGACTTACTCCCCTGGAATGTGACAAAATTGGGCCAAATCTGGCATTTTGGCTATGAGTGAATCAGGAAGGAAAAGACAGGTGCTCAATAATTGCCTGTTGTTTGGGAGGCATATAATGCACGAAATGCCAGAGAAATATGAAAGGGTTTCTTATTCTCTGCTCTCCTGTGTATACATTTCATATCAAGTGCCATAGTTTTAGGAAGAAAGTTTTACTTATTATCGACTCCCCGGTTGCACTTAATTTTATTCTTCCTATTAACATACTGTGAACAAGGTAAGTCATTTTGAATGACATAATAATGTCCATCTTCCTAAAGTTTGGAAGGTGTTTTGCAGCCAACACATAACCACATAACCAAGAACACGCATTTTAAATGCCGGCTGTTTTCTTCCTCTCGAACAGTGAAGGGGAAAACTAAACCGTTTTCATCAGAAGTTTCACTCAAAGGCATGAAAAACTGCAAGCGACAGCTGTGCAGATTCAGTGAATGTGACGTTTCTGAATTTCTTCAACTTGACAAGTAAACACCTTAAATCGGTAATGCTATATGCATAATACATGGCCTGTATTTTGACATCCATCATCAAATGCTGACTTGAGAAAATACGGGTTTGTACATCAAGGAATAGCACCCCTAAAGCGGGGAGAAACGCAGGTCACACGGTATTAGGAAAACTGTATTTCATTACAGAACCTGCAACCAGCCACAGCATCCTTTTATTTTATCTTATTTAAAGATTCCATTTTCAGCTGTGGAAAGACTCAATTCCTTTGCATGAAACCTTCATTTAGAAATGCCATGCTTACTTCATAGGCCTCTTTCATGTTGCTTTCATATTCCATTTTCCCCTTCAGTCACCAAGCTTCATTCCATTACCACTTGCAACTGATAAACTATGGTGGGTGTCCAGAGACACCTTTTCACTGAAGGTCTGTCTCTTCCCCAAGCAGGACTCCCAAAACAGGATGCTTTTGGTGGCAAGAAATCTTCAGCAATTATAATACTTCTCCTTATTTTGCTTCTTTAGAAAACATCAAGAAAAAAAAAAGACTTCTCTTTTCCCTAGTGTAGGGTTGCATTAAAGATGAATAAAATTCATTAGCATCATTGTTTCTTAGGGTACCTAATATGGGAAAACTATGGTCTAAGATGTCAGGCTGGCCCAGATTCCCTAGCTGACCTTGCAGAGAAGAGAAATACAGGTGGCTTCCCTCTAAAGGGATGAGGCATCTGGCCTTTGATGGCATCTTCGCTCTTCGTCAGAGTCAAGGTTGGCAAAGGGGCAGGTCTCAGTTGTGTCCAGGTCTCTGACTGTCTTACTCGTCATCCTGTCCAGTTGGTAGTAGAAGAAGCGCTTCTGGTTGTATTTTGCATCTCTGTGTGAGCACACTGGCACGTGGACTCTCCTACAGTGATCCGCAGCTAGGGAACAGCGACACTGGGGAATGCTCCCTTTATTGGTTAAACTAACACTTGGGAAATTAATTTTAGAAATATCTTATTTTTTAAAGCAAAGAGCATTTGCTTTAGATAAGTAGACTAAGAAGTCCTCAGTCAGGAAGACTCAAGTTTAGCTCATCGACAGCCCGAGCTCTTGCCGAGATGGACACTGGTTCTTCAGACTTGTCCCTGTTACTCTCTGTTGGGCTTGGCCGTGGGAGGCAAGTGGTGAGCTAAAAACGACTTCCAAAGATCACCTCACCTCCTGAAACCGAAGGCCTTTCTTTCCCCACTCTAGTCTTTAGTGGCAAAAGCGAGAGACATTTGCTGAGTACTTATTTTCACTGGGCATAAAGGCCCTAACCAGCATTATCTCACACCAAGTATCTCTTCCACATGTCATGTAGAACTTTAATCCAGAGGCTGGGTTTTCTATTTCTTTGAACCTCCATATTGTCTACAAAATGCCTGGCATATGGAGAAGAAAGAATAGAATAGTTCAGGGCATGGGCTTAAAGTCATATGTTTTGAGTTTAAATTCTGGCTCATCCACTTCCTAGCCATGTAACTCTAACCACTGCATGGACTATCTCTATGCTTCTGTTTCTTCATTTATAAACCATAAGTATCTCCTAGGTAGGGCAGCTGTGAGGCTAACATGAAATGCACAGTGTTCGGTATGAAGCAAGTACTCAAACATGCTGGTTGCTAGCGTTAATAGGTACAATAAATATCGGTGGATAGGTACGGCACCCGTAATCACCCCTTGCTATGGATAAAGAACTGAGGAAGATTTGGTAGATTTTTTCACAATCAGAAAATCTGGGAAAATTAACAAGAGGAAAAGGACATTGTGGATATGTTTTGGTAGAAAAAGTCAGCTCAGTTCTAGAATAAAAATTCAACCCAAAATTTGTAGGAAAGGAGACATCTGGATATGGGGAAAACTGGGATTTTCTTTAGGTATATGGAAAACTACTGGCCAGTCTTCGTAAAGAAAGATTCTTAACTCCTTAGAGCAACTGCAGAATATGTGAGGCCTTCTATGTGCTAGACTAATCTCCCACCTCCTTTAACTAATTGAAAGCACATTATTTTTTGTTTCATGGGGTCCTGAACTGCATTCACCACTCTCCACATTCTTTTCCATCATTTGTGTTCTTGGCCAGATGCAGTCCTGTAGAGTCCAGCTGAAGACAATCAGTACAGCTTGACGTTCTTTGCATGATGCTGGTTAGTCTAGAGGCTGGCAGAGCTAAGCCTCAACCAGGGAAGTTAGAAAATGCTTAACTACATGGCATATTCAGACACTGGTACTTTGGTTAGAATGGCTTGGCATTAAAGAATTCAACACAAACACTTGGCCTATCCTAAGAAATGCTAGGAGATAAGACACAGGAACAACAAGGAGATCACCAAGGCTTTTTTTTAAATTATTAATTATTTTAGATGCCTCCAGCATGCATGCATGCACCGTACGGTTACAAATAGAGCTATGATAAGCTCTACTGGAGGGGAGGGCTAGAAAGGGGCTCCTGGGCAATGGAAACGTAAGTGCAGCAGAAAATGGCCAAGGCTTGATGTCATGGTCCTATGCGACTCAAACAATGTCAAGGATGCTCCTGAGCTAGGTTGATGAGGATAACTGAAAATGAAGAATTGGAACTGAAATAGAACCTCAAGGGAAAAAATGACAGTCAACATTTATTGAGTGCTTACTATGTACAGAATTTTGTACATGCAATAACTTTCCGTGTCCATACCATTCTAAGTGGATGTTACTATTTTGCAGATGAGGAAACTAAAATGCAGGGAAGGTCAGCCTCTGGCCCAAGGGCACATAGCTAGTTAGCAGATCTCAGATTTGAACCCAACCAAACTAGTTCCAGGGTCTCCTCTAAAGCAATCACCCATACTGCTTTGTATTTTGTGCTAGCCTCTGCTAAAGGATTTTCATAGACTACCTCATTTATTCCTCATAATAACCCTGTGAGTTGGGGGACTGCCAATATTTCCATTTCGTCAAAAGGGAAAATAAGATACAGAATAATCAAGTAGCTTTCCCAAGCAGAGGCAGTTAGCTAAGTTACAGATCTGGAAGCCACAGCCAGGCAGTTTGATTGAGAGTCCACAGATAATCACACACTTCACCTGCTCCAGGCCCTTTTTGTATCATAGTCTCTCCTTCCTTGGGAAGGAAGTTTAAGGCCCAAGCTAGTCTTACTTTTTATTGTTTTCACTTTTAAACAATAGCAGACAACAATTGGGACCCATTGTAGTTATGCTTAACTCGCTTTAGTATGGCAGCATGCACAACTCAGGACATATAATAAATGCTTTATTACAGCACTTTTCCGTGGTGGAAACACAAAGTACTTTCTAAATCTTCCCTAGTTAAATCCCTAAGCCTTTCCAGGGAGAGAGGAGATGGAAATTCTTATCAATCACCTCCCCCAGACTAGGTGGAGAAATGAAAGTAAGTGCTTCCCCCACTCCCACAGATTTAACATAAAGGAATTGGTTCAAATGGGGAGCCAAATTATCTTTTATTGTGTGCATATAAATGATGGTTAGAAATCCATATGCTACGTTAAACTAGGGAAATAAATTAGGCCCAGTCATCTAGGTTTGCTGAGACAGGTATTCAATATGAAGTTGTAAAAGGGAAAGATCACCGTTAAAAATGATCTATAAAGACATGTTAAAATCAAGAGAAACATCTCATATTACATCATCTAGGAGATGAATTAAATTTCCTGTTAATGCCAAGGGGAAAAAATCCCAAAGCCAAATGTCAGATGAAGTGAAGATCAATAAAAATATTTTGATAAGTAAACGCAACAATGCTATTTAACACATGATTGGCAACTGCTGAAACATAAATTATCCAAATTTCCCATTGCTGCTTATGGGAAAATTATGCAGATTAGAACTTGATTAGGCTTATATCATGAGACTCAATTTGGACTTTTAATCTATTAAGCTCCAATAAATGAGGCATCTGAATAGCTCCCTTGAGCAACTACGGTAATAGCCACAGCAGTCATTTCTGCTGTATGTATTCCAACAAATTCTTCAGTAGCTCAAGTAAGGAGCATTCCATGGATAGAACCACAACTGCTTTCTGACTTGGAGGGGAAAATCCACACACACGGGGTTGGGTTGGGAAAGAGAGTCTTAGAAAAGATACAAGAAATATCTCGTCCAAGGACAAAAATCTCGATTTAATCTTGTAAGACTCTTCACAACCATTTGCAAGGCTTCCCACAAAGCTGGAGTCCAGGGTCAGGAAGGCCAGGCAGTTGACCATGTTTATTACTGAATAAGTAAACCAGCATTTACCAAGGCGACAGTTTCTCCTGATACTGCCTGAAGGCTACTTCGACTGACCGCTTTCCACAGGATGCTAGAAGTCAAGACTGAGGAGGGAAGGGGAAACTCCTGCCAGGTTTTGACTGTGTGGTTATCTGCTTTATGCCCAGTAACTCCTGAGCTGGAGTTACCCACAGCATAAAGACAGAGTGTGGAAATCATATAAATAAACAATTCTCAATTCTAGGAAACTTAAACCACACTGTTACCCAATGATGACCCTTTTACCAATTACTCTATGTTAAAGATACAAGAGCTCTGGAAATCTTTTAATCAGCTTGCCCATTTTATACACAGAGAAACCCAGGCTCAGGGAAGAGAAGTTATTGGCTCCAGGATCATAAAACCAGCTCGTAGCAGAACTAGGATAGCTAGTGTCTGTTGTATTCTGTTCTCTTTCAACTTGTCCATGAACAGAACCCATTCTACAGTGTATGATGAGACTGGGGGGACAATACTGGACACGGGAGTGGCAACACGAAACCAGGAGTCTAGCTTCACAAGACCAGCGAGATGGTCCTCCATTACCCTGGCCTCATAAAGATGGACCTGTCCACCTCAAACCAGGGCCAATTCACGTTCCTCCAGGACCTTACGTAAAAGATGAAGAGGCTGTAGCTGCAAAGCCAAAAGGCTGTCAGTAAGGAGCGATAATTTCCATTGTGTCCAGTGGGGAGAAAATGAAAATGGGGCAAGTAATCAGGAGGTGATGAGAATGAGGTTAAAGTCTGACTTTGTCCAAGTTTCTGGACCCAGACGCGTCTTCAGCCAGAAGCACCATAGTTATATGACCTTCACAATATTTAACCCTTTTGTAGTTGGATTTCTATCACTTACACTCAAAGCCCTCACTAGGACAGTAATTGAGAAATTTCTTTTCTTGGTGAAATGGTTGGTGCGTGTCTGATTTTCTAATGAAACACAAAACTGTGTCTTCATTCAAGGTTTCCCACTCGCTTGTGACTAGTTGCTAATACCCGGCCCCCACTTTTTTCTATTTACAATAAGTCGCAATGACATTTTCAATGATACTTTTTTTTTCCTAGGGGCTGCATCTGATTAGCACCTTGAGGAGCTAGCTCCACCCATGGCATAAAATGCCTCATCCTTTTTAGAGTGAGTGTTTTGGGTCTGATCCCAAACCAAAGCAAATGAAACCAGTGAAACAAAAATTCTCTACAGCTATTGGCCCATTAAACCTTGTGAGATACATTCAGCACTTAGACAAATCTCAAACACATGAAACAAATATATTTCCAGGAGTCGTTTCTCCAAGCAGAAAGTTTGTTTCCTTAACTTTAAAGAACTTACAGCCTAATATTTGCATCTCAGGTTGGTTAATGGAAGGAAGGAAGAAACAAAGGAAGTAAAGAAGCAGAACAACAGAACTAGTTATAATTTAAACATAACTAAAACCACAGATTTGAAAAGAAATCCAATATTCATTTGGGCTAATGTCTTTGTCTGCCTAAGAGTTCAGGGTGTCACTGCATTTTTTCACAATTTCTCAAATGACTTTTAGTTCCTTGATTCATCTTACAACTTAAGAATAAGATATACTTGGTCAATATGCATCAAATAACTTAAAATTTTACCTACCATTTGGCCCAAGCTATTTCACATCTAAAAATATGTACACAGCAATAATTTCCTTACATTAATGATTTGGCTCTAATATTTTTCATTCATCATTAAGTAACAAGCTAAAAACAACATGAATGACAAATTTTAGAAAATTGATTACACCAAGTATGTGTCTACTAAAAATTGCAGGAAAGCATTTAATGATGTAGAAAAATGATGTCTGATCCATTTTTGAAGGTAAAAGTATTCATATGTATGGAAATATGACTAAGATGACAACTTTTTTATGTTTGAGTGGTAATATTATAAAGAATGCATATTCATCTTCATTTTGCTTATGCCAGTTTCTAAATTTTCTAAAGTAAATATTCTCTCCACAATAAGAAACAGCTGAAAATTATAAATTAATAGAAGAAAACTGAGTTCTCAAAATCTGTGTGATCTGCATGGACCAAGAGCAGCTGGTGACATGGCAGATGGGTGTGGCTGGTGGCTCTACAAGGACCCAAAAGGTCCTTTTGAGAGACTGAAGCCCTTAGGACGGATCTGACCAGGTCAAGGTTACAGAGTGAAGGGGCTTTAGGTGAAAAAGGGCCCAATGAGAGTTTTCAGGGTTCCTGGGTCTCCCCTGCTGCAGCCTGCTGTCATTTTATAAGAGCCATTCAGTCCCAGAGCAGAGGTCACACAGTGCTCATGTGCAGCCCTCCATAGTGGTCAGGAGTCCATGAAAAGTCACAGAACTCCATGCACACAGCTGCAGGGAGGCCCAGTCAGAGCTGGCTTCCAGGCCAGAAGAAGAGAGACACCTGCTGACTCTCGCCCTTAGTGCCACCAGGGCTACCCACTTCTGAAACACTGTCCTCTTGCCTCTGTGCCCAGCTCCTGCGCCTCCATCACCTCTTGCCGGAAGCCCGCCCTGACTACCATCTCTCCCTGCATTTATTCTCCACAACTGTCTTCCTTTGCACTTTTCTATTCCTTTTATTTGCTACTAGTTACGCACTAATTACTACATACGAGTGTTTAGATGTTTTCAAGCATCTTCCATTTTCTCTTCTTGAGAAATACCTATTGGATTCTTCCTTTCAATATGGCAGTGACTAGGCCAGACTTTTCTTGATTATTATTTATTTTTAATTCCTATTCTGGGAGCCTCCCTCCTGCTGCCACCAAAAAAAAAAAAAAAAAAAAAAAGACAGAGTATATTTTGCCACTTAACGTAGGATCTCCTCTTTCATGCTGGATCACATTACCAGTAAACCAGTGGTTTGCTATGCCAGGGAACACGCAGACATATACATTGTAAGACAGTGATATGAGGTGGATACTAATAAAACACACAGAAATCCCTCCTCGCACTGCCAAGACTATATACCATTTTGTTTCCATTACATCAATTTTTTCTCCCCTTTTTGTGAGCATTAATCAAAGAAATGCAAAGAGCTCATTAAAGTGATAGATTGACTGAAAATGTAACCACCTTTTCATTATAAACAGTTCCTTTATGTTCTCAGTCCGATGGGCTTTGGTTTTCAGCATTTGTCATGTAGTTCAAATGTCCTTTTACATTTAAAACACCAAATGCCAAATGGTCCCCAGTTGTTTGGTTTAGTCTGAATGAACGGCCAGTGTAGCAAAACCCAGTGCTACAGAATTACAAGGAAACTAAAACATCCATATCTTAAGCACACAGAAAATTAAGTAGCTGTAAAAGATGGATTTGCCAAGTGATCCAAGGCATCGCCACGCAATTCAGGAAAAGCAGAATCTCATCACTGACGACTGCCAGCCAACTGTCTCGGAGTGGTCCTGGAAACAGAACGCCTGGCTCAAGAGAGTGGCCCACGTTCCAGACATCTGACAGTCCTCTTCAAATAAGCACTTCAAGCCCAGGCAGGGTGGTACCCTCCTGAAATCACAGCACTCTGAGAGACTGAGGCACTCTTTGAGGCAGTTTGACCCCAACCAAGTAACTTAAAAACTTAGCCAGATCCTGTCTCTAAATTTTAAAAAGGGGGACCAAGGCTGAAAATGTAGCTTGATGTGACGGCCCCACTAGCGTAAAAAAATAGAAAGGCACTTTAATTTTTTAAGTGTTAAGAGGATTTTCTACGTGTCTATTTATGCTGGTGAATGAAATGTAATTGGGATGCTGGACCTCGGAGTCAGATACATGCTCCTCCCCACACGCAAAGTCTCACTCCAGGAAAGTTTGTTTGGTGTTAGTTTGGTGCTAAGCAACTCTGTACAGAATCATCAGTGAAAACCCTTTGATCACATCCAGAAATGAGCCATAACATCAAGGTTAAGAATTTAAACTCTAGGGGCTGGGGATTTAGCTCAGTGGTAGCGTGCTTATCTAGCAAGCACAAGGCCCTGAGTTCGATCCCCAGCACCCCTCCAAAGAAAATCAACAACAACAACAACAAACCACCTTCAACTCTAGAACTAAACTGATTAAATCTGTTATCTTGAGTTCTCCCTCTTTCAATCTCTAGTTTTTGATCTAGGGCTATTTATTTAAATTTTGTTTCTCAGTTTCTTCATCTGTGAAATGGAAAAAAATGTCATGAAGATTAAGCCAATTGATACAAGTAAACTGTTTACAATACCACTTGGCAAACAGTAAGTGCTTTACAAGTACTAATATCTATTCCACAACAGCGAAACTCCAGAGGCGTGGGATTTATCCCTAACTCTCTGTGAGCATGCACAGGGATTCAACATTAAGCCACACTTGGTTTCCACCCGTAAAATGAGGCAAATGCAATACGCATCACACATGATTTCAGAACCATAATAATTCTGGATTTGGTCACTTGACATCCAGGCGTAACTGCAGAGTTCTTCATGGGGTCAGCTTTTAAAGAAGGATCCAGTATCCTGCCACCATCTTCTATATCAACACACACACCCCCCAATATATACGTACAAGAGGCACACACTAACCATACCGCGTCTGGGCTTGCACACTGAGGCACGACATCGTGCTCTCTCGGGAGCCAGCCCTAGGACATGATCCTCCCGCTACCCCTCCAGGAGCCCTGAGTTCACTCCACTACTAACAAAGGGGTTCATTTGCGGCTGTTTTATCACATTCATGACAACTATTCTCATCCTCAGTTTTTTCATCTATCAAATGGGGATGACTCTAGAACTCCTTTTAGTTCTGAAGTTTGTCTCTTTCGTGACCCCCAAATTTAAAAGTAACCTCCTACAGAATAAACTAGCAAGGAGAGTCAGGAGTTTCCTTTCAGATGACTTCCCGAGTTGTAGTACAGACTCTGCCTTTCGAGTCATTCTTCTCCCTTCGCTTGGCGAATGAAACTTCAGTGCCTAAACCAACGAGAGGAATGTACTTTTTCCAAAGTCACTATCATGACCAAAAAGACCATAAATAACCATTTATTAAACAAACAGTACGGGCTAAAGGAAGAGAAAGCACCACAGTTAGGCCCCCGAGGCCTCCAAGCACAGTACATAACAGGAGGACTCTCATAATCCTGGCCATATATTACCAGCTGTTCCATTTTCGTGAAGTTATCTTCATAATCGAGATGCTGTACCAGCCATTGTGGGCTTTAGAACTATTTTTAATTTTAATTTAAAGAGCAATTAAAGAAAGACAATGGATATGTGGGACAATAAAGTAAGTGATTAGCAGCATGCAAATGACGAAAGGCTTAATGATAATATGGTTCTAGTCTCCAAAGGGCTTGTTGAGAGAGAGCCCTTTCTACATGTGGTTGTTCAGCTAATGCATCTCAACCCACAATTACAACATTGCTGACACAATTAACCAGTGAAACAACATCACTTCACGAAATCCTTGTTGCCTCATTAAAATGGAAAGGGTCAGGTAATTTACCAGCGTTGTATGTCTAGTTTTGTTGTTGGTAATTAGCAAACATTACCCAGCATGGACTCCCGCTGGGAGCCGGAGAAACTTTGTGAAATATTAAAGAGGAAAGTGTTTATATTTCACTAGGAAATTGAAAAGAGATGCAGTAATATTCTGTTTGTCACTCCCTGGCATACAGGAGAAGAAAGCAACTTAGAACTCTTTCATTTAGGGGGAACTCTTAGGAAGTTACTGCCCAGACCAAGACACCATGTGTACTGGCAAACAGAGCCCTCATCCCTGTTCATAAAAGGGAGTTGGAGGGGGGAGGACCAGAAACGTGCAAACTTCATCTTTATTTTTCTGACTTGGGTTTTTTGAATTAATATGGAAACAGAGGAAAGGAGCTATACGAAGTTTTCTCTTTGAAACGTTTTATGTCTTAAATAAGAGCCAGAATTGTCTATTCAAAATTTTATATATAGATAGATATATATACATACATATATATATCTCCTATAGATTGAGGAAAGCTATCCAGAGCCCTGGCTTTCTGTTTCCCTGCTTCCTAATGAAAGTTTCCATAAGGTGGAACCACTGGCCAGTGCTTGGTGTATTGTCAGGGAACAGAAGAGTTTCTTATTCTTTAAATGGAACTTTTGGAACATAAACCACATTCCAATAAACGTGAACATAAAATTATGAATTCATTAAACTACTTTGGTATCTTGTGCTATATATAATATTTATATTCCGACTACTGTAAAATATGCTTTAATATCTTTAGGCAACTATAAGGACTTAAATATTTATAAAATGGCTAAAGATAAAGTATGGCCCTCTTATTCCTACATACAGATGATGTAAGACATGCAATCAAAGACAATAACAGTCGCTGTCCATTTGTCATCTTAAAGGAGCCGATCAACCCGCCATCCCTCGTGTGCCATCTACATAAGAGTTGTTGCCGACACAGGCGACTCCAGAGGAGCTCAAGCCTTAAAAACTACCTAGAGTGCTATACTTCACAGAAAACAGGGCTTTCTGAAAATGGAGACAAAACAATAAATTTGCAGGCAAAACAGCTCCAAGAGGGGCTTCAAAATACTGCTGTATTTATCTCTGGGACATGTGGGAATGGGAGGCATTTTGATTTAATATTTCATAACACAGAGGCAGTTGTTTCCTTGCATGGTATATAATTAATGCTTATTGAAGAGTTTCTTTTTTAATTCCTCAGTATCCTTAAATGCAAATAAATAAATAAATGACATACCTGCATATTAGGCAGGGCCCCCACCCCATAGTCCCAGTAAAAAGAAAGCCACCTTGAATTTTAACCACCTGGGGGCCTATTAAAAGTAGGTTTATAGATTAAGCGTGAAACCTCGACCTGATGTTCTCATTATTTACCTTTGTTCTTGCCTTTATACCCATGATCTGATTGATTTTCGGAATTCTTCCATTTCCCATGCCGATCAGGTGTTCAGAGAACAACCTGTGCCCACAAGCTTTGATCTCGCAGGTGAACATTCCCTTGGCTATTTTTCCCCGTCCCCTTGGGGTCAGGATGTACAAGGCTGAGAACTAGGCAGGCGTTCAAGCGGCCAAGATCTTTTTCCATTGTACTCTGAATTCCCATGTCTATTCTCTGCCTTCTGAACTTCCCAGCAATCGCACTTACAAAGCTGCCTGGTCAACAGATAGGTCAGCTGTAGTGAATCAGAAGCCTTGGTATGAAGAGCAGAAACAGTTATTCTGAGCAGAGGCTTAGCCCTGTGCTTCTCAGCATCCTACCTCTAGCTTCTGATTCAACTGCTGTAGAGTGCAGCTTGAGTGATACATCAAGAATTTTAAAGGTCCACTAAGATGATTGCCATGTGCAGGTAAGGTTAAAATACAGTAACACTTCAGTTCACGAATGCTTCTGTTCACAAACAATTTGGTTCTCAAGCAAAAGTGTTTGACAAAATTTTGCTCCCATCACAAACTCCACATTGGGTGACAACACAACTGTGGCCACCTTCCCCACACAAACACAAAATCGGGCATCTTCCTCAAAATTGTCAAACAAATTAAGTTCATGAACCAAGGTACCACTGTACTAGTGGGCTGGGTGGGACACAAATCCACCCATATATGATCGGCTCCTCATTGAGAAGGGCACACATGGAGAAAGGCCAGTCTCTGTAATAAACGGGGCTGGGAAACTGGACATCCACATACAAAAGAATGAAGTTGGATCCTTCCCACATACCATATGCAAAAATTAACTTGAAATGCTTTAAAGACTTGAATATAAGACATACACTGTAAAACTCCTAGATGAAAGCTGGGAAAAAGCTCTTTGGTGTTCGCCTTGTCAATGATTATTTTTTATTTTGTTTTTTTGCTATGACACTCAAAAGACAAGCAATGAAAGCACTCAATACCAAAATAACAGCCTGACTAAAAAGTGGTCTGAGCACTTGAAGAGACATTTTTCCAAAAAATAAATATACACAAATGGTCAAAAAAGTATATGAAAAAGTGTTGAACGTCACTCATTATCAGGAAAATGCAAATCAAAACCATGATGAGATCACCTCACATCTGTTAGAATGGCTGTTATCAAACAAGACAAGATATAAAAAGTGTGGATGTGAAGTAAAGGGAACCCTTATGCACTGATTGGTGGGAATGTAAATGGGAATTAGGGAAAACCCTATGACAGTTCCTCACAAATTAAGACTAGAACTGTCATATAATCTAGCCATCTCACCTTTGGGTATACACGCAAAGGAAATGAAGTAAGTATCTCAAAGAGGCAGAGCACTCTGTTCACTGTGGTATTCCTCACAAGAGCCAAGATGTGTAAATAACCTGAGTGTCCTTTGACAGAAGAATGGATAAAAAATATCATTCGGCCAAGAAGAAGAAAGAAATCCTGCCATTCACAGCAATAAAGATGAACCTGCAGGACATCACGCTAAGTGAAATAAGCCAGTTACAGAACAACAAATTCTGTATGATCACGCTGAAATGTGGAATAAAAGTCAGACTCATAGTGGGTGACAGTAGAACAGCCCGGGCTGTACAGTATGGTGACTACAACTAACAGAAATGTTTAGAATACTTGAAATTTGCTAAGAGAGTAGATGCCAAGTGTCCTCACCCGGCCCCAACACATAACAGCAACTATGTGAGGTGATGGATATGCCAACTTTGATTGCGGTAATCATTTCACTTTATATCATCGCATTGAACGTCTTAAATATATATTATTTTTATTTGTCAATTATACCTCAGTAAAGCGAGAAGTGAGAGAAACCACTGGGCTAGATAAACATCTTGAATTTTTATGTGGGTATTTCTTCCTATGTCTACCGAGACGTAGAAAGAGGGACAGAGAGAAATTCCATCATTTTATTAGACAGGTAAAGGAGTCCAAGACTCCCCAAATTAAGAACTAATATGACAAGTTTCTTGTCTAAGGGTGCAAATTATTTTTTTGAGGACAACAAGAGGCAAGAGAGGGAAGCTAGTGCCAATTGTCATCTAGTGGAGTAGCACGAGTCCTACTCTGCCCATAGCAACTCCATACTGTTGCCATTGACTGAAGATGATGGCTCCTGCCGTAACCACTCACAGCAGTTCCAGGCAGGGTGCCTGGAAGGCAACTGGACTGTGGGGCACCATAGCCAGCTTGCTGTCAGAAGGTGGAGCCTGGCTCAAAGAGGCGGGCCACTGTGGGTGTGACTGGAAGGTTGTACCCTGTCCCCAACTGCCCCTTCTCTCTCTGCTTCTCGGCTGCCAGGACCTGAGCACCTTCCTCTACGGCAGACCCTTCCGCCGTGCTGTTCACACATTGGAGCCAGCTGACCATTGACTAACTGTGAGCCAAAATAAATCTCTCATCCTTTAAATTGTAGGTGTCAGGAATTTGTCCGATGCTGAAGAAAGTGGCTAAGGCACTCTCCAATCATACTGATAACAAAATCGCTAACATTATCTCAAACTACAAGCCAAGTACAAAGTGGTTCACATCCATTCACTCAGGGTTGATAGGCACAGTTACGAAGGTAAGCAATGCACAATAGCTAGTCTAAGTGGGTACTACTCATATCACAGATACTGTATATTTGCATATTTATTACAATATTTTTCCTTGTAGATGACAGAAAAGCATATTAAAATACAATCAGTACATTATGACAATTTTTCTTTGACGAAAGGAAATAAAGCATGTTAATAAAAGAGGAACTTTTTCTGACTCACTTAAATGTACTGCAGAGACAACAGAAAGCCATTTACCTCATTCGATTCTTACAACTCAATGATTCAAATGCAAACGCTGCTCTCAGGGAGGACACTGAGGAAGAGAGGTTGGATAGTTTGTCTAGGCCAATCTGGGATTCGAACCCAAGCTGTCTGTCCCGAAGTCCACATATGTCACTTTTAGACCTGCCTGAAAAGTCTCATTTCTACAGCCAGCATCTCTCTGTATTCACATGATGATCCCTTGGGGTTTTTAGCTGGGGACACTTGAACAAACAGAACTTTATGGAGAATAAACAAAACCACAGAGTGTTTATCCAATCATGTTATCCAAACATGATTGAAAGACATAGGCCTTAAAGTCTGGGCTCTGACCTTCATGATTGCACAATCACCACGGCAGCCAGGTTGACCATTAGAAACCTGAGCATGAAAGCCACCTGGTGAGTTCCTCCAGCCCAGTCTTCTGCTAAGGGGAGTATCCAGCCCTCCATGGCCAGGAAAGCTCTCAGGACTATTCAAAGCCCACACAGCAGAAAGGAGAGATATTATCTGGCCTCTATTCAACTTTGAAAGTCTCAATCTGAGAGCTGGCACCACGTACTTGTACATCCTCTGAGGACAGTAAAAGTCGAGGGCCAGGCCCTATCAGTAAAGGTTCAAGGAATTGGATTAAAGAAGCCTTAGCTATCTGGCCAAGGTTCCTACAGACAAGTTCAAGTTTTTTGGTCTTTGAAATCTTGGCCCTGTGCCTAGCTGTCAAATGAGTGAAGGGTGAGTGAAGCCTGGAGGGAAAGGGATGGTATTTAACGAATGTATTGAGCACAGTAAAAGAGAACAAGAGGCAAATAACAGATAGCAGAACTATATCATTTATTCATTCCCTTTACAAACCTCTACCAAATGTCTACCAGGTGTGAAGTGCTAGTCTAATGATTAAATATGTTCTGATAGTTGGTAGGAGTAGAGAGATCAGTAAAACAATAGAATAAGTTATTTTCGGACAACCTTTTCACCTTAGCAGGGATTATTCTACAGTTGTTTCCTTTGACATAGTGAGTTCTTTCTTTTCATTGGGTGTTTTCTGTTTGATTGTTGTTGGTTGCTTTCTTCCTTTATTCCTCTTTCTCCCTTTCTTTCTTCTCTCTTTCCTTTTTTCCTTCCTTCCATATAGGGTTTCATTATGTCCAGACTGGCCTTGAATTCACTGAATTGCCCAGGCTAGCCTTGAACTTGTGTTCCTCCCACCTCAGCCTCCCGAGTAGGGGTATAACAGGCATGTGCCACTTGGCGTGGCTCCACAGTGAGCCCCTTAAATCCCTTGGCTGTATCATTAATAGACACACAGCCAAGTCACTCTTCACGACATAACTGGCCTGTCTGGTTCATGTGCCTTCTCTCGCTCAGTCTTGGCTCCTTCTATGTAGCCGTTAGCCCTTTTCTGTGTGATAATCACAACTATTTTCAAATTCAACTTCACCTACTCTGGTGACTCCATTCAGTCGTGCAGCCCAGGCAACTTCTGTCATCTCGTGACACATCGCATGGTACCATCCATGTGGTTCTCAAAGTAGAAAACCTTCACTACTGTAGATATGTAACAAGATGCTCAAAGACAATATATTGTACTGCTCTTCTAGAACTTGTGGAATAATTTTCTTCTAGAATATTCCATAAAGTACACCTGAGGCATTTAAGCACCATTACATCTCTAAGTATTCTATACATCCAGGACTAAAGTCATTTAAAAATCAGTTGGATTCTTTGCAAGACTACTTTAAAGCAAAGAATTAAGGACATTAGGACTTCACATGTGGTTTTGCCTGGAAAGGGATGGGTAAAGGCAAAACTGCACTGGGTGGTTGACTGGGGTCATGTGCCAGCTTGAGGCATGCATGCTATTTTCATAGCATGTGGATTAAATCTATGCCTCAGAAAATTATAACTGGTTCACATTATGCACTTTACAAGGCACTCTGGAGTGTTACAAACCCTATATTGTTAAATATATGCATTAAAATTGCACCACAGAACTTATTTTATCTGTCTCTGTCATTTTTGCCTATAGACCACATTAGTTCCATGATGGTGTGGACATTCACCTCAGGCATAATGTATTCACGAACTGATGGCCTGGAAAAGAACTGTTGGTTGATCCATCCAGAATTTCACCAGGGACCTTAGAGAGTCTCTGGGATGACAAGACTTCCTGTACCCTCCTTTGATTATACAACTGTGTGTTGTTCCCACAGGACAATTTCTCTGGACTATTTTCTGAGCCAACATATTGCCTGAAATGCTAATGCTAGTCTTTGGGGGCGGCAGGGTCCCCTTCATCCTCATCTTCTGTTTTTTTATTGAAACTTCCACTTGGAGAGAGGAATAAGTAGATAAACCTGAATGAATAGTTTTTCTCTTGACCAAATTTTTAAAATGGCTGGTGACCAATGTTCTACCCTTTTCTTGACAGCCCCAAAGTCCAAACCATATTAAGAAGGAAAAAAACAGCTCAAACAATTATGCTGCTCACAGAGGCAGACCAAACATGTAGTATTGCTTCCTATTTTCCCCAAATGTACTCTTGTTGGTCCAGGTGTTATAGCCAGAAAGACTCAACACAAAAGAATTCTAGTATTCATCACTATTGGGATGGGTAGGGCCAGGGACTCCCCAAAATGGAAATTCATGGAGACAAGAAAGATTCAAAATGAACTCAGTGCCTAGAGTGCAAGGATCGTTTAGGGGTGAGATGAGCCAGGCATATCTTGAGCGCTTTCCTTTCCTTGAATGTTTATCCTCAGGTGCTTCTATGGCCCTACAAAGCAGATGTGTAGATGCCCATTCTGCCCAGAACACAGTACTTTTTGTCTTCTGTGGAGTAGGCTGATGTGGTGAGGAAAGTGCAGGCTTTGGAATCAGATAGTTCAGGGATCCCATGTGCTCTCAACTTGCTCTGAGACTGTAGGATAGGTGCTCAGTTCTCCTGATTCTGCTTTCTCATTGGCAAGATGAAGACAGTAACCTGTGCCTCATTCATATATAAATGACACATTATATGTAAAAGGGCCTGGTGGATGGCTCACCCTAAAAACCAAAGAAAAACTACAATTTTGTCAAAGAGGCACAAGGCAGGCACACAAGTTTTGAGGAGTCAACCAACACGTGGGAGCCTGATGTGAAGGCAATGAGTTCGGCCCACTCTCAACACCACCCCACATCTGTTTTCTGTCTCTGAAGCTAAGACTTCCCTTCACTGTGGTTGGCCCAAGCTGGGCACAGCCTGAGTAGGGAGGTGCACGCAGCTGGAAGGACAAGATGACTCTCCATGTTCGCTTTCTCATCCCCGCTTCCACTCCTCCGGAAAGGCCTTCCACCTGTGGGAGGCATAAAACCCTCCAAGGATGCAGAAAGTGGTCCACGTTTCTCCATCGCTTACTAAAGTCCCTGCTGTTGTTTTTCCTTGTTACTGTCGCTAGGAATATATTACTAGAATGGTAAATGGCAGTCTTAAGAGGATCTCTCATGTGATGAAATATGCTGTGTAGGAAAAATTCTCCTAAGTTGAAGTCATTTGGACACAGCTGCAATTGCTGCTCGGCTGAAATACATCTGCACCGCTGGGCTGAGATTCATCTTGTGGTGTCCGCAGAAGAAATGTAACAGGGCAGGCCTCTCTCTGTACTTGAGACCTGCTCAGAGCCCTAAGCCAGATCTTCTTTATTGTTTAGTAAGCTCTTTTAATGAAATGTACTACTCTTATTATAGAGGACTCAAAATAAGATCTAAATCACAAACCAATAAAAGAAAATTATTGGGCTGGGTATCTAAAGTTACTACCTAGAGGCTACTCCAGTGTGGTATTTATAAATCTCTAAACAGTTAAGTATAATTGTCTTTCTGGTTTTTGGGACGGAAGCCAACAGCAGTTTCAGTTACAACGGAAGAAAAATATCTTAGCACGGAGCTTCGTTCATTCAGTGGGTATAAAGAGAATGGCTTCTCCCCCACTGCCATTTCAGAATTAAGAGAGAATACTGTGCTAATGAAATGCTATCCGGGAGCAGCTGAAAAACTGCTTCTCTGATTTCAGGGAGGGAGGAGCACGCAAGGAGATGTGTAGAGGTGTGTTTCAAGAGAAAGGGGCAGATTAGAGGCCAGGCCTGGAGCGGGGAAGAAGGGAGAAAAGTGGGAACAGCAGGTGCTGAAGGGTGGCGTGGGACTGGAGGAAGGGGTGGTCTGTCACATTAATGGAAAAGCCAGATGTGCAGCTGCTCACCCAACACGGGCCGCTCTGCACCTTTAGACGCAGAGACAGCGCCATTCAGGAAGGGTGTGAACTCTTCCACTGAGAGACCCGTGACCCCGATCCTGCCAACTACCACAGCTCTCCCGTGCAGGTCCGTGTGTAATAAAATCAAGAAAATACCAAGACCCTCACTTACAAAGGGCCACAGAAATCTTCTCATCCAATCTGCCTCCCTTCACAAGAACCATGTCAGTGACTCTCCTTTGGCGCTTGGATATGTGGAGATAGGACTGGCACTAGATTTTTAGGCAATCCCTTCTACTCTGGAAATGTCTTCCTTATGACGGGATAAAGTCTGGCTGTCTTTAATCAATAGCCACTGGTCCTGGCTTTTGTCCCATGGAGCAGAAGATAAAATGGACCTTTAAATCTGCTGATCTGAACCACTTGGTCAGTGACAAGTTGTCCAGTAATTGCCCCATTATGGTTGCCACCTTCTCAACATTCTTTCGTCTTGCCATTTTCCGCTTCACATCTTAGCCTTGGACAGGCTCCTTCTCATACCAGCGAGGATGAACTAATCACAGCTCAAAAATAAATTACCCTTTCATCAGCCAGGTTTATCCAGCCTGTCATTAGTGGCAACCTGAAAACGAACACTTCAGAGGTCCTTGTCACATTCCGTCCTGTGGGCTTGGTCTCAGTGTTCTCGTTTAGGAAAGTCTGTTGGAACTCTGTTTTTTGGCCGTCCAATAACAGGCATTCTAATCCACATTGTGTCACCCAAACATAAAATAGAAGTCACATTTCTTCTTTGGAACAGTAAAAAGATACCTCAGACTTTCGGATGGGGAGGGTAGACGCGATGCCCCCAATTAATGGTAGCTCTCGGAGGACTGCTGCCATGCTGCCAAGGAAAATGTCATTCCCTACCGGAGGCTTTTAACCTGTGTTGAAATGCAGATAAAAAAAAGCATTCCTGCTTACATGTGGGCCTTCATTTAGTGTCACTATGGCTTCGGGGAACAGAGGGCTGGAGAAACCACATTGTGTGTGCGTGTGTATGTGTGTGTGTGTAAGTGTGTATGTAAGCCACTATCATTTTTTTAACTTGGTGGCTATAAAGAAACATAAAATATATGAAAATAAACTTAGAGGAGGCAAGAGAAACCAAGCCGCAGACGTAAGTCCTGGGTTTGATATCTCTCCCCCACTATCTCCTGGGATGTTGGGACCTCCCTCAGCTTTGGGTCCCAACTCCAATAGTCCCTCTGCTCTCTCTTCCTGAGATGGTCCTCTAAGTGCCCTTTCACTCTGTCTTCACTTCTTCTCTTGATGCTCTCCCTCAAGCCTACAGCACTACAGTGAGCCACATCTCTGGCTGCGACCTTCTCCTGGGAGAAGCGCTTCCTTTTCACCCATCTGCTTTTATGCCTCCTGCATTTTCCACCAAATCCCTGTGGAAATGAACCATGCCTGAAATCCAAGCTTACCAACGCTGCTCGGCAACCCATCCCGCCTTCTGCAGCCTCTTCCTGGCCTGTCACCCAGAAGGAAGTTCACATCCTTGTGGTCTGTTTTACATCTCCAGCGTATCCAGCTATGATCTCTTCCTCTCTTCTTCCAGTTCGAGGCCCCCAGCTTCCTTCTGGATAACCGCAGATCCTAACTGGCGTCCCTATATCTTCTTCTTTTCTATTCCAAACACCACTTCACAGGGCTGCTGGATCAGTCTCCCCAGAGCACAGGCCCAAATCTCGTCACACTCTTGCTCCGAAACCTTCTGTAGTTCCCTAGTGGCTACTGAATTATCTACAGCTTCATAACTCACAAGCTCATAAAAAATTATTTATAGCTTCCTACTTCAAAAAAGAAAGCAGGGGCTGGGGATTTAGCTCAGTGGTTAGAGCACTTGCCTTGCAAGCACAAGGCCCTGAGTTCGATCCCCAGCACCAAAAGAAAAAAAAAAAAAAAAAGAAAGCAAAATTCTTAAAGCCCAGCCCACTGTTTAGCCTCACCTGTCCCAGCTTGTAAGCATACCCTGTATTCAGCTAAAATGTACTCTTAGACTTCACCTACAGAAATCGTATGCATTTTTTCAAAATGTCTCTCAAATCCACCCTTGTCTTTATGTCCCCAGGGGTAGCCCCCATAGACTGCAGTTCTCTATAGAAATAAACTGGCATTCTGAAGCAGTTACACAGTTTCACAGGAGCCCTCTAGGACGGGGAATGTGTGTTATGCTCCCCTGTCTACCCAGCAATGCCCGCCATGCAAAATCTGGGTGCGTGAAGTGTTCAATAAATGTTTGTAGAATTAACTGACACCCTCAGGTGGCACGCATCACATGAATGCACAGCACACAAAAGGAAAGGGAACCGCAGAAGAACCTTGATACCAACGTCCACATTCAGCCCGGACCTTGAAATATGCAGGAGTTCCACATTAAGGAGATCCAGGCTTCTTCATGGCAGGAGAGGGGGGATTCTGTGGTTTGGGGGTGATCAGTGTTGCTGGTGAACAGCAGGGTAGTGCTGGAGCTCAGCTCTGTCGCCTCTCAGAACTGTGAGCAGGAAGAAATCCTAGGTACTGGCAAGGACTATCTTGCACTTACCACCTCGAGACACAGAACGGAACAAGTCTGACAAGTGCCTGCCACTGTTGCTTCCAGTCCATCCCCTACACCCTCTCCTCCCCATTTAAGTCTCTTAGAGTCTAGAGAAAGTGATGATGAGCCAAAAAAAAAGTATAGAAAAAGGAAGTAGTAGCTCATCAACCAGAACTAAGAGAATTGTTCTCAGGACATGAAATGTCTTAACGGTTAAAATCCAGTTTCTGAGTTTGGAAGAACCAGGTTAAAATCATGATTTAACTTTTATGAGCCTCAGCTGCCTCATCTTTATACTCAAAACAGTAACCTCCTGTCTGCCCACACCTCCACTCGGGACCACCGAGGGGGGCATTCTCAAACCTGGCCGCAGGTGAGATCACCCAGGAGCATACAAAACCCCCGATACCCAGGTGTACCCCGCAATAACTCAATCACCGCAGCTGACGTGCAAGTCAGGCATCAGTGATTTTGTTTTGTTTTGTTTTTTGGCACCAGGGATTAAATCCAGGCTCTTCACACTGACCTCCGTCCCCAGCCCTTTTCAGTTTTTACTTGGAGACAGTGTCCTGCTAAAGAGGCTAAATCGCCCAGACTGAGCTTGACCTTGCAGTCCTCCTACCTCAGCCTTCCAGAGCACCAAGATTACAAATATACACCACTGCAACCAGCTCAAAGTATCTCAAGCGAACACCATGTTCAGCCATGGGTGAAAACCAGTGATAGGGTAAACGCGTATCTTTCTCAGTTGCCAAATGACCCCCACCCTGTGATCACAGCAAACACTTATGAGTGCTGATTTTCTTACATGGCAGCGATGGCTGGTGATGATGGCACTTGTGGCGTTCAGATGGGCCGTGCTCGGTGCCTGGGTCTGCAGAGAGAACCATTTTGGGGTAATACCAAGGAGGACCGCTCTGACTCCACAGGGAATATTTCTGTCTCTGAGCCTGTCATATATGCCTCTTTCTGATGATATTTCCCATTGTTTTTCTTCTCCATACCTTAATCCACATCCCTGCTCTCTGACCTCATGGGGATTCTAATTTTTTTTTTTTTTGCTTTGTTTTGCCCTCTACATCCATAAGCCACATGTACTGGTTTGACTTTTCCACTTGCCTACTTAGACCCAGTGGCCACCATATTTGAACACAAATGGCCCCCCAGCCTACAATGGTTCACCTGATAATTTCTGACTTCATGATGCTGCAGAGCAGCACACTTTCAGTAGAGATGGTGCTTTGGATCTTGAATTTGGCTCTTTTCCTGGACCATGTGTGGTATAATACTCTCGATGCTGGGCAGTGGCGGTGAGCCACACCGTGGCAAGGGAAACAGCCAGCATTGTACAGCACACTGTGTTGTTAAACTGTGATGTTCGGCAGGTGAAGCGTGTTAAATGCATTTTTGATTTACATTATCAGTTTGTGCAAGTTGAGAAGCATCTATATTCTCTCAACAGCAGGATAGACTCTTTTGCCTCTTAAGGATCCCATCCGAAGTTGACTTCTACTCCTGCTCTCCCTGTCAAGTGCTGCAAGAAAAACTGAGAACCCATGTTGACAGCTTCATGGCTCCGAGCTTGGCTGGTCCTCAGCAACTCAAAGGGACCAAGAGCAAACTTTTTACCTTCTTTTTAAGCCTATTTCCTCTTCCGGGTCCTCTGCTTACTTAACTGCTTCCCTGTCTACCCAGTAGCCAATCTCAAAACTCATTCCCATCTCCTCATCCCTGGTCATCCATACCTCCTTCTCACTCAACTGGCCTTCAGTGATGATCTTTTCTACACTTCAGATTCATCTTAATTTCTGTCCTGCTTCCCTACTGGCAGCACTGAGACTACACAGTCATCCCCTATCCCACCCCATATGCAGCCCTGCCTCTATCTTTTCCCATCTTTAACTGGTTCATATTTTTCTCTTTTGTCTTTTTCAAAGATTGATCTAATCAACCTCTCCATAAATATCTGATGAGTCCTCAAAATCCAAACCATTAGCAAGGCATCAAGTCTATACTCTAGGCTTGACCTGTCCAATATGGTAGGTACTAACCACCTGTAACTATTGAAAATCACATTTTTGTATAATCAAATAAAAAGAAAACCTCAGTTCTTCACTCATATTAGCCACATTTCAAGTGCTCAACAGCCACATGCATGCAACTTATTCACAGCTGTTTCTTGGAAACTTTCTGCAGGCCTCTAAATAAATAAAATGAGGGCCCTCTGGGCTCGCCTTCTAGCCTGGTCCTTGTCTCGCTGCACTGTCATTGTTAGGTGAATGTCCCCTCCACTCCCTCAGACCCTTTACGATAGTGAGAGGCTGAATCCAAGCCATCTTTGTGTCCTGAAACTTTACGGCAACTGATGCATGAGAGGGACACCCATTTACTTCTCTCTCTCCCTTAAGAGTTACCCTCACTGGAAAGATCCAGGAATAAACTATATGATGCTCATTTCCCATTTGGATAGCAAAGAAGAATGAAAATCTCCATCACACACTCCCTCTTCAGGCACTGACTCCAAGGGGCTCTCTGAGAACAGACCCTTCCTCTGCTCACCTCCCCTCCAAGATCAGACTCAGTGCTTGTCTTTTAGAACCACCAGGAAACAATCTGGCAAGAGCCACTGTTGTACCAGCTGATTTAAATTGAAATGTTTTCCCCAGATAAATGCGTGCTAAATAATACACCAGCTCTCCAGCCAAAGGGAAGTGACAGGCACTCTGTAAATAAAGGCACTTAGTTGCTGGTAAAGAGCTATAAAGTGGTTCCGAGCTGATGTTTGCTGACCAGCAAGAAGTGACTTCACCTGCTTTATATAATTGTCACTGCAGTTTTGCCTGCTGTATATTAAAACTGCATCTCACAGACCCAAATGTCACATCGGATATACCATCCAGTGTGGGTATGCCACCTTTTCCTGTAATTGTTTTTGACAACTAGCCATCCACATCTCCTGTCTTTTCAGAGCGTGCCTGATCCAGACTCCCTAGGCTGGGTCAGTTCTGACACCATGTGGGCTACAGAAGTGACGCCAAAAGGGAATGCGAAAAGAGCGGCAAGGAGCAGAGAGAGGAGGCCTAACAACACACAGTGGCAAGTGCCCAGACATAAATCCTGATGGGGGCTCTACTTTCTCAATGCTGAGACACCTTTTCCATGCTCAACTGTATCACATTAGAAAAACTTTCTGTAAGGCTGCATGAATATTCTAGCCACAGAGCACATTGGTCCCAAGTCTACGTTTCTGCCAGCCAGGTTCTGGACAGATGTCAATAAGACAGCTTTTGGACAAAGCTGAGGTTGAGGTTTTCCAAAGAACAACAGAATATATAATGAAAGTTGGGGTGATGGTGGGATGTGGTTATCACTTGTGGGGATTTCTATTTGTTTCCCAACATGAACACTACCATGAAGTCCATTGCGTGCCCTGTAATTCTAGTCCCTTTGGTGCTTGGTCATGCCAAATACCCAGATGAAGACGGAAGTGTCTGAGGCAAGTGGGCTCCCCACTTGGCCCACAGGCTGGGAGGTGCCCAAGGGGCTGGGTGAGCTCTAGGAGTGGGGAGCTACTTCTCTGTGTTCACAGCACCACTGGACCACTACCTGTGAAGGGTCAGAGCGTCACCCAGGATGATGTCCAAAACCAAGGACAGGATGGGGCAGACAAGGTAAGAAAACAAGAGAAATACGGGCACGGTGGCCCAGAGCTTCCACAGTCTGTCCTTGAGAAGAGAACAGAGTGCTGACTTCTGGGAAGGACGAGTTCCACTTCACTGATGACCAGGAGGCCAGGAGAACAGCCATGGGACACGGAAGCCTATTCCCTGCTTTCTTTTGTGCATGCATGTCTTGGTCTATTTAGGCCACCATAACAAATACCATAACCTGGGCGGCTCATAGACAACAGACATTTACTTCTCATGCTTGGAGGAGTGGCAAGTCCAAGATGAAGGAATCAGCAGATCTAGTGTCTGGTGAGGGGCTGCTTTCTGGTTCATAAATGATGCCTCCCTGCTCTGTCTTCACATGGCAGATGTGTGTGGAGTCTCAGTTCTCTTCTACAAGGGCACTAATCCCATTCATAGGACTCTAACCTAATCATCTCCCAAAGGCCCCACCTCCTAACCTTTCATGGGGTGGGTTAGGATTTCAACACAAAACTTTTTAAGGGGACACAGACATTCAGACATAACAGTGTGCACACACGCACATATAAAAGAAAGAAGGTCCTTTTTTATTTTTTTCTTTACAGGAAAAAATCAGCTCCTATTCTCCTTCTTGCCTATCTTCTGCCCAAACCTACTTTTTCTCACTTATTCCCATGATAAAAAGCATAAACAATTTTTGAACATTGGGAAGGGGAAGTATTTATACCGGTTTGACCACTGGATAGAATCACCAGTTTGACCACTGTGTAGACCTTGAAAATCATGAGGATTAAATGGATTAAACTGAGAGGACCAGGCGTGCTGGGGAAAGGGACAGCTTTCCTGCCTCCTCCATCTCCACCCAAAGGAAGAACTGCTGCTTCTACTTCTTTCCATCCCCTTCGCTGGCTCCCCCACCAGGGGAGCGTGGTACAGGAGGCACGTCTCATCGGGTCAGTCAGTGTGTTCATTGCATGGGACTTGTTAGCATGAAGATGCATGGTGCCCTACAGCAGCACATATGTGCCACTTGGGGATCTTGTTAGAATGCAGATTCTGACAGGTAGGACTGGGGTGGGATAAGAGATGATGCATCTCCAGCCAGTTCCTCCAGGTAGTGCTGATACTGAAGTGGGGGCAGGGAGGATACATTGATGAACAGGGCTGAAAGGCCGGGACCAACTGCCAGCTTGCCTCCCTCACTTCCTTCACTTCCCGTCTTCCCACGTCTTCTTTCACCCACGCTGCTGGGGCAGCTCTGCCTCCTCCTTGTGCTGCCATAAGAGCTCAGGGCCTCTGCTGGAACCTTGATACACTGCTCTTTTGCACAACTGCACAAGTGGATGTTAAGATTCAAATTTGGGGATGGCAGAAAGGATGGTGGAGAGGAGAGGTCAAAATCCTGCCCCAGTCAGTGTTATGTCAAAAGAATGGATGGCACCTTATTTCATGTATGAGGAAAATTCGAGGTTGATACAACCACTGGACAGACTGAGGAAGCCAAAGTCAGAAAGGCCACATTAGAGAAAGGTTCTTCCAAGCTTGCCCAGAAGCTGCTATAGATCTCGAGACCCTCAGAGAAGTTCCCACCTGCCCTCCCTGTCCCCAGCAGCAAAGCCACTGGCTCTCAGCAAGCAAGCACCCCGAGAGGGGCCTGAGACCTCAAGTCTGCTCAGGGCCCGGCAGGAGCTGCCCCCTGTGTCAAGGCCTCTCTTCCTCTTCCACTCTCCAAAACTCACCCCACTCCCCTACTCCGACTGATGGCCTCTGCCCAGAACCGGTAGGGAGCAGTGTTCCAGGAGCCATTGTTCCTGGCTTTGCTGCAATACTGTGGTGACTCTGGAAGGAGGTGGCTATGCCGGGCTGACAAAAGATCATGGAGTCGACCAAAAAATAAATAAATAAATAAATAAATAAAACAAAACTGGCGTGTGCGGGTCTAGGCTGCATGTTCATGGTCGAGCTGATCTTCCTGAAAGCCCTTCGTGCACAGCTTTACCCAGCTGGCAGGCTGTGCTTCCTGCACTAGCAATTGTGCTTCTCACGGGCTGTGTGCCCTCAACTCTCCATCCTGGAATAATGGGCTCCAGACGCCATCAGGCAGCCGGGGCCACCTGTCCTGTAGCCACATGTGACAACCATCTTGTACTTCATGGCAAGCCCACAGAGGTATCCCTCAGAGGAGCACCTATCTCATCCTATCCCCCCAGATCCTGACTCCTGAGGTTGTTTGCACAGATTTCTGCTGTGCTGCCTCTCTGAGACTCCTTGATGACCTCTTTACTTATGACCACCCAGCCAGGATCCTACAGCAAATGACAGGGAAGGTGGCATAGAAGGGGGTGGATCGGTGTCATTTAAGGCTGTTGTGCCTCCTTAGGAACACGTGTGGGCTGACAAGTGTCACCCCTTATTCAATGTCTTTCGGTGTCCATACAGTCCCCTCTCCCTAGAGATCACCATCCCTGGTCGGCAGAGTCTTAGATGCAGCCCCAAGAATGAAAGGCTTGACACACCCATCTCAGTTCAATGCCAAAAATGCATACTGGAGGGGCTGGGGATTTAGCTCAGTGGTAGAGTGCTTGTCTAGCAAGTGCAAGGCCTTGAGTTCCACCCCCAGCACCCCCCAAAAATGCATACTGACGAGATACATTGGGAAGTGCACAGCCAGCACCTTTGCAGTGCTCTGACATTTAGCAGGTGACCTTGGTCTTAAAGCCACCAGGTAGTGAAGCTGAGAAGATGGCCATTTAACAATGTGTTTATCCTCAGGAAAGGCAATAGGGTATGTGTGTGTGTGTGTGTGTGTGCGTGCGCACGTGTGCGTGTGTGTGACAGAGGGAGAGAGGGAGAGAGAGAGAGAGAGGAGGAGGAGGAGGAGATCAGGGCTGAAGCCTGAATCCTGGGATGGCAAGAAGAGACAGCAGATGCCCCTCTGAAAGCTATGACGGCGACCGCAGGTTTCACTGCCAGGCAGGCTGATGTGAGCCTCTTTGAATTACTGAGTGAAGGATATCCCTCTTGCCAGCCCCTGTCCCCCGTAGGCACAGCAGAGAAGTATTACAGGCTGTCCTTACCTTGGGAATTAGCCTGCAAGACCCCGATGCTGTCATCAAACTGCATAGATTTGATGTTGAGTGACGCCAAGATGCATTCCTTGTCCTGCAGCGAAGTATCGTCAATATTATTCTGATTGGCTGACAGGATAACGCACATGTCACAGAGGTTGATGTTGACAGCCCTTAAATCAGCCCGACTTAATGGTGTACCCTTTGGCATAGAGGGAAAAAAAGGGGGGGTGGGGGGAGAGGGAGAGAGTCCAAGAGAGAAAGGGAAGGAGGGAAAAAATAAAAACAAATTAAAGATTGAGCCAGAGCTCTGGGAAATTATTTAACAAGTATCTTTTTTATGCCTTGACATTAAGCTGGCCTAACTGCATTTCGGGGAATAGGGGCCGTGTGCTAATCTAAAGGGTAGTTGGTGCTGATGGCAGCATTTCAGGCTGGCTCTCGATACTCAATCAAGCTATTACTAACAAACGCACGAGAGGAATAATGCCAGGGTCTACATCTTCGCCCTGCCTGGAAATTGTCTTGATTTAAGTAACTGTCCTGTGGCAACCTCTGGCTTTCAGAGTGTAACGAGGGGGTGGGTTTCAAATGCCTGTTTATTTAATAGCAGGTCACTTCTATCTCAGGTGAAAGACTAGAATTTTCCAGCTAGAATTTTCAATGCAGCCAAGGGGAAATCAGTCTGGAAGCTCTGCTGGATTTGGAGGCTGCAGAAGGAAGGGGAATGAATGGGCATCTGCACAGGGGAGAGGAAAAGGCATCAGCTTCCATTCTTATAATTGTATTGCATATTTTCAGCAAAAATAAAGAACAGGAAAGTCACCTACTAATCCAAGAACACAGCAGTGGTTAAGGGTACTGCTGGAAGTGGATACAGCAGAAAAGTGTGCAGCAGGAATAGAGGGAGCTAACACTCCATGCAGGCATCGACTTGGAAAAACCTCTAAGAGTGGTAAGTGAAAAAAAGTCCTAGAACAATTTTTTTAAAAGTATGACTTCATTTATGTAAAGACCAAATCAAATTATATATTTATAAACATATATATAAACATATGTAAATCCAAAGAGAAAACTCAGGAAAAATACACATTAAACTAATAACAGTAATTACCTCTGGGGAGAGGAAAAGGATGGAGAGGATGAAGGGGAAAGTTTGCTTTTGACTTTATATACTTCTATATTATTTGAATATTTTATAACAAGAACATATTGTATGTTACTGGGATAATTAAAAATAAATAAGCCAGTAAACAGATATTTTAAAAGTCCCACAACAACATAAGACAGTGGGAAAAAATCCAGATGTAGAAGGTAATGACAGACAGTGTGAGAGCGCAATGCTTTGTGACCTCAGGAGGGGTCACAGCAAAGTTATTTGGGCCAGTCTGTCTGAGCTCCCCAGGAGCCATGCAGCGTCACTTTGGGGTTCCCATTCTGTCTCCAGCCCCCTTGGTCCTCCAACCTAGTCTGGTTCTGCCTGGCCCACGTGGAGGCCTCAGTTGCTTTCAACTCACTGCCAGTGCAGGTCAAGGGTTGCTAGCTACTATCTCTAGCTGTATCTCAATCTCAATCTGTACCTATGTCCATATAGCCATGTATCCATATCTATATTTCTGGATGTCTTTCTTTCATTCCCCTTCCTAGAAAGTGACTCTGGGGAGAAAGGTCAGCCCTATGTTTGGGTACTGTTTAAACAATGACATAAGTGAAAAAAACAGGGCAAGACCCATTTTGTGCAAATTTCTTATGCTTGAGTATGCTACATCTCAAGGATCTACAAATATTGTAGCTCATTCACATAGACAGAAGCAAATGAGAGCACATGGAATCAAATATACACACACAACATACATACACAAATAGCAAATATCACACACCCAACAATCTACACACACTCTCACAGACTCATGATACTTTTAGAGATCAAGGGACTATGTAGGACAGCACATGTAGTGAGATGATCACAGAAATATTGCAATCAAATCTACCATATTTCTGAAACTACCAAAGTATACATAGTATATATTTATGCTCTTATAAGTATATGGCTTTTTGTTTGTCAATAGGTGACAATCTTTAACTGCGAACGTTCATTGAAGCAATCAGACCTTGGCTCTGTATCCAAAAGAGATCCGTCTAATATTTTTTGGTTCCTTTAAATATTTATTGAGGTCTGATTGTGTCTGGCATTATATAAGACAAATAGCAGCTACTAATGGGTACTACTTGTGGATAGATCCTTATGTATTCTTTAATCAATTTTATTACTTGGCTCTTTTTTTTATATCTGAGACTCTGGAAGCTGATAAGAGAAATAATGAATTTTAGCTTCCTCATTAGGGGAAAATGTAGACCCGACATACAGAAAAATCCATGTTCTTATTTGGGGGATATGAACTTATAAGTAAAACATTAAGTAATATTTGCATGGATTTGCTACATGAGCGACTATATCAAATGCTGATATACACAATGCTCTATAGTTTTTCGAAAGTTTGTAGGAAATACATAGTTTATGATTAAAAAGCAGCTAGATACATGAATCAAGTAGCCCAAATCCTCACAAGAAAATGTGGCATCCCAAATTGTTCATTATAGATTGGGGTCCTCTCAAAGTATTAACAAAGTCATAAGTAAAATGCCATAAATAGTTGTATGAGTAAATTCCTACTGTAAGCACCACAATATCACAAAGCTGTATGTTTTGTGTAGGCAAGAGGAGAAAATATTTAGTCACTATATGGTTAATGCAAGTGATATCAGCTAGACTACATTCTTGATGAGGGACTGAACTTTGTTGCAAGCTCTTTTTAATAAGGTCTCACAGGGTTTGTATTTTCCTCTACAGTGCAAAGGGGAAGGGCTGCGTCCTCAGGCCCATACCCAGATGAAGAAGCAGAGGCATGATCAAAGCTACAAAGATTATATCCACCTGGGATTTTCTTTTATGAACGAAAAGAAGACAAAAAAACATCAATAGCATCAATAATGTGACCTTGGACTTACAGGCAATATGGACACTTTAGGGAAGTTATGGAGTGTTTCCCATTCCCGCTTGAGGTACTCAATGGAGCCCACAAACACAATGTGCTTGAGCTCGTGGTAATGGAAGTTGCTGGCACGGAGTGGCATCACCAGGTTTCGGAGGCCGATCAGGGCTGAGCTGACGTCACCGAAGATGCAGACCACAACGTGGCCACTCAGGACGGTCATGGCAGCTTCACTTCGAGTCTGCGACAGGAAAAAACACGAGAGTATTTGAGAGGACCTCATGGCTTTGTGAGGAGAGGAAAGCAAATCACTGATGCAGTGAGTCAACAGAACATGTGCTAAGTGCTTACTGTGTTCTATCACTATGGTTTGTGTGTGGCCCGAGTGTCCCTCGCTCTGAATAAAGGCCAGGTGTCCAGGTGACACTGTGACCCCTTGGCAGTTCTCACATGACTCTTGAATTTTCCCAAGGATCAGTGTAAGAGGGGCAAATCCAGCCCCACCTATCCTCCTGCTCTCTGTGCTACTCTACATGTAATCATTTGCCCCCACACACTCCTGCCACGATGCCACCACTTATCAGGGACCAAACAAATAGGGCAGCCCTGTCTTGGTACTTTAAACCCACAAAACTGTAAGCTAAATAAACCTTTTCTCTTTAGAAGTTAGCCACCACAGGTATTTCACTGTAGTAAAGCAAAACTGACTAATACAGTTCATCAATGTCATATATCATACATGACATATATCTAAATTATCTGATCATGTGTGTTTACATTGTATTTATGTAACGAACACATAAAAAATATAATGTAAACATACACCTACACATATCACTACCTTCTTGGGCAAAAGACTGAAGAAAGATACGCCATACATATATGTGAGCAGGAGGTGTCACATAACAACTTTTAAGAAAGAAAAAAGGAGTATTTATATCATCTAGAGAGAGAAGTCTTAGTTTCAATGAAATTGCTGATAAAATATTATGCTTTTCCAGATTCTCTTGCTGAGTGATGATAAAATGGCCAGGTCCCTTTGAGTCTCAGCTCAAGATAGTTGAGATTTGAGTTCTAGATTTATCAAGGAGGTGTCATAGTATATAACATGTTGGTGGAAAATGCTATCCAAAGCCAGGGGCTGGCAAGTGTCACCTTCATATCCAGTCTAGTGCTCCAGTCTTTGATAAATCCAGTAAGCTCAAAATGTTTTCTGCACTTCACAATGGTTAAACCAAATCAAAACAAGGGTATGGCATCACATGTGAGAATTATATGAAATTCAAATTCCGATAAAGCTTTATTGGAATACATCCAAGTTCATACATTTAGGTATTATCCATGGTTGCTTTCATGTTCCAATGGCAGAGTTGACCAACTGCAACAGAGATCATACGGTCCATGATACCTAAATCATCCATGATACGACCTTTTCCAGAACAAGTATGCTGAACCAGGCCCACTGCTGTTTGGGGTTTCCGGGGCATTCCTGGAAGGGCTCACTTTATATAAGAAAGAATCCCAAAATAATCCTTCAAAGGGTGCAGAGACAGATCAGTAAGAGCAATAGGCCAATGCCTTCCCCCGAGCTCAGGCATGCATTTACAAAGAAGACAAATGAAGAAACACTCCACAGGGAGGAGGACCCTAATTTCCCATTATTGGCTGCTGCTCACCCTTTTGCTATCAAAGAGGACAATATAAGGAGACTAGTCATGGTCTTTCTTTGTCCCTTGCTTCTACTCCAATGCCTCCCATCTTGCCTTCCTTCCTCCCTGACCACTCACCACATGCATGGATGGTCCCATGTGGCTTACAATGCTTTGGGAGAGGCATATTAATGTCCACAGCACATATCAAACTCCACTTGATCTAATCCCCAGCATTGACCAGCATATTGATTGTTTAAATGCCAATATTGCAATTCGCGACGTCAGGGTTATTATAGTAACCCCTAAGGGGAGGAGGAAGCTAGCTCTCATTCCCTGATCATTAGAATAAAGCAGGGGCTGTCACCATTATTGGTTTCCTTCTGCAGCAGTACCGGGAAACTTGAGACATAGGCTGTAAGAAACGTCTTACTAAGACCAAGGAGGACCCCCTACCGAGCTCACATCACCCACTACTGCTACATGGAGAAGACCTAGAGTTAGTTTTCCAGGTTGCATGGAAGTGCCTGGGCACCACAAGCAGAGTCAACCAGTCTGTGACATGCTGTGATGGGGCTCCTAATAATTTTTAATTGGACTGGTCACCTGGGAGATTAGCTCCCCTCAACAAGCCAGAAGAACACACAGTGGGTCCAGGATGGATGGAAGCTGGAAATCATGCATAGGTAAGACAGGCACCTGTTAGCAGAGTGGCCAAGAAATAGATGCTGCCCCCAGGAGTTTAGATCTAGAATCAAAATTCCAGTTCTCAAATGCACCATAGCAACATCACCTGGGAAACTTGGTGAAAATACATATCCTTGCACCTTGGCTCTGGCAAGTCTAATTCTGGAAGGTTTAAGACCCACCAGAGAGATTACTTGTGCTTTTGCTATGTGTCTTGTATTTCCTGTGCATCCTTCAAGGCTCAACCCAAACTCAGCCTTCACGGCCTTAAACCTTCATGGCACAACTTGTTTGCACATACTGGGATGTTGCTGGCTTCTTAAACATATGTTGGTGTGTCTCCCTAGATCTGAACAGCATTTTACACCTCGTATTATTTAACTTTAAATAGACAATTCCATTTTATATCTTCCCTGAAACTAGATGATCATTTCCTGAAAAAAATCGGAGCATTTCTTATATATTCTAATCCTCAAAGCCATTAGTATCCTGCACCCAGTGGTAAACACAACCTCAATGCGTCTGCACATAGCTAACCCTTCCTATCATTCTCATCCACTCCAATGTTAAAGAGTGCTCTTTGAATTGTGCTGTCTAAATGGCACCTCCCAGCCCATTTCTAGCCCAGAATACTGCTTTATTGTCTTCAAAGCAGCTTACTAATATCTGCAATATTACCATGCATTCATTTGCCTACTTGTATGTCTTCTCTTTGCTCCACTGGAATATAAGCTTGATGTATTACACCTCCAAAACAAGAATGGTGCTTAACACATCATAAACTTGTGTTATGGCTTGTGTCTAGATGTCCCCCCAAAGCCTCATGCAGTCATAGATGGGCCTTTTCAGAGGTGGCTGGATCTAGGATGTATGATGCTGGGATAAAGGGTGTGTGTTTACTAAATTGGCCCACTGATTGGTTTAGCACAGCTCTGGGTGTGGATAATGGGAAGGCTCCCCCTGGGTGTGGGTGACCTCACCCAAAAGGTGGGTAGCCTGGAAAGGATAAAAAGGAGATGCAGGCTGCTGCTGCTGCAGCTGCCTCCTGCCTTCCATACCATGAACTGTTGTTTCTCCTCTGCAATGCCCCTCTGTCACGCCACCCTGCCTTGGAGCCAGCCAACTATGGACTGAAACCTCTACTGACTGAGAGCTAAAATATACTTCTCTTACTTAAATTTGGGCGTCAGGTATTTTGTCACAGCAACACAAAAAGTAACTAAGACAATAAATGCTATAAATGTTTCGCTAAATGATGTTGTTTTTCAGATGAACTCATCTCCCTAAACTCTTCCCTTCCTGTAGGGAATGTTGATCAGATATCAGTTAGCACACACTGCCAGGGAAAAATCTAGCCAGGTTGGATCTCAGATCAAACAACCAGTATATGACCTGCCATAGGCGGAAAACACCAGGCTGAACTGAAACCAGCAAGGTAAAAGTGTGATGGATATAACAGAAGGCAAATGCAGAAAGCAGCTTTGTGGCTAGAACCATCTTCCCTCCTAGTGAGTTAGACAGTGGCTGTTTGCTGAGAATTTTAACTTTCCACGCATTCGCCCACAACTATCACACCTCCAGCGTGGCCTCTAGTGTGATGCTGCACTGGCTCACGATGCCTGTTTATAATTCAATTGATAAAACACCCACTAGATAAAACACAGGGAAAAATCCAGCGGATTAGAGTGCAAAGCTGTTCTGAGGACCAGGAGGAGCCCTTGTTAAGGAAGGGTGGCCCTGACTTCAGAAATGATAGGCTTTCCCTGGCTGACAAAGGAGCCGGTGCACAGAAATCTGGGGATTAGAGGCACAAGGGAGAAAGAACCTTTCCATCTGAACTTCCTGATTATTAATCCATTTTTCATGGATTAGCATGACAATAAACTCTAGGAAAAGCTGATGTAGGCATTAAGAGCTAAAGCTGTTAATAGGACCAATGCAGACTAGAATGGATTGCTATCTGTGCTGACGTTCTGGGACAGAACAGAAGAAGGCCACTGCTGCTACTGAGATATCAAAGAGTCATCCGTGAAATAAGGTTCTGAGCCCCGGCCTCCCCGGGGGGACCGTGGCTCTGCGCTGTCATCATGAGCAAGTGCAACATGCCTGTCTACAAGGCGCTCAGGAAGGACCCAGACATACAAGGTCACTATTTATAAAGATAAAAAACATTGACGTAAGTAAATAACAATACGGGAATATTCAGATTTCTCTGTGGCATTTAAGAATAATAATGATAATAATAAAAGGTAAAACAACAGGTTACTTTGTGAAGTATTATGTTTGACTTTAATCTTGACTACAGCCATATCTGTATATTGGGCTCATTCCTTTCTCTTTATAGATGAAAGAATTGAAATGCGGAGAGTGAAGAGATCTACCCATGGCCATTCAGCTCTGAAAGGGCCCAGGCCAGCTCTAATCCTAGAGACAGGTGGACAGAAATGAGGCCCACCCTGCCTCCCACGATACCTCACACACATGGCAGGGGATCACCACCACTCTAATGAGTCCTCAGATATTCAGAGATTGAAAATTCTGCTCTCAGCTCATCCTCTGCTTACAGCTCTTGCTGCCCGCGTCTCTGTTAGGAATTTCACTCAGCAGAAATGATTAAGACCAGGAACTGTATCATCTCACCATATACTTAGGAAAGCCTTATTCCCAGGGAAATGTAGTGCCCAGAAGAAATGCACAACATGGAGGTTCCAGAATCCCTCACTCACCAGGATGACTTTCTCAATCTCCTTGGGAGCGCACCAATGAAACATCCCAGTGGAGTCATACTTCTTCACATTGGAGTCCATATTGTCGATCTGATCATTGCCAGGAATTAACAAGGGATCGTGCCTGGGGAGACAAGGGCAGGGAAACCTGAGCAGAGAACATGATAAATTATAAACGGAAAGTGCCCCTGAGTTACACCTCAGAGGAGAGCAGAGACACAGAGGAAGCTACTGCTGCTGGCAGCATGCTCTTGCTTGCAGATCCATCTCTTGAATGACAACTGTCCCAAACTACCACCACCCCTCGGGGAGGTGCAGGTAGTGATTCTGCCCATCTCCAGCCCTACTTTGTCTATTTGGGCTTCATTCCATTTTGTGAATTCAGCTTCCCTTTTTGCAGCCATCCCACTCCACATCCTCTCATTTTGCCAGCTATCCAATTTCTCCAGCACACACACACACACACACACACACACACACACACACACACACACACTCTCACACCCCAAAGGGTTGCTATTAGCATCAGCAATGAAGAGGAAGGAATAGGAACAGAGCCTCATGCTGACTGACTGGCATGAGGATGGAAAGCCAATTACTCGCTCTTTCTGACTACAACTTCTGACGTGATGCTCTTCGCAGTAAAAGCTTTAACAGGCTGCACTTTAAATATTTTAGCAATTTGCCCAATCAGATTTGGCTCTCCCCAGCTGAAGCCCTTTAAAGATTCAGCAGCATGTCACTTCAGAGCAGACTGACTACCAAATGCCCACATCTGGAATACATGATTTCAATACTAAACAACACCCTTGCTCCTTGCCTTGACAACTGTATTTGCACTACCCACCCAGCGACACCCCTCCCCAACCTTCGCTTCAGCATTCCTCGGCTGGGCATCTCAAGCTTAGATGCATCTTCATAAACGAGTCCTGAATTCTCAGGGCTACAGTCACCCTCACTTGCCTTGTTTGTAGGCAGAAGATTCTATAGCGGCCTCCCCTCCAGCGGGTTGGCAGAGCCTCATCGACGACCTTAGGTATTACAATAAAATCAGGTCTAACATGTTCATGCTCTTCACATAACAAATAAGTTCCTGCATCGTGGTCACACTCACTGCCCGTGAGTCTGGAGTTAGGAGGGAGTCACTGCTGGCTTCTACTACACTGACCACATGTAATTAAGACACTGCCCAGGCATGCCTAATTATCCTTGCAATGAAGTCATCCCTGAACAATACTATCAGCCTAAAACAGACATTAGAAATAGGTGTAAATTTCAAAAAAGTATTGTAAAGTGATTTTACTCTTTTAGGTTATCTATTTCAAGTATCAAAGAATAGCCTTTATTTAGTTTTCAGTATTTCCCCTTTTGAAATTTCTCTGACACGTTTCCTTTAGATGTCTAGGACACAAAGAATGGGGTAGTAATCTTACCTGGCCCAAAGACCTAGAATTTAGCTTCAGATCTCTATCATGACCCTCCCAGTATGTTCCCTATCCCACAGGACGCATAGGTGGGGAGTAATGAATCTCTCACAGCATTTATTTATTTCTGAGAATTTGTATTTCAGCTCCATTAAATGAAAAGTATCACATGAAGCAATCCTACAGCAGTATCTTGAAGGAGCATCCTTGATTACTATACAAACTGTCATACTTGATCTTGGCGTGGAACAATTCAACTCACAGTAGTATCTCATTGGCCAGGTTCTTGGAAAGTCTTGGGGTGCTATAAACCACCAGGCCACCTTACACTACTGGACTGAGTCAAAAAACAATAAAATAAAAAGACAATTGCACATAAGAACTGGCCACATATCAGGGCAAAAGCAAATTTCCAGGGTTTTTCTTTTTGTCCTTGAAGAATTTCGAATTGTTTCAGAGATAGCCAGTATCTGGGATAGATAGGTAGACAGAGGCTACCACAGAGGTTTGAGACAAGGAACTCTTTCTAGCCTCTGAAGAATATATTTTGGTCACAGGAGTATCTTAACAAACTGCCCTGAAGATAAAGAGCCATGTTCAAGTTTCTTCCCTTGTTTATTGGTTGGAGAAAAAGAATTATATCAAGAAAGTCTGAGACCTACCCCCAGTACATTTAGGGTTTAAAAGATACCCAGGACTATGTCCATATAATATCAGTAAGGAAACAAATGATATAGCAAGGTGGAAAAAAATTCCCTTTAGAAACCTTGAAAGAGAGGAGATGTGTTTTGGTTTGGTATATTTGGTTCCTTCTAGGAAGCATTCCTTGGTAACTGTGACCTGTACTTTTGCTCTTAGGAAAGCAAAGAAGAAAGCCTGGTGATCAGTTGCCCCTCATTGAGAAGAATAAAGACAGTGAATGCCAAGCTTCATTAACTAGGGTGAGGGTCTGGGAAAACCAGTTATAATTTGACACTGAGGCTACAAGCCATGATTTACACTGTAACAGCCAGAAACATCCAGGAAATCTCAGAGGTACTCCTCACTACACTCTGTCCTCCCCACAAATCTCTCAGCCAGGCCTGGATAATTTCAATATACATCATTCAGGATATCCCCCAAAGGATCTGATCTGAGGAACATCAAAATCTCCTTGAACAAAGACATTTCCTTCTCAGACTATTCACCGTAACTGAAATTCTAATGTTGGTTTCTTTAATCAGCAAAGCAATCAATAAGCATGAACCCCCAATTCTGAACCAGGGATGGAGGATACAGTAATAACTAAGACAGAGTCTCTAGTCAAAGAGGTTCACAAAGAAAATATAAATCAGAGGTTATGATGAACTGTGGTAGGTGTTATAGCAAAGTAATGTACAGGGTGGTGTGAGGACCTATGACGAAAAGAGATGCTGTTTGCCTGGTATTTGAGTGGCAACGAGGAAGCCTTCCCAAAGAAGGTAGCATTTGGTCTGAGCCATGCAAGATGAGAAGGAATCTCTGGCTCTTTTAATTTGGGTCCACTGGAAGCTATTAGGACCCACTCAGAGAAGCAAGCCCCCAGTACGGTACCCAAAGAAAGGTCAGAGATGTCGGTATGGTATCGGTATTGCCAAACCCAAAGGAGAGAAGATGCAGCCCACATATGTGAGAGGACTTCCGGAGGGCAATGGCAGTTAAATGGAAGAACGGAGTTGATTATGCCTGGGTGAGGAACAATGCATGAGGTTACATAGAGCCGAGGCCGTATTTCCAAAGAGGAAGACTGTTAGAAAAATTAGAAGTCTTTCCAAAATAAAACGAGTTGTTTACCAAGGCAATGGGTTTCGTATCATCTGAGATATTTCAAAGAGGTAGGGATGGGGGCATTCATTACAAATGTTAGGCGAGCCTCGAAGGCCTCACTGGGGAGAGAGGAAGCTAGGATTGGGGAAGTATGAGACACCGTTGGGCAGAAAAAGGCCAAAAGCACCTAGGAGGTGAAGGAAGGTTGTTCGAGCAAAGGTGGAAGGTAAAAATCACTGAGGACTGTTGCTTTGTGGTTCCATTAAAGGTCAGCAATGTTCGTGCACTGGATTCCTCTGTCAGAGAGGGAGCTTGAAATGTGAGTCATTCCAGCAACTTGAGAATCTGTGATTACGATGAGCCAGGTGGGATAAATTTCTTCACCGTGTCTGTTCCCTTAGTCATTTTAAGTGCTGTAGATAGGCTGATACCACAGGCAGATCCCTGGCATAGGTGGAGAGGGAGGAGTCAGTTGTCTTCAGGGACTTCTGCTTCTAATGTAAAAATTCTAGAGGTTGTCTTACTAGAACAAAGGCCACCCGTTGCCATTGAGCAAGCCAGCCAATGTGGAGGCCTGGAGGCATCACATAGTTTGGGGTAGATGGGAAGGGGGATCGTCACAAGCATTTGAATAAGGCACCCCAACATCTTCGGCTAAGAGGATGATGAGAACCACTTGCAGGGCCCCCTAGACATCTTTCTGAAGTTGAAATTGAGGACCAGGACTAGATACTGCCTTTCATGTTGTATTTCCTCGACCCACAAAGTAATCCCTAACTCTCCTAAAATGTCATATTTAATTTAATGTCCACTTGTCATTTCTGACTTCGCCAATGCATAGGCCTTATTTTAGAGTAATGGAAAGTCTATGAGGAGAGTTAGGGCTGCTGTATCATTGATATAGGCTGGGTCCTAATCCAATATGATCAACATTCTTATTAAAAGAGAAAATTTGGACACAGACAGGTACAGAGGATGGCCATGTAAAGTCACAGGAAAAGGGCAGACATCTAAATGTCAAGGGAAAAGACCTGGACTGGATCTCACCTTCACGAACCTCAGAAAGAACCAAACCTACTAAGACCCTGACCTTGACTTCTAGTCTCCAGAACAATGAGAAATTAAATTCCTGTTTGTCAAGACGGCAGGCGAATGGTACTTTGTTATAGCACTCCTAGCGAAGAAATACAATAATCCCCCTTGAACAAAGGCAGGCACCATGTATCAGGCAGCCCTCCTCTAATGGCCCTGGCTGCCCTTCATGAACTTCGGGTCTTGCCTGTTCACATAAGAGGAGAAAAAGCTATTACCGTCGCTTAGGCATCCATGAAAAGATACCAAAAGCATAGAATGTCTTCCATAAAGTCTGGGCCAAAGTCTCTGCCTCCCCAGAACTAACCCCAAACCCCAGCAAACAGATATAATGATACTCCCTCTGCCAGGGGGTACCTTCTCCCTAGTCTTTAAGTTCCCCTTGTGTTTGAAGACTGACACCAGTGACAGCCCAACCAGAAGCAAAGAGAGCTGAAGTGAGATAGAGGGATGCTTGGGGGTTGATGCCACTGGGGACAGGAAGCCAACTCTATCCTCGGCAACAACCTGGCACAGTGGTTCAAGGGGTTGGCGCCAGAGCCAAAATGCTTGTCCTCAAGTTTTGGCTTATCTACTACTTGCTAAGTTGTGTCTTGCTTCAGTTTATTCATCTGTAAAGGGGAAGCATTAATCACCATTCTTACTTAATGGATCTAATTCGAGGATCACACGAGTAAACACGTATCAGGCATGTTGCACAACACTGTACTGAACGTGCCTCAGTAGTAATAACACTATTATTATTATTATTGCTCTTTACACTTGGCTTAGGATCCATCATATATATTTCTAGCTCTGTTTACCATGAAAGGAGGCAGGCAAAGTAGAGATGTTCAATAATAAAGAGAGATACTGCTCTGACTCGTGCTAACGTGACCGCTGCTAACATGACGAAGAGCTACACGAGATGAACCCTTACAGATGCTGCTGCCCTAAAAGTTCTGTCTGTGTGTAACGCCTTGCGCACTCCAATAATACTTGTAGGTAATTTCCGTTATTACCAACCCATGCGTGTGGGTGGGAAAGAGTGGGTGGCAAGGCTCAGGTGCACACTAAGTGACAGGAGAGACGGGACTTTGAGTGGCTAGGGCAGTTTCACCGGAAGCCAGCGCTGCTGGGTTTCTCACATCCCCCACTTGCAGGAAGTGGCTATGTGTTGTTCCTTCTCCACCACACTGCCCAAGTCACAGTGCCTTAGGCTGCGGAGAGAAGGAGACCAGCCTCACGGGCATTCTTTAAATGCACGGCTCTCATAAATAACCAATAGGAAATTACCCCAGGAGCCCTCACCCAGACAATGTGCTAAGGAGAGGCTTCAGTTAAGGCTGGGTGAGTCTTTGTCATGTTCCAAACATCAGAAGGCTTGGATCGGGAATACCCACCTTTTATAACAGCAGAGAAGCCCCAAGGAGTTAAATTTTTAATATGGAGGTTCCTTGCATCTCCACTCACACCTCCAACATGCACAGCTAGAAATTAAGCATGCCTGAATTCCAGGAGAGAATAAAATGTCCTGGTTTTGAGGGTCCACACAGCAAGAGATGCTATTTGTCATCAATTAATCTCAGGAAGTGAACTAAAAGCCCTGTTACAGTAGAAACACAAAAAACTTGCCTTGAAGATAACAGCTTAAAGCGAAACCACAAATCCCTTCCCTAGCAAACCTGCTGTGAGGAAGCCAGTATTATATTTTAAACAGCACAGTTCCCCTTATAGGCAAATACAGCAAATCCCCATCTGCTGTGAGGCGCTGGGTTCAACACTGGATTTCAGAAATGTACATTAAAGCACAAGTAACCAAAGAGATGCAGTTATGAAGGACAGTTAGCATCTGAAAACATCATCTTTGTCCCTGCTTGACTTTCAAGATCTAGTGTCTCATCACATGATACGGCCTTTTCTGGCACTGCAAGCATTGCACCACGGTGGAGGCCAGCCCTGAAGTGGTCTCTCCGGGAAATGGGGAGCTTGATAAAATGTAGATGAGTTTCTCATCTCTCTGTCGGTGTTTTGCCGAAGTAGTACATACTGGTTTTAGTGAGCATCTATTATATCAGGTGGCATGGTGGAGATACCAGGGCATTTCTTAGATCTCAGAGTGCATCTCCATTGTTCTTCATGAAGCCATCATCCTCAAAAACCATTGAGACAGAAGCTAGTTCTGTTCCTAAGAGCCCCCATAGAAATGTAAGACACTCCTTTGGGGATAACACTCTGTCTCATCCATTAGCTGGCTAGCTTCACTGGGCAGGGATCTCCTGTTTGTCTCCTCCATACACTTCCAGAGCCCAGGGAGGGTCACAGTACTTGTTCAATAAACAATCCATCTAATGAGAAGAGGAGTTGAGGGATCTCTAGTCTCTGAGCACTCTTGAATCAGTCAGCGGACTCACTACATCTTTTCTGCGAGAGCCCATTCATTTGGATATCTAGGGACACCTTCTTTTGAACTCTTGTACTATTTTTCATTTGTGGTAGAACTCAGAATATTCACCATTAAAGGGGAATAATGATGGGAAGAGAGACTCTAAAACATGTCTCTAATTAATCAAAGTCGCCCAGAGCTTGCCTGCAGCCAGCTCCTTTACCTAATCAGCAGGGAAGAAGCCGATGTGATGTCAACAAAGGCCAAGACGGATGTTCCTCATGAAGCAAATACCCAGCGCTGCAATGTGAAATCTGAACATTCCTGGGAGACTGGCCTGAGCACTCTGACTTCCTCTGGCTTCTCTCACTCCTGGAAGGGGCCTGGCTCTCGGAGCTGGTCCCCAGCCGGCCTGATCAGCGGGCCCCAGGAGCTTGGCAGACATACAAACTCTGGAGCTGCAGCCTAGATCCACGGCAGGCCACTCTGGAGAGCCTCTGTGTGGCTTGAATACATCCTCCCCGGGTTACAGAACATCAGCGCAGCCCGGGCTGAAAGGCTACGGCCCATTCAGCAAAGTCAGGACCAGAGTGCGGCAGGTCAGGCGCCTAGAGCGCAAAGCACAAGGGGCTATCTCAGAACCGCCCCCCCAGTGCTGGCCCTGCTGTTCACACGGAGGGTTACAGGGCGGAGGGACTGACGACACGCCACGTCCTGAGTCATCTGTTGTGACGCTAGGTGACCCTGGAACTTGAGGAGTTGTACCAAAGCTTGATGGGGATTCCTAATCTGGAGTTACCCTAATGACTCTCTTGCCTAGCTAAACTTTCATGAGCTAAACAGTAAACAAGCAAACATAAGTAAGCAAAATAAATATTGCTTCTTAGGCAGTGCAACACACGTAACCACACCGTGGTGTTCTATACTATTTCTCCCCATGGCTTCCTCCCCTCCATAGAAAACATGGCGTGTAGTCCCTACGGCCTTGAGGACAGTGTTCAGAGTGTCAGGCCACACGTGTGGTTCTCCGCCTGCACCAGACATAGGAGACCGGAAGGGGTTTCCTGCGGTCTCCTCAAAGCAGCTCCTATTTTGGTATGCAGCACCTCGATTCCATCTGCATTTGCCTCACTCTTGGGTGACTTTTATTTCTGGGTTAATACCCTTTCTTGCTATTGTGTAAGGATCCTGAACTTCAAATTTGGGCTCCTGCTTTAACTCATCCTTCACCACTGCATCCATCTTCCTAGTAACAATCACTGGCCCTGAGACAGGGTTGCCTGATACCCTGCCCCCAAGTTCACACCAGCTGGGCATCCCTGGAGCCCTTGACAAAACTTTCAGATCTGGCTGCAGCCACCCTGGCAGCTAGGGCCCCTTTCAGCTTCTTGGGGTCTAATTGCATTTCTGTTTCCTGTTTCCGTCTAACATGTCATTTCTTGATAGGTATCCACCCTTCTCAGAGGAAGGAGGAAATCGTTACCTTTATGTTTGGGACACAGCCTGGGAGTGCTGACATGCTCCTCAGCCCTAGAGGAGACTGCACAAGATGCACTGGAAGGAGAGGACAGCATAATGAGCCTGTGCCGAGCAGAAACTTGTCTGGGGACCTGTGTCGAGTCTGGCCAAGTCTTCGTATCATGACGCCCATGATGTCTTTCTTCTCTGGTCCCACGGGGCACTGTCACAGGCTATTAGTTTGTGCATTAGGCGGTGAATTTACTTAATAAAACTGTCCCTGCTTTCCTCCTTTTTCTGTCTAGTGCAAGGAATTGTGAGGGTGGCGTTCGGCCCCCAACCCTGACTTGGCTCGGGCCATTTTGCCATTTTCTATTACTGGAATCTGTCACACTGGCAGGGTCCGCTGTGCAAAGTCCAAACAAAAAGTCCCCACGAAAGGTATGAGTCAAAAGAGAGGGAATAAGACTCAACAGGCAGATGAGTTTATTTCACTTAATGATCAGTCAGTGCCCGAGAGCATAATCTGTTTTCCTCAAATCATATTTCCCCTCCTATTGGGGAAACTAAGGTCCAATATTTTCTGGGTCTTGTGACATGATGTTCTCAAGGTGTCCAGTTTCTCCGTTTTGGGTGTTGTCAGTTGTCCCCGTCGGCCGGCCTGAGAGCTATGTCTTTGTGTGAATTGTCTACCTGCCAACGTCCTACATAAATCTTCACGGTCTATGCTTCTCTCCCCCACTCCAGGTCTCAGGACCGGCATCGGGAATGATATGCATCCTTCCTGGGAAAACTGTGTGGCTCGGGCCTGGGCCGTGGCAGCCAGTGCTCCCTGGCTTGCTACCCGAAGACCCAGCTGAGGCCGAGCTGAGGGAGCCTCTCTTTCACACCTCCGTGCTTATGATGGGGGATTCCAAACCCATCCTTCTACCACCGCCAACAAGGCTCCCCAATGATGCTTCCCCAGAAACCTGCAAGCGCTCCTCCAAGCCTGTGACAGGCAAAAGTCTTCATGACTAAGTCCCAAAACATTCTCACATTTTCAGCTCCAGTGATGTCCCTCCGAAGATCCCTTGCTCCAGCCACACTAATACATTTACGGCGTTCCGGGCATTTTCCCTATTTCTTCCATCTTCTTAATTATGTTAGACTTAAGTGGATTTATTGGACTTTATAGACGATATCTGTGCCTCACCTTCTACCTCTGTAAAATGGGAGGAAGAGTAATAAACTTTCATAGAGTTGTAATAAGGACTCTGAGTTCACAGGCATAATACTCTTGGAATGTTGCCTGGCACCTGATAGACTATGAAACCGAGAGGTAATGTTATTAGCAGAGAGTTCTCCTCCTACAGGACTAAGCTAAATGACTCCTTCTCAAACCAAGCACAGCCACGCAGACCAAAATAATGATACTACTCTTCTGTTTTCATAGCCCACGCTCATAGGATCTCTAAGTCGGTGTTGTGGCATTTTGCTATATATGCTTGTCTGTCTGCTCAGCATTTTGAAGACAAGGATCTCATCCAATCCGTCTTGCTTTAGATCTCTCAGAGGCCTTCCACGATACTTTGAACACACTGGGCTTTCACTAAACATGGCTGGAGGGAACTTACTCTGAGGAAAGAAACGGAGCAGCAGCTGAGGGCACAGCCTCTTGGGGTTCCATATGAGGACACAGTGGGAAAGAGCAGACATGTGCTCTTCGCCACCTACACCCCGGAGAGAAATTCTTGTTATCCAAGAAGCTCTGTTGAATATAATGACTGGAAGGTGGCTGAGGGATGAGTTGAATGTGGTTGTATCCCGCAATCTTGAATGGGGATTCCAGAAAGCTATGAATCTGCTATAACTATAGTCAAAATGGCCATCAGTGTAGTTTTTTATCTTAGAGATTGAACTCAGATTCTCATGGATGCTGGGCCAGTGTTCTACTACTGAACTACACCCCAAATTTACAAAGTTTTCATTGAATGTGGTCTGTTAGGCTTTAAATTAGGAACTCTTAACTGAGCTATATAGAGTACAAAGTTCTTGCTCCCCACAGCTCAGATAGAATGGACTGTCCCATCAACTTGTCCCTTGCAACTGAGGTAAGTTATGGCTATGCTTACAAAATACAAATCCACTAAGTAGAAAGATCCAGGTAACAGGCGCTTAGAGTTCTGTTGTGGAAAACTAGGAGGAACTCCTTAAACAATTCCACATTAAAGTGACCAACACGGGAGGGAGACAGCGAGAAGATAGAAAAAGGGACTCGGGGTCCTCAGTGACTCACTCGTCAGTGGCTGTAGAGCCAAAAGCGACCCAACATTACATGCACGTGCTTGGCGTGGAATGCAGACACTCATTTAGCTAGGTCTGCCTGTGAGGGTTGTTTTCTGTCAGGGTGACTAAAAAACATACTACTTCAGGATCCAGACACAAAACAAGGCTGTTCACCTAATGACTGTACACAGAATTAAGTGACACTAAAACACTGGGGTAAGCCCGATGCCAGAACAAAGGGGAGACAAGGGCCATTAGTGGAGAATCCCTGTAGCATTTCCTGCTGGCAGATGATTTGGAAGGAACCCTCACACAAGAGCATGTTTTATTTGCAGAAGCCACAGTGGTAAATTACAGCCCAGCCTGGCCCATTCTAGGCTCTCCAGTTTCTCTTGGAGCTGTTCCTATCACTGCCCATAGGCCACTAAAACCGGCCGACACTTGGCGTGATTGATTCTGCTCAAACAGCGAGCCACAAACTCGTGTTACAAAACCCACTTCAAATGAGTCATTAGCTTCCTATATGGATGTTTCGGGTCATGAGGAGTAGGACCTGGGAGTCCAATCTTTTGAAGAGTAGAAAGAGACTGTTTGAAGAGGTAAGGGGAACAGGAAAAGTCACAAGGAACTGGGTGAGCCTTTCTGCTTTTTGTCAGTCAGCAACAGGGATCAACCAAAAATAGCCCCTGCAGCTTTTATTGCCAGAGCTAGATAGTCAAAGGCGAATCAAAAAGCTCTTGGGTATTTTTTTTTTTTTTGCTTCATTCATAAACTAGAAGTAAAGGAAACGGAGACGGCTCAGCAGAGGCCCATCCCTACTCCTCTTCATTAGACATAGTATGTAAAGTGCCTGGAACATAGAAGATCGTAGTCAAAGAGGACGTTTGATGGGATGGTCCACTGCACCCAAACTACCATGGAGACCACCGTGGACGGGTAAGATAAAGCATCCCTGTGACGGTAGCCATGGGCGCAGCAGCAGCGCACAGGCACCAACACGAGACAGCCCAGTTCTGTAGCTTGGCAAGTTTCAGCTCAGCACCTGACCCCCATTTAGCAATTCTGATGGACCACAGAGCAGACAGCTCTAGCCTGGGATGACTACCTCCCTCAGCCCCTCTCCGGCAGGCAATGAAAGCAAGATCCACTTTGAAAATCCTCCCCCATCATGCAAACTGACATAGGCATGCTTTTCAAAAACCCACAGCCAATCTGTTGATCATTACTTATTTACAAAGGCCTTCGGGCAGAAAGTCCTGTAAAAACCATACTTGATATGGTATACACTAGCTTTTTCTGCTTGTGGAAAAAAAGTCCCCCCAAGGCTACCTCAAACCATCACTTTCTATTGCACATAAAATGTAGTGTGTAACACTAAAGTATTTAATATATATGGTATAATATATCTACAGGAAAGGCATTTGTGTAGAAGTATGTTACCCTGGATTTGGTAATTTGATGTTTTGCTGAAGGCTACGACTTAAAAAAGCCTCCACCTCGTAGAGGAGACCTGTCATCTTGGTACCCAAGAGCCAACAGAATAAAGAAGTACCCTTAAGCAGCAAAACTTTGACACAGCTTTGAAGCATATGAAAACAGTATAACTCCTCAGAATTATTATTACTCAAGATCAAAGAAATGAGCCATACTTTACATAGCAAACAGGGACAGGGAATTTGGCTCCAAAGGTTTCAGATTTTTCAGACTTCTCTTCATTTATTTATTTGCTTCTCTAAATTTAGGCAAAGGAAAGCACTTGGGTTTCTCTCTCCTTTAAATGGAGAAAATTATTAGCATTAGATAAGCCGATTACCGAAAGGTGAGTAAATAGGAAATGAATGCTAGCCTGACAACTGGCATCATAAAATGAGAAGCTTGGCAGTTGGTACATTTTATTCCTCCTTGTAGACTGTAAACAAGAATGTAAATCAGAAGCACCCAGCAAGGCTGAGCCGGGGAAGACAAGGACTCCTAAGGAAACACTTAATGGGAGAAGTTGGTTATGATGGCAAAGGAGAGAGGGCCGGGTGGGTGTCCCATTGAGAGCCAGAGTCCCTGACTGGGGAAGAAGGTCTGCTTGTGGAAGGCCAGAGAGACGCGAATGTCATGGAGAAATGAGCAACAGAAATCACCATGTATGAGTAGCAATAATCCAAGGGAAGAAAGGCGCCAATGGCAAAGAAGAAAGAAACGTCAGTGGGGGATGTGTTTCCATAGCAGGGACCAGTTAGGGCAGCAGGGTAAGTGTGAAATCATTCCCATTTCATAAGGGCTTTAGAGAATTAGGAGATCAGAGGAAAAAAGCGTTAGGATTTGTAGATAAATTTGGAGATGAATCAGACATAAAAGGGAGAAGAGAGACAGGCTAAGAAAGGGAGCTGCAGAACTCTTGAAATTTTGTTTCATTTGCTACTTCTTAGAGAAAGCCATAGTTGAGAGAGAAGGAAGAGAGGAAGGAAAGGAGGAAGGGAAAGAGAAAGGAGGAAGAGAGGGAAGAAAGGAGGGAGCAGAAAGAAGAAAAGAAGGAAAGAAGGGAGGGAGGGAGGAAAGAAGGAAGGGAGGGAAGGAGGGAGGGGGAGAGAGAGAGAGAGAGAAAGAAAGACAGAAAGAAAGAAAGAAAGAAAGAAAGAAAGAAAGAAAGAAAGAAAGAAAGAAAGGAAGGAAGGAAGGAAGGAAGGAAGGAAGAAAAGAAGGGAGGGAAGGAAGTAGTGAGCGAGCACACTGTATTTCATAATTAATATTGCTTTTAGCCTGAGCAGAAGTGAATTACTTTTGAACTTTGCTTTGGCAAGTCTACAGATTATTAGACTTTTTTATCAGTCAAAATCAATTAACAGAAATTTGATTTCAATCGACAGGATAAAAGGAAGGTAATCTTCAGGTTCATTTCTGATTGTGATGATACATCTCACATATGGCCTTAAGTACAGAAAACAGTCCTCGGAGGGACTCCAGCAGAAAGAGACTTGCCGCAGGCCAACTAACCACAGAGTTCCTCTGATTGGTTCCTGGAGTCATTAGTGCCACTGCTGTTTAGGAACTACACACAGACAGGACATGGTGACAGCTAAGACTTTAAAGCCTATGTATTTTTCAAACAGCTTTTCAAACTGTTTTTCATGACAGAATTTTTTCAGCTCTATCATTAACTGCTGACAAGCTGACAGAATAAATACTCCAGCCTTTAAGAAGCCATCTAACGATCTGGCTCCCCTCCCCCGCTGGTGCTGGCTGGGGAGGGGGGCTCTGGGCCCGGCCGGGGCGGGGAGGGGACCAGGGGCAGACGAGAAAGAGCCAGAGAGGGAGCCAGGCCTTGTGCTGGGTCCTCCTTACCTCATCAGCTTCGGCGAGGAGTTGGGCGAGTTCCTCATGCCCCCGTTACGTTGCTTTTTTTTTGGTGATAGTGTCGACGGCTGCTCATCTTCAACTGGAAATACAGGCAACTATGAGATTAGGAACAGTTTGTGGGCAGACTGTGAAATACAGCGAGATATCAAAGGACACACACTCAAGGCTCAGTCACTCACTAGGAATTCAGGGCTGTCTTTTAGGACCCAATGACAAAGACCAAATGCGTTAGTCAAGAGAGGCCGGCTTTGAGAAGGCTGAAGCGACACCTCTTTATGTTCCAGCCTTTGAACATGCACTTTAAACAGACTAAAACAGCTTAGAAATGCCCTGCCGTAAGAAAAAAAAAGAAATTATGATTTATCTGCATACCAAAATACATATGTATGAACAGTCAATCATCATTCTGAGAGTTAATTTTGGTTACTTTGCTTTGCCGAGTTTTCTTGTAACCAAAATCAGAAATAAAGTTGTATTTGACACAGCAGCATAACTGCCAGCCTGCTTCTTCTCCAGATGAACCGTCTTAACTGGTTCCCAATCCCTGCACGCCACAGAGAGAGGCCTGGAGAGAGGCCAGGATTTGAGCCCTTGAGAGCCAATATCTCAATCAGTTGGGATTGAGAACATGGCACACGCTGGCTCAGCCCGATCCTGCCTTTTGCCCTCCATCTGCCAAGAGGGAGGGCAAATGGGCTCCTTGCTTAATTCTTTAAGACAGGAGACCCAGGGCCGGTGAGGTCGGAGAGCGGGCTGGAGAGGGGCACCGGGGTGCAGGAGAAGGATGCCATTGAGTGGTACCCCTGATGATGTGGTGCATGGCAGGGATGGGGGTAGCAGAGGAGTGGAAACCAAAGGCTGTTTTCCAAATGTCTAAACCACACAGATCGCTAAGCAATGTGAAGCTTCGCTCACAGACAACACAGCACACTCTACCGCTCTTGGCCAAAGATACCCACTAACAAGCTTTGTAGACGTATTAGCCTGCATCATGCTTCTACTTAAGAGCGCTGCTTGGTAATTAGCAGATGCGTACCCAGCCTGTCACCCAAGGGCATCAGCAGCAAAATCCTGGTCCTGCTCTCCCCAACCCCCCCACTGCCCCGGCTAACGCTGTGATGTCGAGAAGGAAAAATAGGATCCTCAGATTCTTAGAGTTGACTGCAACACAGACTAGAGGAAGCACCCCTGAAACTCAAAATGCACGGAGGTCACCATACAGCTAAGAAAAGAAATATTAGCAGTGATGACATCGAAATAAGCTTGAGATATGTTAATAGTGTATGAGTCTTAGGTGGAGGAGAAAGTGCCATCTCAGCTACTTGGTATTATCCAGGAAGACTCATACGTGGGCAATGCATTATCTGGTACTCTCTGAAAACCCTAAGGAAGTTTAGCAGGTTATGATACACGGTTCCAAAGAGATTCTAATAGTCCAATCACCCTCCAAACTTGCTTCTGAGTATCACAATTTTCACACTTCCCTGTTGTACTGTCAGTCTGGGGTTGCCCAAATCTGGCTGACATGAGGAAAGGAAACAAGAATGTGGTGTGAGGTGACAGCAGAAGAAATAAAGGCAAGAATGTACCTGCAGATGCCCACGGCCACTTACCCCACCACCTGCTCCCTCCTGCCTCCCACCCCTAGGTCCCACTCAGGCTGTATCTATATCAGAGGATATCGCATCTTATCAGAAATGAGTATCCACAGCAAATCACACAGAGACTAAACAGCACTTAAAAGATTAAAGGAAATAAATACGAGCCACATAAATGGCATTGAAAAAAAATCACTTAGAGTTGATATGCATCTCTCTGCAAGCAAACAGGCACTCTGAGCTTGACCTGAATGCATCTTCCTTTCACAGGACTGGAGACTGGGAGTCCAAGGCAATAATGGCATAGAGTGTGTGCACGCATGTATGTATGTGTGTGTGTGTGTGTATTCTTTTGTACTTTCCATTTGAGAATAAGGAGATTTGTACTGAATCTATCGCTAATACAGTCCATATGAGCTGCTTGCAACAGTTGCATAGGTTGTGTAGCATGCTAAACAATGTATGTACGCGTGCACAGGTGTGGGTGTACTAAGGGTGCAGGTTCAGTTCTTCTCTTTCACACAAATCCTCTGAAGTTTACAAAGCAATATCCAAAAAGTTCCCTCATCTAACCTAGTCTACCACAGCTAGCTTTATTCAAGACCACTGTGTAATATCAGGGTTGTGTCCAGTTACAGAATGGATCTCGACTAGTTAAGATTAGACAGCAGTCACCTTCGCAAGTACTGCTGTTGGATTCTTTTGCTTCTGCATTTGCCCTGGGCCTATAATAGATAATCCACTATGGTTACATGCTCATTATCCTCACACCTCCTTGCTGGCTGTTTACTTACGTGGGTCTTCAGATGGATGGGAGACCTGCAAGTTAACACCTGTTAGCCACCTCCAGGAGACATCTTGTTTGGGTAGTAAAGTCATGTCTTCTATACAAGGAAATTATTTATTTTCATTACAATTCAGAGAGACTATCCATCATAATCATACTGCATTGAAACTGGGATTTGTTCTCTCAAATGAAACTGTATTCAAAGCTCTCCTCCTGCACTCAGGTCCTGGAAATGTAAACCCTGAAGAGATGGGAGAAAATGCCTTCAGCTTAAGTAGAGGAATGTTGTGTAATGGAACCCCTTACATATGGCTGAGGTCTCCCAAGAAAAGCTGGGATAACTTCCTTTTCATAAGAAGGATATAAACCATATTTAATTATTATCCTTTATGTGAATTCTACCAATTTCTGCACATTTAAAGAAAGCAGATCTAGGAAAACTTTTATTTAAGCTATAAAATACAATTTTCATTTCATGGCTTCTGTGACTACATGTGAGGAATAAAAATGGAATTAAAAGGGAGACTTAAATTTACTCACTTTCATGAAAGACAAACGGGCTCATACTTAACCTACTTTTTGGCTAATTGTAACACGATTCCATCTCCAGCATTTTCCCTTGCCTTTGTGCAGAGGGAGCTGCGTGAAGATATGATCCTTTAAAGAACCCTGACTTACCGGCTTCCTTAGAACACAAACAAGTTCAGGAATCTAACGTGGAATTTTTATAGGAGCTGAACTCCATCCAGTCTCCAAGTACTCATAAAATTCAAGGGCTTGTTTTTGCACATCCCTAAGTATAACACTTAATGTTCTGTTGTAACTTCCCAAGGCTCCCTTGTCTAATAGGCACTGAATCTAACAGTTTTACAGTTTGGGAAGATTCTCGCTAGAAAAATGTCAGGCAAGTCTAATGAGGCTTCAGATCCCCTGGTTTGCGCTGGAGTTTAATTTAAAGTTACAGTGATGTTTTAACATGTTTGCTTATACTTGACTAAAGAGGATTCATTATTTCAATGACATAACCTCCAGACAATGTTCCAGGAATTGATTTAAGATGTGGTGGTAATTCCAACAGCCTTAATGCAGAGTTGAACATCTGTAACAACATTTCAGTTGACTTTTCATCAGCATTCTGTTTTCAAGCAAGAGCAAAGTAACGTCTTCCAGAAACACTGGCCAGAATTTTGGGTTAACTTCAAAATGATCATATATTTTACCAGATTAAAAAAAAAAAAGAAATTGCTTCCTTTAGCTGCCTTGCCAAGGTTCAAACACTGTGTTAGGATTCACTAATGCCTCTCTGGGTCCTTGAAGTGAAATGGGACAAAGATAGCAACCTTGAGCTTTCCCAAGAATCCGACGTCTGCATGTGATGGGCCCATCAGTAACCTCCCGCCTGTGGCACATTCCCTCTGCTCCATCTCCCCAGTGAGATTAAGGGAATGAAGCCCTTTGAGACTTAAAGGTGAGTTTGCTGGCTGGAGTTAAGAAATAGTTCAAAGCAAATAAACTTGGAGAAGTAATAAAAGGCAAACAACCCATAAACATGAGTCAACCAGCTATCTCCATTACGTTATTAATCACCACATCTGGAGAAACCCACATCTGTACACACTTAGCAGGTCATTAGTAATGTCATATTCACACTGGAATCACTCAGAGTAAGACTCATGCAAAGTGGTTTGAACACAAAGGCATCTAGCTAACAGGACTTCCGACTGAAGTCTGCAGCAAGCTGCTAGTTTGAAGGTGGAGTCGTTTTAATGATTATTGTTTTTTATGGCTTTTCTGTGGTATTTTGCAGCCCAGCAAGCTAAATGCGAACTGAAATCCACAGTAGTATGTCTCTCTTCTTCCACTGAGCTCAGCATGTTAAGGGGGAGCACGGAGGGGTGCAGGGCAATTATTACAAATGGGGTCGGGTCCCGGTCCCCCTTCACCTGGCTTCACAAGCCGAGAATTAGGAGCTGCATTCTTGAACACAAATGGGTCTCTGTGATACCGTGATCTAGCTGCGACCTTGACTGCCAAACAATCAGGAGAAAAGAAAATGGAAATTAATCCTCAGTGAAATTTTTCGTTATGAAAGTTCCAAAACAATTTTAGCACTGAACAGAATCGTAGCTTTGGATTAAAATTAAAATGGAGGTTTCTCCCTCACCACTGAACTGCGGGGCTATTTTTTTTTCTTTTACCCTGATGAATTCCTGAAATTATTTTTGTTGTGTTATTGTCATTGTTATCTACAGGAATAATACCTGAAAATTCAGAAGACAATCTCCTTTGTGGAACAATTTCAAAAATATTTTCAAAAATAATTTCCGAGTTCCCTTCTCCCCAGCAACATACACAGACAGATAAAATGCAGTTTGGCAGCAGGATCAGACCCATCGTCTCCTGCGAACTGATAAAAGGAAGTCTACCAAACAAGCATGATATTCCAAGCCATTGTCCCTCAGCGTTACACTACTGCTTTTCCTCTCAGACCACTGGCTCGGTCAGCTCTCTGGGTTGCAAAAATGCCTAACCTGCATTAAATGCATGGGGCTGCCACTCCTAGAAAGCGTGATTGTGGGGCCAGGGGTATGGCTCTTTCCTGGCAGGCTCAAGGCCCTGGATTGGACCCAAGGAGGAGGAGGAGGGACAGAAAAAGGAGAAGAAGGAGGAGGAGAAGAAGAAAGAGGAGATGAGAAAAGGAAGAGGAAGAGAAGGAAGAGAAGAAGGAAGAAAAAATGAAGCAGGGAGGAGGAAGAAGAGAGTGAAGTGTGGTACCTCTTTGTAGCCTCAGTGAAAAGCAGGCATATATTTTCAGACTCAATGGTGTTTGTTTATAGTGAAGGGTAGGGAGTAAGGGAAAAATTGCTCAAATAGAGACCTAAGAGTAAGGAAAAAATTGCTCAAATAGGAAAATGCTTCCTATTTTCTGTGGGTTTGTCAGCATTTCCCCCAAGAAAAACCAGAAAAGTAACACTAACATGGTCATTTTGAAACAAGTAACTCACCATGAACAAAGCTCCTAGGCTGACCAATCTCCCTTTGACACGACTACTAACTTGCACCACAAAATCTGGGCCACTTAGTGGGGCTACAGAGGGATATCTTTGAATTGGAACACAGTATGGCATCTATTTTACAGAGGGTTGACTGTTTCCTGTCTTGTAATTATAGCCTAACAGACACTTGGCTGCCTGTCACACAAATGGGACTGGCAAGGGGATGTGGATGTTTTCTTAAGCCATGATGGATAAACAACCACCACAAATACCAGGTAAATAAGCCATCCTATGAGGTGGGTACCAGAATCCTTGTGAAGAAGCATCTGACTGCTATTTCAGACCGAATCCTTTATTGGGAATGCCAGGTGACCATCGGTGAGGTTAAGCAGCTAAGCAGGGAGGATGAGGTGGGCCAGAACCACCTTCTAGGCTGAGAAGGGCAGCGGCAGCTCAATACCAGAGAACAAGGGACTTTTATACCTGGAAAGAGACTTTCTCGTCTGACAATCTTGGCACACTCCATATCACCAAGAAGTCGGAAGGAATTTTTTGAAGACTTTGGCAAACAGTAATACACAGATAAAGGAAAGATGAAGGACATGGCCCCAAAAAGCAACCCCAGCAATCAGAATATCTCAAACCTATAAAACCCTCTAACACTGAACAATTATATTTTCATATACATTATCTGGCAGGATAATTTTACAACCTGTAGCTAAAAATAAAAAATACTTTTATTAGAAAAAGTCAGAGGGTACATAGGTCAAGAAAACAATGTGTCATTCCATGAGATGACAATGTAAAAGGATTTCTATGGGGCCATTCCCAAGCTAACAGTACACAGGGAACATGAGCCCCGAGGTAGGCTGACAGAGTAGCGAAGAGGGGCTTGTTGGTGTTGCTTCATTTCCGGCTTTTGTGGAGCTAATAGGAGAATGTGGAGGGAAACTTTACGGAACAATAGATTATGCAGAAGTTAATCACAGGGTATATTTCTGGCTCTATTCACTGCCTAGGAAACCTGAATTGTGTAAGTTTGAGTCCATCAATACACAGTAATGAAAGAATTCAGCTCCTACATGGGAGAGAGAAAAAAGTACTATATAAATATATTAACAGAATCCACATGACCTGGAATGCAATGTTCTCTATAAAAAGAACTGCAGGCCTAAGAGATCCTCTAGAATAAAATTGGGTAGATTAGATGTAGCTATGGTACCTACACATCCACCACTCCAATCTCAAACTACAAATCTTATGTCTCACATTTATCCCTGCAGGAGTCCAATATTCATCAACATCCCCTGTATCTATAATCTCAGCTCATATAGCTTTACTAAAAACCCAACTTGTTATAATCACTTGACTAAAACTTTATCCTACTCGGAATTTGGCAGAAAATTTCTTTTGGAGATCTGGTGGCCTTTGGCCCTTCCCTCCTTCCTTCTTTCCTGCCCTCCCTCCCTCCTTCCCACACATGAGACTGGCGAGGGGGTGTGGATGTTTTCTTAAACCATGATGGAAAAACAGTAACAAATTCCCCTTCCATCTCTCCTCCCTTCCTTCCTCCTTCCCTCCCTTCTTTCCTTCCTTCCTTCATCCCTTCCTTCCTTCTTTCCTTCCCTCCTTCCTTCCCTCCTTTCATCTTTTGCTTAGAATACAGTCTCTATTGCCCCAAGGGCAAAACAAGTCTTAAGCAAAGATCACCCAATATTAGTTTCTTAGAGATGAAACACAGAGATGAACAATGGAATTCTAAGAGGAAATACACAACTACAATGAGAAATATGCAAATACCTTTGAATTATTACAGTGGAGCTTAGAGACTGGAAAGTGGTAGGAGAAGGAATTTTCCCTGTGTTTTAATCAAACTGGGAGTGGGGGATGTACAGCGTCCAACAAAAACAGTCTCTTCCTAACTTTAGCTTCCTTCCCTCCATAGTCCCTACATTAACCAAGTGGTAAAGGCTTTGAAACTGAAGGCAGGCCTGACTCCTGCTTTAGCCCCAGCATGTGTGGTACATGTTTGCGGGGGACAACATCGAAAGTAGGGATGAAGCTTGCCACATCCCCAGCACCAAGAGCTGTGTTCCTCTTTCCTTTCTTACCATCAGGGGTCACCAAACTGTAGATCACCACATGTTTTTGTGCAGCTCACAAGCTAAATTACGTTTTTCAATGGTGGGGACGGGGGATCTAAGAATATAATAATATTTCCTAATGCAGTAAAGTGACATGAAATTCAACTTTCAGCAACTATAAATAAAATTTCATATGACCAACGCCACAGTCATTTGTTTACCTATTGTCCATAGCTGCTGTCCCTCTACAATAGAGTTGAGTAGCTTTGATGGAGGCCACATGGCCCACAAAGCCTAAGGTACCAACAAGGTGACCCTGAATGGGAAAAAAAAAAAAATGTGCTGATCCTCACAGAAATTTAGTTTTTTTACACTCTCCCCAGCTTTCCAGGTTTCCAAAAGGAAAATACTCTCCCCAACCTGCCAGGACAGCAAATCATAAAAGAAATGCAAATGGAATCCACTAGAAGCACACAGATCTGGGGATGTGAGGACTGACAGGTCATTTAGTGACTCTAATGTCTCTACCATGCAGCCTGTTTAAACCCTGCCACTCCCAGGACTTGATTCAGGTGAGTTTCACATTGTCCAACTTCAGCTAAGTTGGAGTCATCCACCCAGTACTTGGAGAATCAAGGCAAACCGCATCTACCATGAGCAATTCCTCGAAGCTGTCAGTCCACCCTGCGAGAGCCCCGTACGAGACAACAGATTAACCATTAGAGTAGATATGTTGAAAATATACAGCTTCAACCTTTCCCCGGCTAGCTCAGAGCGATATACAGATGATTATTTCAACCGTCAGCTGCCGCATAGATTTAAACCCCTGCACAATAACTCCTGGATTCATCTGCCCCTTGTCAAACTTGCGCAGCTTTAGTTGGAGGATACATGGTGTGGCAGTTTCACTGTGAATCCAGAATGATCCAGACAGCTGCTGTCTCTTTGTTAACAGGAAGCCAAACTGATGAGTTTGTAATGTATTTCTTATCAAAGGTAGTCTCAGAAAAGAAAATGTGCCCCATCAGTTTGGCTACAATTTCATACATACTAGATTATGGGCTTAATCAGAACATCTCTGTTAGTTTCTTGGAGAAACAGATATTCCACATCCATCCCATTAAAATCATTTTATGCCAATGAAATATGTATTTATGAATTTATAATTATCCTTGATTCTCCCTTCCTGCAGTATATGTAATAAAATCATCAGCTGGCACCTACAGAGCAATAGTGCTTAACAGATACAAGCATGCTAATATATTTTTTAAGTTAATGATCATCTTTTTGAGCTGTGTCTAAAATGATCGCTGTGAATAAAAGAACTGTAAGTTTCAACCCATGCCTTTAAAAAGACAAAATAGGCAGTAATGGAATTTACGGAGCCTGGAAAGGAACTTTTTTCTAATATGGTTTATTATCAAATAGGTTTGAATTTATTACAGGTTAAATCGAGTCCCTCTGATATTATCATGAGAAAATGCCTGTAAGATGCCAAACAACTGCTGGTACATTGAAAAGTCTCTTATCAATGGCTACTACCCTTTTTGTCTTCATCCCCACTGAATTCCGGGCTTACCTACTGGCATTAAAATTACTCTTTCTTGTGTCTTCAATAAAAATTGTGACATTTTGCTAATGGATTTTTTTTCCTTTTGATATTTTAAAGACACTGCAAAAAGTTCTCATTTACTTTGGTTCCTGAGATTTGGGGTACCCCCTTAAATTTGGTGCCCAAGGCAAATATCTCCCCCCAGTTCTGGCCCCACCCTATTCATTTCTCCTGGGTATGCGGGCACTAGTTCTACCATCCCAGGGAATTAGACTGGGCTGATGTCAAACATGAGTTATTTCTTTGGATCACTTCACACTGTTTGCATGAGATTGTTAAGGAAGGCCCTTGCCACAAATGCTTCCTCCTGGATTTGCAAATTGTCAGACATCCAGAGGAGTGGAGAAAAGATCATGCTGCCTCAGGAATCTGAGATTTGCCACCTGCCCAGGGTGAGAAACAGAAAAGAGAGATGGCATCAGGTCTCTCTTGGACTTTACTTCAATCCCACATCAAATTCTCCTGGTTAACATAATGCTAGTTCACATTTTCACTCTAGGGCAATAGCTTTTATTTGCTTGTATGTTTTGACTCAGATTTTACCTGCTTTCTGTTTTTTTTTTTCTTTCCTCCCTCTAAAGCTTCAAACAAACATGACAGGCAAAAGATGTCAATCATATTTTCATTTCCATTTTTGCTTTGCTATTGACATCTTAAAAATTAATACTTGCCCCAATGATTCTGCTATCTGAAGACTAGCTTAAACTTTAATTGTGTATATCTGAAATTGTTGTCTAAACTACAAGATGTTATACAGATAAGGACCATTATTATTAACACCATTATTATTATTGGCTCATCCATAAATACCATATCTGCCATGGAGGTGGTCGTGTCAAGAGCTCCCGGGAATTCTAATGTGTATCGCAGATGGCTGCACTGGTACTTTCTGTGAAACTCAGATAAAGGTAAAACACATGGAGTTTTAGTTCAACCCAGGTGCCCGATGAAGAATGTTCTGCCAGAACACTTTAGAAATACAGTACATTTTTAGCCTTGGGAGGTGAGGACCAGACTGGATTGTGATTTTACACTAAACACTGCATTTAGTATATTTCTTAAGGACATAGTCACCTTCTAAGGATGTTCTGGACTATAAAATCATTATCTATTTCTCCTATAATTTATCATCAAGCCCATTATGTATAATATTTTAAAAAGCTAGCTCATGGTGGGTCTCTTCCTGGTCAATATGGTTAGAGAGCAAGGTGTAGAATGCAGCAGTTGGGACTGGAAGGGATTGAGGGCTGTTGTGGCCCCACTTTCTTTGGGCTCAAAACTGCACAAATGTAATACGCACTCCCAGAACCAGAGCTTGGAGCTGCTGATTACAATCTAGACCACAAGAATTCTGCTGGTGAGAACATGAGGGGATGTACTTCTGGAATCAGGCCACCTGCCTAAGAGCGAGTTGTGACCCTCTGCAGAAGTCTGATCTCAAACAAGGTCATCAACATCCTGATGTTGAAAGGTCTATTGTTTTCCCTGCTGGACAGCTGACATCAAGTTTCAGATATTCTGTGGGATGAAATGCGTTAATCAGAGACTACAGATTGACAGTGTAAGAACGAAATACTATTGTCAGAGTTCTCTGCTTGGCCCCGCCCTGTTGGTCCACAGAGTTTTACAATTGGGACAATATTTAAATCTGAAGTTTGTCCATAAAAATACGGATTTCTAACTTCTATTTAAAATTTTGCAGAATTATCGAGTTCCTGTTCCAAGAAGGTATCTGTCTCATGGGCAGGAACTTACAAGGTGGTTGAGAACTTTTGTACACCCAAGCATATGGCAGGAACCCTTGTTCACACTTCTGTCCCTCGTTCTGGTAACACATGTACCATGCCTGAAATAAAGACTTTAAGGCACAGAACATTCTCACAAATGTCAGCTCATATTGAGTGGGAAGAAGGGTTAATTACAAAGGGCTTGAAACCAGTGCTGGATTTAAACCTAGATACTCAGCAAATCATCTAACTTCAGTTTTCTTGTTTATAAAATGGGAATAATGGGAGCAGCCAGCTCAGAGCTGTTAGAGTGGACTGGATCCATGGAAAGTGTTTTTGAGAGTTTCTGGTAAGCTCTTACTAAATGTTATCCATCATTATTTTCTTAGCTTGGAGCTCTAGGGTTCGCCACAATCCAGTCTGCTGTCCTTCAGGGGTGCTCTGTTTAGATGGGTTCCCACTTTCTCCCCTTCCCAAGCAACTGACAGGACACCCAAGAGCTAGAACAAGGTGAGTTCTCCACCTCCGCCCTTACAGAGCAATCAGCTGTCACCTTTGTTCCAGGTTTCATATGGCACCAGCAAATCACTCGGGTCAAATAATTAAGTTTGCCAAGTGCCGCAAAGTCAAGCAAAGCCAGAAACATTTAAATAGGCCTGGACTAGAGAAGGCTGGGGCCACTCACAACCATAACAAATGAAAGTCAGATGGAAACATGGAGAAATCCTACTGTTACCGCTAAATTAGGGGAAATTCACACTGCCTCACTCACTGGAAAAGGTTCTCTCCCTTGGGTTTCTGGAGGGAGGCCACGGGGGTGATTCCTGGTGGAAGGGACAAGGGACTGATGGGCAGGGAGGCAGCCCCTGACCAGACCTTCACCAGCCCCTCTCACCATGGCTTCTTTTCACTTAACTACTGTGCCAGTACTCCAGGAAGTAGGCTAAGCTTACCTCCTCCAGGGAGCTTTCCAGATACTGTAACAAAGTAGACTTCTGCTTTTAAGAATTCCTTGGTGCTTCTAATGTCTCACCCTGTATCTCCTTATTTGTGTTGCATTATTAATTTGTTTTCCATTCCAATGTGTCCTACTCCTCCAGCTAAACTTTAAGTTCCTCTACTGTAGTTTACATATTTCTGAATTTCTCAGAGCCTCTAGTAAGGTTCCTAGGTAATTGCTCCTTATAACCCAGGAGGTAGTGGTACAGAGGTGGGAAACACAATCTGGTGGTCAGGAGCCCAGCGTTGGAGGCTCGGCCTGGATCGACTATGTGGGAAGATACACTCGCTCCTGGGGGATTGACATTAAGTGCAAAACCTTTCCTGCTCTGATCTGTAATGATCCTGGAACTGAATGCTGCCTGCTGATTGTTGGCGGATGTCACAGGAACCAGCCAGGGACTAAGGACCTCATAACTATCTGGCCACAAGTAATTACCCAGCGTTTCCTACCAGACTCAATCCAAAGAGCTACAGAACAGGAAAAGCAGGATTCTGGGCCAAGGAAAGTGTGGTTTACCTCAGTGGCTCTACACTCTGGCTTTCAATAAACTGAACTGGGAAATGTTACAGAACACAGTGTTTGATTCCCACACCGGACCCATCCAACCCAAATCTGGGGGCATCATTTTTTCTCTCCTCTCAATTTTTTAAAACATGCACAACCAAAGAGAACTACAAGTCTAGCTGGAGAAATGAGACTGCTACATTAAAAAATTATATAACAAGAATTCTTAAATTATACAAAAGCAACAGTACAAAGATGATGTATGATAATGTCCAGTGAGAGCTAAATGAATGCCTGCAAGTAAGTACTAGAGAAAGGTGTCCACACAAAAAAAAAAAAAAAAAAAAAAAAAAAAAAAAAAAAAAAAAAAAAAAAAAAAAAAAAA
>PVJO010000603.1:33181-159175 GCA_004026905.1 Hystrix cristata | reverse complement strand
CAGAACTGAGCACAGGGCCTGGAGCTTTGAAGGCAGCCAGTCCAGAAGAACAAACTGGCAAATAAACTAAGGAATGGCAGTAAAGTGTGGGAAGAGTGTGCTAGCTAGAGAAGGGAGCTTGAACAAAGGCATTCCTGCCAGAAAACACTAAACCGGGGAATTTAAGAAAACAGGTTTGGCTGGGGCAGGAGCACGTACCTGATAACACAGCCGGGCACGGGGAGAATAAGGGGCAGACAAATGTAAGACTTTACATTCCAAATGACAGAATTCGGATAATATCTGGTAACAACTAGTATCCTCTGGAAATTATTTTTACTTCATTATAAATACTCACATTCAAAGATGATAGTAGATGGGGTTTATATCTTGGAAAAGTCTATCAAAAACTGCTACATCCTTTTTGCTAAAAGTCACAAGAGTCCAAGATAAGATATATACATAAGTGCAGAGAACTAAAATGAGGAGGCCCCGTACAATGGTCCAGTTCCACCAGACTCTCATTTGTATCCTGGGGAGTGGATTTAACAGTAACATAAAGTTATTTCATTCTTTGGGAAACAGTCCTGAGAAATTCAGAAAGCTGATTCCTTAACAGAATGGCCAGGTCCACCTAACCTTGACCCCAAGATGGTTATTTCCTGTCTTCGACTACAAGTCAGTTCCATCCCCTGTATCAGTAGTGGCGAACCCATGACACACATGCCGCAGCCGGCTGTTTATCACTGAAAGCTCTAAAAGGTTTGCCTATCTGGAAAACTGGAAGAAAAGCCATCAGCTGGACTTTTACATGAGAACTGGTTGTAAACCACATTTTAAAGAACACTGTCAACAAAACCAGTGCTTGAAAGTGGATTTGCTGAGAAGGAAATATTTCCCCAATTCTCAGCTGCTTGGATGCACGTGATCAATAACTCTTCAGGATATTCTCTGTCAAAACCCTACAGGTGAATAAAATAGGAATGCACATTATATTATCTAGAACTTGGACCAGGCTCCCACTCCTCTCCAGCCATGTATACCTCAGAAAAATTTTAAAAGCTCAAAACAAAACAAAAAAAATCTATACTGGAGTCTCAAAACTAATGTTTTTAAGTGCTTAAATTACAAAAAGTATAACATATAAGCATTCAAAATTTTTTGTGAACTAATAGGTAGAATTTAATGAGGAAGAAAATACACAGACGAGTCATCCTGTGATGTATTTTAACTCTCCCATTCCCTGATCTCAATAAATCCACTGTCTCCTATATAGATCATCATTTACCCTCAAACATCTTGTACGAAAAGAATACCATAGATTTTTAAAAGCTGATGAAAAGATGTGGCTGTAGTTGTTTTTTAGTTGAAAATAAGCGCCACGTGAATAAAGAATAAAAATGTTGTTGCCTGTATGTCTGTATTTTTGGTTCCTTGACAATGCCCAAATTGATGAATTGATTAGTTTTATTTTGTTTTTTTAAAAACAACCATGGGGCCGGGGATTTAGCTCAAGTGGTGGAGCACTTGCCTAGCAAGTGCAAGGCCCTGAGTTCAATCCCCAGCACCAAAATAAATAAATAAATAAAAATAAAAGAAAAACAACCTTATTGGAAAACAAAACAAAAAAACTCTTAACTAGTCTGTCAGAATTTAGTTCTGGCTGAGAGAGAAAAGCAACATTTTTGGTGAACTTCTAAATCCATAATTCTTTTTTTTTTTTTTTTTGTGCTGGGGATCAAAGTGAGGGCCTTGGGCTTGCAAGGCAAGCACTCTAACCACTGAGCTAAATCCCCAACCCCTAAATCCGTAGTCTTAATGAAAGAGCATCATGCTAAAATTATTTTCACATAGGACATTAATCCAGTACATCAGTCACCTTTATAAAAATGTCCCTCATTATCCTGGGGGGGATGATGCCTAGGGAATTAATTTGTATAAATAAATAGATAAAAATGGGGACTTGTCACATAGTGATAATCAGACAGAGGAGGTAAGCCAGTCTTCATGGAGAGATCCGACTTGGTGTATTACCTTTTAAAAACACAGTTCCATTTATTGAACTAGGACTTTCTTCAAGTGAACATTATACCATACAAGCTGGATTTAAAAGAAAGATTGGAAATTGAGAGGAGTTGTCTTACTGGAAGTATACGTCTTTCAAAAGAAAAAGCTTTACCTATTCATTTTAGAGAAATAAAGGAGATAATCATTGGAAAGAAAAAGCAGAAAGTGAGGAAGGACTAGCACCTAGACGCCAGCCAAGGAGCGGCTTCATTTATAGGGGAACAGCACCACCTCGTGGTCATACTGCACTTAGAGCCCCCTCTGTGGTTTGGGGCCAAGGATCTTGCAATCTATGCATAAATATACAGCCGTATTTCTCAACTGCTGTTATACGTAAGAATTTTATTACCAGTCGGCAGATTTCTAACACGCTGGTTGCAGTTTAATAATCCTCTATTGCCTGATGTATGTGTTATATAAAAACCTAGAATTTTAATTGTTGGCAAACCAATTCTAATACAAATGTAAAAGCAATGGAAGTCACCCAGGAAATATCCAAACAAATCAAAAAGGATAGCTCCTTTTGTTCTAACAACGTGTTATTAAACACCACAACTTGATCATTTAAAATAACGTTCATACATTTCTAGGTACTAAGAAGTCAGGGAAAAAGGTATTATAATTTTACAAACAGAGGACTTTTCCTTCATTTACAATTGAGAGGAAAATATTTTGTGAAGACTATTTTTCCTTTTCTTTGAAAAAAAAAGGTACTTAAACCACGATGTCATTTAGAAAATTTGCTCCTATAACAAAAGATTACATCTATAAAATGTTAGATTTTTAAAACGGCAATAGAGAAGTTGTAGAGAATATGTCACTGAATACAGCGAGCAGAGAAACACGACCCGTCAGTTTTCAGAAAAAGATCACACAAATGCGATAGCAAGGGAACACAATTAAAAAAAAAAAGAAGACAAAACAGGAATGTGATCGTGTCTCTGATTATATCTGCAAAGGAAACTGTGAAATAAATTAACACCCAAGTGCCCACAAAAGGCATATTGCAGCTTCATTATGAGTGATCGTTATGCGACAGGGAAGGTTGGTGGTTTTGTAAGAACAGAAATAAAATTTGGCTGTGAAATCTGGTGGTGATAACTGATGGCCATATTACTTAAAACTCTGATTTGATCTCTAACAGAAAAAAATAAGAATAAAAAAGTACTCAAAAGGATAGATGAATGCACTAAGGGTTGTATTTCTCACTTGGAACAAATACACCCCAGAAAGGGTGAAAGAGCTGCAGGAAATGAAAAATGACAGTTCCTACGTTGCTCTGGTTTGAGCTCAAGCAAAACTACCATGCCGATAACATCCAGGGGCTTAGAAGGCGGGTGGCGCCTTTCTTGAATTGTTCTGGAAGATGAGAACCACGACCCACTCAGCACATGGGAAGCCCACTTTAATTTCAAAAGGTTATTGAGATTTAATCTCCAGAAAAAATAGCTTCAAAAGAGTATCCCTTAAACCATACAGACACAATTGTGTTGTTTCGAGTAGAAACTGAGGAATCCCTTTGCACTCAGTTCGCCCATCTCTCTGAATGGGGTAAGGCACTGGCATGGAGAGAATCCGGGGTTGAGACACCTCTGAGCCTAGAAACTCAGAAAGGTCTGGAGCCCAGAAAGGTCTCCAGTTAGCTACACAGAGAACTGACTAGAAATTACAGCCTAAGCAAAGGGCATCTCCTTTCACACCTCGCCTGGCTCCTGCGAGCCATGGAGAGCTAGTCGGCCAGAAAGGGTTTCGGGAAAATGGGAAGGATGTGGGGGCAATCTGCTAGGGTTCATGGCTGTCAAAATTGAAACTGAGGGTTTGCTCTGCTTAGTCAGTATGCTGGGCCAGCAAGATTATTGTTTAAGCAGCTGCCTGGGGCATGAGTGAATCCTGGCCTTCAGTACAGCTGGAATAAGTATAATCCATGAGGAATCATGGGTGGATGGAAAGAGTTTTGGGAGTTAGAACTGTGTATTGTGGACACAAAGTGCAGAGGGAAGTCACCTGAGGAGTGGGCAGACCACGAGCCTACCTTGCCATCATTAATCTCTACTCATGGAGACTCAAGTACTCAGTGACCTGAGGAAAGGAATACATCGGTATCACCAGATCCATCCATTATGAAGTCAACGCTCAATGCCCCTCGTGTGCCTATTGGTAGGATCAATGGAAGAAAGAAACAGGTAACCTTTAGAAGAAGCTGTGATCAATTCTAGATCAGTCTATCCAAAATTGTCCAGCAGTTTGCAGAATTGGCTGTGCAGAAACAAATATTTTATTCAAGACAGTATAAAGGAACAAGGAAGATGTTTATCCTTAAGACCTTCTTTTCTCCTGAGACATATGCCAGATAATGAACAAAAACATTCCCAATAGAATTTACATGTCATTTAGCAACTGTCTGCAGAACTCTGGCTCTGACCTTGGCTATCGTGTGGAACAGAATTCAAACACCAATGAGACTTACTCTTTGTTGTTGTTTATAAAGTTTTAAAAGCCCGACAGGAAACCTACTCTACAGGGAGTTTATGTGAGGTGTTACTGGCTTACAGGAGAGAGACACATTCATTCTGACTTAGATCTTGGGGACAGCCGACCAAGGTGCTTTCAAAGAGATCACAATACTAGGGCACAGCTTCTAAGCAAGGGATTGGCAAACATTTTGCCTAAGAGGTCAGATTGTAAATAGTTTGGTTTCTGTAGATCATTCACACTCTGTGTTGCAACTCAACTTGGATGCGTGCCTTGCAAGGAAGGAGGAATGGCATGCAAATGAATGGGCACGCCTGTGCTACAACAAAACTTCACTTACTAAACAGGCAGATGAGTACGTGAGGAGCAGTTTGCAGACTCCTGCTTTAAAGTGTGGGTGAACTTCGGTCAGTTCAGAGAAGAAGGGAAAGAATCAGGTGCAGGAAAACACCACAGAAATGTGTTAAGAAAAGCAGGAAATTCCTGGAGAACACTCTTAGATGAAGACTGCTTGTGTGGAGAATGCAATGGCAAAAATTGAAGAGGGCTGAACTATGTAGGGCTTTGAATGCCATGTTAGTAACAGAAGGCTAGAGGTTGTCCTATCATTAGAGATTAGTAGATATCCAACGATCTATCAAAAATTTGTTTTCCCTTTCTTGTTAATTGGACAACAATAAGATCAGATCTGCGCTTTAAAATAATTAACTTAGTAGTAGACCAGTGGCTAGAAAAACTAATTGGAGGGAAATCGTAGTAGCTGAGGTAGGAAAACTGAGGCCCTGAGGTTGGCAGGGCCCCTGAAAGTGGTAAGAGGAGGTTTGAAATGCAGTCTGGAAGCAAATCAGTCTTTGGTAGAATGGATGTCCAGATAGGACACTGGAATATTCAGAACTGCAAAAGCGTGTATGGATATGTGCAGAACCCCTAGACCTGTCTTCACATCAAGTCTCCCCAAAGAAATGGGCAGTGGCGAGTTAAAGACTTGAGTCCAGTCTCCACCTCACTCCTAGCTCTGATCCCAACACAGAAAATCAGCAAGATGCAGACTCCAGATACTCAAAAGCAGCTGAGAAAAGGTGATGGTATGAATTCTCCACACCAACCAGACCTCAAAAATGAGTGAGATCAAGACCTCATCATCAAGGAAATAAATTCTTGTGAAATTTCAAAGGAAAGGAATGTCTCTCCCCACCATCTGTTCCCCTCTTGTCTACTCTCCAGTCTGCCCTCCACCTTCTGGGAGCACAGTGAATTTTTGGATTCTCCCCAGATCCAGTTCAAAGATGGACAAATCATAAAGGCAGGTTTCAAGAAGGTGAGGAATGAAAACTCCCAGTTTTCTAAAGTTCCCAGTCTCTCAGACAGCCCCAGGAAGCACTGAGACAGCAGGACTAAGGTATGAGATACAAACATAGTTGCTATTCATCTGTGGCACATGTTCTGTCTAAGCTAGAAAGCCCTCTCAGTCTGGAGACGGGTGTCCCTGCCTTGTAAACCTCTACACTTCCAAAAGTTCTATTCCTGGAAACCTGACAATAAAAAATAAATAAGACAGGCCAGACATGACTGGGAAGGCTCTTTGGGGCAGTTAGCAGTTACTACTCATTATGTGAGGACCAGGGCCATTTTTGAGAGGTTACAGATGAACTAGTTTTTGCTACCTTCAGTATCTGATAGTTTTCTGACTCCTGATAACCTTCAAGTCCCTGGAACTTAGATAACCACAGGATCTTGGAAAGGGGCACTTTTTCTGTCCCCCTCTGGGGTGGGGGAGACATCATAAAAACAAACAAGCTAATAATAAAAACAAACCTATGAGAATCTTCCAGGCTCTCCCTATAGCTCCAGATTCTGGCCTAGAAGCTGATAATTCATAACCAGAATAACAACACTGACATACTACAAAATTTCTCTGCTCAAAGAAGAATTTCATTAGTTTTTTCACACAGGGCTTACAACAATGTTGGTACGTAGATGCCAGCATTTTGGGAAGGATTTACACAAGCAAGAATTGAAAAAAAAAAAAAAAAAAAGAACTTTTAGTTTCTGTTTCAATTAGAAAAATGAGGAAAATCAGAGTCTCAGAGTTTAAAGTGACCTTAGAGATACCATCTTTCAATCCCCTTAATTACGCACAAATTTTGCAATGCTTTCTGGGTAGTCAAGATGGAAACTAACACCCCCAGGGAGATATTAGCCACTTCTTGGCATTTTTGTTGGCTTATTTCGGTTAAGACTATGATGCTTCGATTTCAAAATTAAGTAAATTGACTCAATTTTGATTTTATAGTCTGTTATACTAAACTGTTCAATTCTCAGCCACTATCCATGGACTTCTCTGCCTGTAATTGATGTGACCTTTTATAAGACTAGTTGGACAAAACTCCATCATTTGGAGAAAAAAATGCATTAGCTATAGTTAAAGTGGTTATTTGTTACCATTCCCATTAATATCATGAGAGGTGGCAGACCTCTGATCTAGCAGTCTACTCATCCACTGTGTGATCTTGGTCAAGTTTATCTCTATTACTCCACATGTTAATGAAGGATATAATAATAACAAAAATAAATCACAGCATCCAACATGTGCCAGATGATCTTGTAAGAACGTGTAAGAATTTTGATTTTCACTCATTTAATCCTTACAACTCTGATAGATCCTATTATTATCTGTTCTGTACAAACAGGGAAGCTAAGGAATGGAGGGTCTGGAGATTAGCCCAAGTCCCATGGTAGTAAAGTACAATGTCTACTTGGGGTTGCCCAGATGAAATGAGATGGCATACCACAATGCATCGAGAAGGGTAGTTTCAATTATGCATAAAACATTATTCTTTAGCCATCGGCATTCACTGAACATCCACTTGATAAATACATCAAAACATGACCACCACACCTTATTTCCAAAGTCCCCAGAACACACACAAATCTCACCCGTTGTCTCTTTCCTTGCTCTGAGGTGTCCTAGAATTTCTGATTTTAATTGCCAATGAGATCACCTAACTCGCTTTCACAGTAAGGAGAGTGGCTTGAAAATCCTCTAATACAGACAGAAAAAAACAGAAGACAGGAGGTGTCTGCCTAACAGATTCCCACTGTCATCTTAATAGCGGAAGTCTGTGGCTGAGAGGGCTTCCAGCAACAAGCTCCTTGAGAATTTCACATTTACATCAGTCCCAAGACTTCCAGACCCAAGTGAGCGGAGCGCCTTCGCTCCTGTCTACATTCTCAGCATATTTCTTACTTTCATTTTCACCTCCTGTCTCTTCTCTGCAGGGCACTGGACCTTCTTTTTGGTAACACCTGTTTAGGGTTTGGGCTCTGAAGCTTCCCTGCTGGACATGTTCTCTCAGTTGGATGTGTTATAGGCCATATGTGGAAATGTACTTGTCTGCACTAGAGAAACGGCCAGTGCAACCTTGAAAAAAAGCAGAGAATTTCAGAGCTATTTGCAGGTAAGAGGGTCCTTGGTAAAGGCAGAGAGAGCTCTGAGAGCCGCCGAGAAAGCTTGCGGAAGTAGCAGGATACAAGATCGACATCAAAAAATCATTAGCATTGGTGTATACCAACAATGAACAGGATGAGAGGGAAATTATGAAAACAATACCATTCACAGTTGCTTCAAGAGAAATGAAATACTTAGGAATTAGCCTAACTAAGGAAGTGAAAGACCTCTACAAAGAAAACTACAGCACTCTGAAAAAAGAGACTGAAGAGGATACCAGAAAATGGAAAGGTGTCTCTTGCTCTTGGGTAGGCAGAACCAATATTGTTCAAATGGCCATACTTCCTAAACTGTTACACAGGTTCAACGCGGTTCCAATCAAAATACCAACAGCATACTTTACAGATCTAGAGAAAACAATCCTAAAATTTATATGGAAACAGAAGAAGCCCTGAATACCAAAAGCAATACTGAGCAATAAGACCAAAGCAGGTGGCATAGCAATCCCAGACTTCAAGCTATACTACAAAGCAACAGTAATAAAAATAGCATGCACTGGAACAAAAATAGACATGTGGGCCAATGGAACAGAATCGAGGACACAGAAACTTCTCCTGACATATTCAAATACATGATCTTTGACAAAGGATCCAAAAGTATACATTGGAGGGAAGACAGTGTATTCAACAAATGGCGTTGGGAAAACTGGTTATCCGTGTGTAGAAGAATGAAACTGGACCCTTCTCTCTCACCATATACTAAATTAAAATGAAAATGGATCAAAGATCTAAACATTAAAACATAAACATTAAACCTCTGGAAGACAAAATAGGTAAAACACTTGAAGACATAGGAGTACGAAAGGACTTTCTAAACAGAACCTCAATTGCACAGGAAATAGCAACAAGAATCAACAAATGGGATTATATTAGACTAAAGAGCTTCTGTAAAGCAAAAGAGTCAATTAGTAAAGTGAAGAGAAAACCCACAGAACGGAAAAAATCTTTCCCAGCTACTCCTCAGACAGAGGACTAATATCTAGAATATACAAAGAACTCAAGAAAATTAAACTACCTAAAATTAATGACCCACTCAAGAAATGGGCTAGAGAAATGAACAGATACTTCACAGTGGAAGAAATACGAATGGCCAACAAATACATGAAAAAATGTTCAACATCTATGGCTATTAGAGAAATGCAGATTAAAACGACTTGAAGATTCCACCTTGCCCCAGAGAGAATGGCAATCATTAGGAAATCAAACATAACAAATGCTGGGGCAGCTGTGGTGAAAAGGGAGCCCTCCTGCACTGTCGGTGGGAATGCAAACTAGTACAATCATTATGGAAATCAGTATGGAGATTTCTCAAAAGCCCGAAAGTAGAAATCCCATACGACCCAGCCCTTCCCCTACTAGGTATCGTCCCCAAAGAGCTAAAGACATCACAGTACAGTGATACCTGCATACCGATGTTTATAGCAGCACAATTTGTAATAGCTAAATGCTGGAAGCAGCCTGATAAAGCCTTCAGCAGATAACTGGATAAACAAAATGTGGTATCTATATATATAATGGAATACTATTCAGCTATAAAGAAGGAAAAATTAATCATTTATAGGAAAATGGATGGACCTGGAAAATATAATGTTGAGTGAAATAATCGAAACTTGCAAGCTTGAATACCGTACAGCATCCCTCATTTGAGCGAGGCAAAATACAAACAAAAGAAAATGGCAAACAATGGCCACAAAATTCAAAGGGGCAGATCTAAACCAATAGGCAAAAGGCCCAAGGGAACAAGAAGAGGGCAAAGGGGGAGGCGAATGGGAAGCCAGAGGAATAATGATAGCCTAAAAACAACCACCTAATAACCCATACTCAAAACAGTAACACATACACTAGGTACTACAGTAACTTTATGCAGTTATGACTCAATGCTGCGTCTATGTGGTTGTTTACATTGCTCAGTGTTATAAGCAAAAGGCACAATGTAGTGCGGTCTGTAAGCTTGTGTAATGGCCTGTAAGTTTGTGTAATTTTGGATAAATTTTAATAAAAATCTATTTAAAAAAAAAAAGGAAAGCTGGCGTTATCTCCCTTATCCTGAAAAGAATAAACAGAATAACGATGCGAATCAGAAAACAGCTATGGGATACTCTGCCTTAGGACATCACACGGTGTGACAAAGTGTCACCGGGTGGCGCTGTCAGCTTTGATCTGCCTCCACCGGTGAGAGTCGTTGGTCTTAATGGTCACAAGGGATCTCAAATGTTTCATGCAGCTCAGTAGGCTGCTGTGGTCCTGTGCAGATGGACACACCTCTCTACAAAAGACGCCCTTCCTTACATTGGCCCTACCTGAGGCATTATTTGTACACCACCAAAACTCACAAGAAAATGATCAGGTTCACTGAAACTAATAAACCTAGATGTAAATGTCGCACACCCTTGTTTTTTCTAGAGCAAATGCTCTATGGTGGAATCCCCACCTCTCCTGATCCCAAAGCTTGTCTTTGCCCGTAGTTTTTTTTCTGGACATTATTTCTAGAGCTTCTTCCTAGTATTTATTCTTTGCAAAGAATATTGACTGTACCTACAAGCTGATAATTTTGAAGTTCCTTCAGTGATGTCCTTGTTTTTTTTTCACTATATCCTCCCCCTTTTAATCTCACGTAGCCCTGCTCTTGTGTATACATACATGTACTATTTGGAAAGCTGTTTACAAAGCTTTAGGAAACTTCATGGATTTGGGGTGACCTTGCTTCTGGCATACCACCTACTACTTTAATGGCTGAGAATCCCTTCATCTATTCATTCTCTTACTCATCAAATATTTACTGAACTGGAATCCTTCAGGCCACTTCCTACTCAAGTATTCCTGCAAATACACAAAGCTCCGCCGAGAATGCCAGCGTGCCACATTTCTGACCTTGGAAAGAGGCAAACCAGCCCCTAGGTCTATTCTCGATTGAGGGTGATCCAACAGGCTCCAGGGCAGAAATCTGATATTGTCCAAAACGAAGATCACCACAATCCAAGCAGTCAGCTCCACACCCAGAAGATGCCCCTGTGCTGTGGTCTACAGATGGCCCTCTGTGCACTGCCAACATATCTGCTGCAGCTCTAGCTCTGGAGCTGGAGTCTTCTCACTTCGTTTAAAAGTCTGTCAGTGCAGCGGATCATCTCTGATCAGATCTGCCTCAAAAGATGCCACTCGGAGTCTGCAATGGGCTTTCTCTGTAGCCCCAGGACCATTTGGTGGCACTCACCTTGCCATGTCGAAGGGGACAGGATGGGACTTTCTGCCTGTCTAGAAGAGTCCAGGGCACTTCCTCGCCGTTTCTCTCAAATGCTGGAGGACAGATCCTCCCAAGGATGGCTGAGTAAGATGGCCAAGGAAGAAAGGCCACTTTTGCTAGCTCATTCATCTGAACCAAACATTAGAAGGGCATCTCCTCAGAACAAGAATCTATGGGCATGTCTAGCAATCTTCCTCCAGATTAGGTACTGTCTAGAGAGAAGTCTTTCTAATTCCCTCTGCAATTTTAAAGATGTGAGTCTGAGCTGGTGATGTTTTGCTTGGTTCTGTCCATTTAGCTTCTCTGTGTGGAAACAGTCAGCTAAGAAAGCAGAACTCTCATAAGCACATGTAAAGGGAGAGGATTCCCTGCTTATCTAAGTCATTCGACACGTTGGTTTGGGAGAAAGCAAGCCCTCGAGAGAAGAGGGCAACACAAGGCTAGTTGGGTGGGGGCGCTCTGCCACAGTCCACCTCCAGAGTTTGGCATCCTCAGCGAGCACAGCCCACCCCTGTGAGGAAGCCCAGGACTCGAGGGTTTCCATGCTGTTCTCATGACCCTCTGGGGTCAATGATGTGCACGAATGCTATAGTCGTGGATGCTGACAGAAACACAATGAATGCAGGCAAAGGTGCTACGCACGAAGAAACAAAACAGAAAAGAAAATGTGCCACGGTACTTAGAAATGCTACGTAACTTCCTTGGATTTTGTGCGGCGATACTTCACAGAAGTATGTTTTGTATTTCCACTGAAGTAGGGTAAATGGTTGAAAATATGGTGGGTTTTCAGTGCATGGGATGTGAAGTACTTATTATTTTTTCCCTTCACAGATGTAAGGAGACATGCCGTCTCCCTGAGAAAGATGGGAGGAGAAAAGTCTCATTGCCATACACGGGGATTTTTAAAAATAATTCCCATGAGCTGTAACTGAAGTTACCACGTGCAGCTGGAGCCAGGACCTGCAGGGCTGGTCACACATCCCAGCTGCGGGCCCCATTTGCTTTATGTCTGCTGTTCAGCCTGAGCCAGTAGTGTCAGACCAGCAGTTGACGCTCTCCACCTCTGCCACCTTCAACACACTCAAAATGGGAAGCTTATTCATCCAGGGAGGATGGTAAGGAAGGAAGAAGACAAACTGGGGAAGAAAGGGAAATAAATGCAGTAGATCCTTAAAACCAGTGGTAGTGTATGCAGCCTGCTAAGTTTCCAGCCCTGGCCCAGATGAATTAAATCTTCCTCCCATAAGAAAATTCCACTGAGCCCAAGTAGGAATCACAATGGCTACTGGTCAGATGGGGAGAATTAGGCTCATGAAATTTAACTAATGGAATTCAACTGCTTCGGAGACATTAATTAAGCTTTCTTTACAAAGACTGTAACTCCTTGGACTTGTGTTCGGATAATGTGCTTCAGCTGCGGGGATCCTCAGGCAGTGGGGATAGAGCCATCCTTCCCAAGGCTCCTGGGAGGAGCTCAGTCCTGTCGTAGTCTCTCTGTGCGCGTAACTTCTCTTCCCTGACAGTGGGTCTCCCAGCAGTAATGCTGGCCCCCTTCTTTCCTGGCTGCCACTGCTGGACCCGTTTCCCTAATCAAACATTTGAAATGTTTTCTATTGCGTTATACATTAAGAACAAAACCCTTGGTCTGGCCTCTACCAAGGACCAGGCCCTGTTTTAGCTTTCAGAATGTTCATCTTTCCCAAACCCCAGAACAAAATCCTAAACTCCAGCCGCCCCGGGTGACCAGCTGCTTTGCAGGAGACTACAGCCTCCCCACATTGTCTCCAGTGTTGACTACTGAAAACCTTGTCTTTTCCTCCTTTCTTGGAGACTGATCTATTGATCTTGCTCACCTGCAAAGTAACGGTTTGCCTCAACTTACCCCACAAAAGGGAGAGCCATGCAGCCTATTTTTAAATCCCAGCTCCACCACTTACTTGCCGTGTGAAGACTGGCAAGTCGTTCCACCTCTGGGTCTCACTTGCCTCATCTGTAAATGGGGCACTTTGCAGATGCCTCGGTTCACAGCTGCTTCACCTGCAAATAGCACGTACTACTTCCTAATGAGGACTAAATTCATTAGTGTCCGCAAAGACTGTGTCTACAACCCATCCTTGCTGTGCTGACAGAGGCCCTTGCACATAGAAGAGCAGAAACTATACTAAGTCTGGTCTTGACATGACTCTTAGTTACTCAACTGGCCATTACCTGGTACTTCCCATATCAACGAGCCTGTTTCCCTGTGATGGGTATATATATAATAATGATAGATCTGTCTGAGTAGTTAATCTATATTCACATAAGACAAAAACATCACCCTGAGAGGAACACAATTTTTCAGCAAAACTTTGTATGCCTTCTCTGTCCCTCCCCACCAGCAAGCATGACCTTTTTACAGTTTCTCCACCCAACTCCATCCTTTTCGTAATTCTCTCCACGTGGCTGCTCTGTGCTTCTGGCTCCTAGGCTTAACTGGAAGTCAAAGACTTCAAATATTAAGACCGTTTCCATAAGCATGCTGGCCAGTGTCCTAAACTAACTGGGCCAGATGACAAGGGTCCATGTCAGAAGAAGGAAATATCCAAATGACATGAGGGGTGCCATACGAGGAAGCAGAATTCCAAGGCTTGATGGTGCCCGGAGGTGCCACACATCAACTGCTGGTTTCTGCTCAGATGGGATTTGAAGACAGAACGCAGTGAAGCCCATGCCGCCTTCCCACAAGCCTCTCTCCAGCAGCTTTACCTCATTATTGGTCTGATAGCAGTTTGAGACAATGCCCAATCACATCACAACAAATTAGCCACAGACACACAATAGCAGTCAACTCAGGGGGCTGTCCTGATGCGGGCTGGGGGATTCCCAGGCTCTGTGAGCTGCATGCTCCCACAGATGTTTCTAAAAGCTCTTCCCAGAGGCCCACTTAGAGAGAAATTAAATGCAACTTTGACTTAATTAACGTTTTAAATGATAATGAATACAATGTAGATTCATAGGAGGCATTTACATTGTGTTGTAAAATTGATAAAAATTTAATAACTCTTTGTTAATAAGTTATGTCTCTCCAGACCCATAAAGCCTAAGGCGCTGCAAACTCCAGACTGGGTCTAATCTGGGCTCCTGGTGCAGGTGAAGGAGGGAGGCAGAGATGGACTTGACATTTGCTCCAAGCCTGCGCTAATTCAAACCTCTGCTTGTTCATCAGTACTTTATTCCATACAGTAAAGGTCAGGATTTGGGCTCAAGGCAGAGCTTTGACAAGAAAGCTCAAGTGGAAGGCGGGCTGGCCCTGGCATCTGTCGCCTGAGATAGTGGAGGGAGAGAGGAGATGGAGTGCTAACTGGCCACATCTGTCCTCCACCACGGAGGGAAGAGGAAGAATCCACCGCCTGGTGGTAGGAGCTGTCAGGGTGAGTATCGTGAGGACTAGGCACTGTCCTGAAATAAAAACGCAAACATAATTTCCATGTCACCTTGCATAAGGACCTCTGCTTGGCTTACATGTGGCATGCCAGCGTCTTTTCTAATTTATCTTTAAAGAGCCAAGTCATTTTATTAGTGCATCGTGCCCCTGGAAAGGGAGGTGTCTAAGTGACAGGACACACACAATGGACCCTTTTGCCTTCCCTCATTCTGACCTTTCCACTTGTCTCTCAATTCTGTTTCAAAGAATTTCTTTCGAAAACTTGGCTGCCTTTAGCCTTCTGTTTCCTTCCTCTTTCATCTGTATGTGGGACACTGTCATGCAATGTACCTTGGGGGGAGGAGGTAAAACAAAGTCCCCAAGTGCAAACCAGCTACTTCACTCAACCCTAAACTGCAAAAACCAGCTATTTGTTCTCCATGAAAATGAGTTTGTTTGAAGTTCTTCAGAAACATGCAATTTAAGGGATTCTTTTCAAAGGTGATTTTGCCCAAGCAGGACCTTTGCCTTTTACAGTGCTGATTCAGGAAGGGGACCACTGCAGATATGGTGGCCCCTGCCCCACAGGAGGGCATATGTGCCGTCAACTCCCTGCTCAATGAGGCCACCAGAAATCACACGAGAGGCACTGGCTTCTGGAGGCCCAAGACCAACAAAAGTGCCTGAGAGGCTCTTCCCGCAGACAGTATTAACCTTAGTCATGTGGGATGGCTAAAAGGCAATCCAGGCCTCGCTGCCTTCCTGTTTGCACTTCCTACAGTGAAATACAAGTGGCCAGGTCAGGACGCATAGGCCAGGTGGGGTAAAAAGCCAGAGTAAAATCCAAAGTCCCGTTCGGCGTCTGACATTAATGTGTGTGATGAACACTGGAAGAGAAACAGATCCCATGGCCACGGCTAGGATGAGAAACGAAGACCCAGACACATGGGAGGGGAGATAGGAAGAGGTCATCTAACAGTGACAACGTTTTGGGAAGGAGCGATGAGTTCTGGAGTTGCACAGTAGGGTGATAATAACTGACAATAATGTACTGTGTATTTCAAAGCAGCTTGAAGAAAGGACTTTGGATGTTTCAGCACAAAGAAATGATAAATATTTGAGGTGATGGATATGCTAATTAGCCTGAATTGATCATCACACAGTGTACACATGTACAGTACTGAAAACTCACGCCGCACACCATACATTTGTGGCATGTTATTATATGTCGATTTAAACATACGTGGAAAATGGTGATTAAGTTGGTTCATGCTGAGTTTCCTTTGAGGCTCCTTTTTCTTTTCTTTCTCTGATGGGAAGAGGAACTCACTGGTTTTCAGGGCCCAGAAGTAAAATAAAATTTAGGAATAAAGAGCTTGAGGAAGTCTCCAAAGATTATACATAAAAGGAAAGAGATAATTACAGGCTTGTGGTCCTTAAATGCTTTAAATGCAGCTTATTAAATTAAGCCTCCCTTCCCAGGCGCAGGAGACTCTCAGCCTAGGTGTGTCCTAGGATGGACTTTTTCCTAGAGCCGTTTCCACCCCCCGCCCGGTATCTGATTTTATGTTCTTCAAAATGCCATTAGCTCACTGGAGTGACTTTAATTCTATTGACAATGTTAATTCTCTGCCTGTACAAACCAAAGGCCACTCAGGATAAACTGATTTTTGTTTATTATCTGACAAGACTCAAGATTACTCTAACCCGATTTCGGTATGTCTCCCTTCAACCTAATCGTATCGGACTTCTCTTCTCGGCTTAACCACCGGGGCTGAATGCCTTAGTGTGTAATATTTATACCCAACGTACAAGTCATGCACAATTTAAAATTACCTACAGTGGTTTGCAAAAGGGTGCCTGTAATCGTGCAGGTTTAAACTATTAGTAAATCGAAAGGTTGGTGGGAGTGAACCCACGTGTCCTTTAGCTAAAACTAGTTCCAAGTGCAAGTCGGAAGTCCCGTTTCTCTTCTACCAGATGATTAATTTGCTCATGCCAGTGTTATGATGTTCTGGGACCAGAATCACGTCAGGCAGGTCTCAGCAGGTCTGAATCAATACGGACCTGAGCTGTCACTGCATCATAATTTTCATTGTCCCTTTCTACTACACTTAGCCATCAGATATCAGGCAAGACCTCAATCGTGAATAAACTTCCAGAGGGAGACGGTCCATTTCACAGAATTACGTTGGGAAGGAATGAGACTAATTAGGACATACATCTGAACTCATGTGTATGTACTTTGCTAGACATATCTTTTTATGGTGGATAGTAATAAAACACAGCTACTTGTGAAAAAGTCACAGCACACTCCATCTGAGTGTTTTAAGAGAGTGAGCTGTCTTGCCAAAGACAGTCTGAAGTAGAAACAAAATCAAGATACCCAATCACATCACAACAAATTAGCCACAGACACACGACAGCAATCAACTCAGGGAGCTGCCCCGCTGCAGGCTGGGGGATTCCCAGGCTCCATGAGCTGCAAAGCAACTCTCTAGGCCCCAGTATTAAGCAATTCAGTCTTGCCCAAAATATTCTTCTGGAGCATCCGTATTGGTCACCATTTGTCTCATTTTTCTGACACCTTTTTTTGTCTTCTCTAAACTGGTCCTTCCTCTCCCAAGGTCTTTATGTCAACATAGTTTGACCTTCTGTTTCCTCAGGAGTTCAATAGAAGGAGACAATGGGTCTCCTAGTAGGGGATTTAAGGACTGATCTCCTAATGGGCCACACATCCAGAGGGAGCAGCCTGAGAAGGAAGCAAGTGGTCCTGCTGTTAGAGGGCAGGTTTTTAAAACTGCACGAACAGTTTTAATATATTCCAACTCTACTGGGGACCAGCTTCTTCTCCTCCCACTTCAGAAAACATGTAATGGGACTTTGTGTTTCAATTTAACATCCCTTGAAAAACGGAAATCTTTCCCTTTAGAAGAAAAACAAATAGCAGAGAGGGAGAGGAAAGGCAAGAGAGAAATGAGTCAGGCCTTCTCCACAGTATACTGGCAAACTGGGAACTGCAACCAAAGCAAGCTCTGTAATAGTATAATGACCTTTAATGAGTGTCTTGGGAAACAATACAGTCCCAGCATAAAAGACAAAGGGCAAAACCCATCATGGCGCCGCTGACACTAATTCAAAATGATTTTCAGAACAACTAAAGAATGTAAGAGAAGTAATCTGATCCACCCATCTGACCTCACTTTGATTCCAGGGCCCTTCTCCTGCCATTTCTAATTGTCAGACCCTCTATGTTTCACATCTGCTCACGTTTAATGAAACGCCCACTCTTGCCACTGCTCTGAGTCAACTTGCTCTGTCAAATGGGCAGCACCTAGACCTGCCACCAGCCAGGGACACCCGGGGACTGCTGTGGAACTCTGCCAGTGGGATTCAGTAGAGGGAGCGAGAGGTTTGTTTTTTTCTTTTTTTTTAATTGGAGAAGAAGGGTTTATGTGGTCATGTGAAGGGGCTCAAATTGGAATGGATTTTTCTAACTTATTATTAATGGTCAAAGGTGAGTGGTTTCACACAGGGATGGGTGAAATTTGCTTTTGTTTGATGAAGTGATGACGGGGGGAAGAGGAGTGAAATAGAGAAGGCCAACAGCCCCTGAGCTGACAATACTAGTTATGGCTTCAACACCCAGCTCCAAGTGCCACATTTCCCATGGTGGGGTGCGACACTGAAAGCCCAAGAAGGACAATAGCGTGCAATGAATGTTTCTCAGAGGCTGGGACAATCCCACCCCGACTTGTCTTTCTCCTGGCATTTAACAATGCTTGGATTAAATTGCAGAGCTGAGAAATCCCTCTAATTACGGTTTCTCTTGGGTAAAATAAGAATAATGTATACTGGGCATCATCAGCCTTGAGCAGAGACACAGACAGTTGTGACTGGCCGGTGCCAAGACATGACCACAGAGCCTTAGCTCAGAACCATGGGGGTCCTTCTCTTTTCCAGTGACTGCGTAGCCAAAGTTTTTGAACCTAGTGGTAACCCGAAGTTGTGCCTTAGGCAGAAAGTGGCTGGGAACTACACCTACCACCACCGCTCACAGATACGTGGCCAGATGCCTGCCGCCACACCGCACTGCTTCCCCAGCTCCTATCTTTCAACCTGGCATCCTGCCACATGTCATAGAAAAACAAACTTTTTGTGCAGCTGTGACGTAGATCATGTGGTTAGTGACATACGTACTAGATAAATTTTTGCAGGGAAAATAAAAGGATAAGGACTCAGACTATAGCACGTGTAAGAACATTCTTAAAGGACACTTTCCTTCCAAGATTTCAGGCCAAGGAGGCAGTCCCTATTCCTTCTCAATGCCATCTCCATTAAGTATCGCTTTTAAATCAGTCTTGTTCCTTGGCACTATTCTGGAGGAGCAGTGAATCATGGATCAGAAAGGGTGGTTCTCTGGTCCTACATCAAAGTTTTCCAAATGCCTCCAACACAGCTTTACTGTATGGATCGCACCTCAGACCTGCACTGCAGGTTTGAACATCAACGCCAGGAATGGCTCACCACTCTTGGGTAATCAGTGGCGTCAGGCTCCCTCACCCCGGAAGTCCATACAGATGACTCCGGCAGGAGTGCACTTTGCCGGGCCCACCTTCAACTCTGGCCAGCACGGGTGAATTGAGTTCATTTCTCATGAAAATAAATGCTCTTCCTCCCCCCTGTAGTAGGTGTAAACCAACTCCTGGTGATAAAAGCTCAACAAGCTCTGGACACTTGCGAGGGGAAAGGCCGGATCACAACATGGTCACCAATAATTGTGCTGGTCCCTTAAAGTGGAAGGGAAGGGTGACATGCAGAAAGAAGAATTGTTTCCTACTTCTACTACCAAAAATGTGAAATCAAGGTCATGGTCATACTCTGAGGGTTTCCAAGTCCTCAAGCAGAACACAGCCTTTTACATTTCAGCATCTCATACGGGAGCTTTCAGTAACATCACCTAGGCAATTGATTCTTTCTATGTTGAGAAAATAGCAAAAGCTGTGGTGAAAACAGGGACGAGTGTGGTCCAAGGAATCTGGCTCCTCTTAGCCTTGCCAGTTACCAGCTTCATGACTGACAGGTTCTTTAACATCTCCAAGCTCAGGAGCAAAAAATCCCTGACCTATAGACTCAAAGCAACCATGGCAGTCCATGACTTACGTTTTCTTGTGATTTATATTCATGACTGCTACAAGATAACCTCGGTTAAATGGGGATACATGGTTGGAAAAATAAAAGAAGAATGCTCTTTCAAATTAGTTATCTTTCTGAGGCAAAGCTCTAGAATCCCCCGGCCTATGGGAGCTGGCAGATTTAAAATGCTGTCTTCCGGAATGTACGACAAAATCTGGCATTGGAGGAATGAGATTCATGTTAGACAGGCACAAAAAAAAAAAAAAAAGAGGTATTATTTTATACACCTACATCTTCATCTATACTCTGTTTATTTTGGAAATTAAGGTCACTAAAAGCAATTTAATGCAAGATCGGCCTTTCTCTCTCTACACCCTTTTCCTCCCTCTCTTTGATCCAATCCAGTTTATAGCCATTTCCAAAATATCCAGATACACATTTTCACACATCTCAGCATTAATATAGTATTGATGTGCTGTTACTTTAATGTCCATTTCCACTTATTTAACTGAGAGCAAGAAAGAAATCAGCAGCCTGGTACGCCCTTGCCTTGCACACTATTGCAAGCAGCACAGTACGTGAATGACATCAGAAGGGAGGCCCTCCTCAGCACGTACACAGGGACGCGGGCAGCGGGGCAACACGGCACCACACAAGACACAACACTGGGAAGGAAACACCAGCCAGACGAACACACAGATCACAGGGCACGACACAAGACGGGGATGATCCCACAGACGGCACAGACGTGGAACGGCACAAGTTGAGGTTAAACTTACAGGCAGGGAAACTGGTGGAGCAATCATTAACAGAGACAGAAGAAAGTGGGAAGGCTCTCTCAAGGGTGTCCACGTTACCACGCACACGGTCTGACATGCACGAGCAGCCACGCTCAGAACGTCCGCAATCAAAACAACATGCCCGTCTCATTCTCTTGTAGATGGACATCTTGGCTATAACCATGAGGTCGGGTGGGAGGAGAGGAAGAGCGGCAGTTAATGGCAAGGTCACACACAGCAAGGCAGCTGGAAGGGAGCTGAAGGTTTTAACACAGGTCTTAGTTCACATTAACAGTCTTGACCCAGGGAAAAAATGCAGAGTGATTGCTGGTAACAGTTTGGTTGTACATTAAAAAAAAAAAAAGCAATGAAAATATAAATTGCCGTCATCATCCCCCAAGACTGTGGCATACTATCCTCCCCGCCACAGAGTGGTGACCACAGGGAAAGGGCAGGGCTGAATACACTCAGGTTCTTGGATGGGAAGAAGAACAAATTATAGACATTTAAAAAAAAAGTAACCAACCTTTTCCCCCAGCACAATTAATACAGGGAGAATAAAAGAGAAGCAAAGCCAATCAATTAAATTAATTGCTTATTTAGAATAATAAACGGTTTTTGCAAGATGTGAACATATCTAATATGTAGTTTTCTAATTTCCATCCACTTCTGGGCATTAGGCAGAGCCTGGGACATGCTGCCATCAAATTAGATGTGAAACGATTACGTGTTAATATAGAATCTGTGGATGCCTTTGCTGAACTTCCCAGGAGTGAGTTTACATGATAGCTACAGGAATTTAAATTTACTCTTGACAGAACAAATATCCAAATCTGTCCACATAAGAAATGCAGCTACTCAAGGCTAACGCTGAGTCTTTGACATTAAAGGAAGTTTGCAAATAAGAAATCACCAGAAGCGTATGAGATGTTGGTCTATTGGAATGCATTTAGCTACTCATGGGTGTATTTTCTGCTTAAAGCTGAATCTGAAAATGGCATCTCTCGTTCTCTCCCCACCCACCAGAATTTCAGAAGGCAATCAGACTATTGGTTAATCAGACCTTTCTTTTTTTTTTTTCCCATCATACAGAAAATATTGGCCAAAATAGATTAAAAATGACAGAACACGAAATAAGAAAATGGGTCCCTCGTGAAATATCTTATTGAGATTTGCACGCCCCAGTGACAGCTCTTGTAAAACGAGTGCACTAGGTTCTGTACTGCATGGGGACCCCCCAAATGTTGCCCTACAAAGGCTGCTGCATAGTAGTATCCAATGCCCTTCACCTCTACCTTTCAAGCCAATTTATATTTCAGTACAAGAGGAGTTTTTGTACCTCATTTTGATGCTACAACAGGCAAACATGTTTGTTCATCACTTAGCATGAGGTGGTCAGCTACTCTCACAGGGTGGGAGAAGAATTCGTATTTATTCTAAGCATCAGGGCCAAACAGTGAACCTGAACCAAAGAGGTGTGTTATTCCCCGCACCCACAGCTTCCATTTGGAAAGTCATACTTCCCTCTTTTTCTTTGTAGAGAATAGTTACCCTCTTATTTTAAAATATGACTTGTGGTTTTGCCCGCTTTGAATGTTACAGTCACCAGAAAGGGAGTTTAAATCTCTCAAATGGGTCAAGTCCTGTTCTAAGACCTTTATGACTTGCCATCCAGTATATTTGTCAAGCAAGGGAGAACGTTATGATTGTGAAGAACAGGCACTGGGGGAGATGAATGAGACACCTCTTCAGCAGCATCTCCATCCCTGTAAACTTGGCTCACATTTTTAGTGACATGTTCTTTTAGCAGCCTGGCTACTCTGTTGTTTGGATCGTCATGCAGCCCCAGCCCTGTTCAATGCACAGTATATCATTCCTTTAAGCTTAGCTTTTACCAAAAAGAAATCCACTATAGCATTTGAGTCAGAGGAATTTAAAAGGCAATGGTGTGAATGTCCATATGTCCCCACAAAACAGCAATGGCTGAAGTCAAGAAAGAGGGGAGAAAGTCTTCATCCGAAGACATGAGAAGAAATTCATTTGAAATGCATCCAGATCTGGTATATGACTTGGAGATCCAATGTCTTGCTTTTTCTTTCTTAGTTCTTTCAATGGAAATACTGATTTGTTATTTACCCAGAGGAGAAAAACAAGGATGATTTTGGTGGTTGTTCCACTGTAGATAAATTGTTATGAAAAGAAAATTTTAATCAAATGCTGTAGCAGAAGAGAAGCACATCAAACTCAGAAGCACTTTGCTTCTCATTAGCAACAGTCCCTGGTTTTCATTTCCATACTGCCATTTGGGTTTCATGTACAATAATAGAGTGTCACACATTTATGGAAATAGAATATATATATATATATACACATATATATGTGTGTGTGTATATATATATATGTGCCATCTTTAAGAACAAGGGATGGGATAATGGAGATGGACTAACTTTTGAAAATGTTTTGTCAAAGTTAACCCCTCATAATGGATGATTTAAACCCCCTACTTCATAAGGTTTCAGGAGGTAATATAACATCAAACCAGTGGCCCTCAGGGACTGTTTGCAATTGTCATTGTTGGTTGTTCTGAAGACCATGCATTGTTGTAAAATTTCATATTGTTAGCATGCAGGAACAGGCTGAAACTGGTAATCGAAGCAGCAAAAAACCATTTGCTATAAGAAGATTAACTGTTAATTATAAGCAGTCACATTCCAAAGCAGCATATGCATAAAAAAAGAAAACATGCTATTACTCGTCATTCCTTCCCAGTCGTTTTTTACACTCACACCAAATGCAAAATAGAAATCTCAAAAAACACACAAACACCATCACAAAAATCCCCAGCAAGAATGATTAATGAGGGGCTCAAAGACAAGACAGAAACAGTTAAAAATGGTAGAGCCCCACATGTGGACAGACCTTCATGAATCACAATGTCTCTAGACCAAGGGCCACCAACTGGGGGATTGGCTCCTTTTTGCTGCTTCTTGAATAGTCGGTTTTCATTGACCTCCTACCGGGTGCCTTCACCTGTCCACTCTGGGTCCACTTTCTTACAAGGCAGTGCCCGTCCTAACCTTCGATCTGATGACGCGATCCGGCAGCCTCAAAGGCTGCGTGTACCAGCCAGGAAGGCTTCCTCTGGGTTGTTACTTGAGTCAGGGACGAGCTCTTCAACTAAAAACTGATGAGGCTTTGTCTCGCCGGCAGTAAATGTTCCAAAAGATGTGGACACTCCTTGTGCAAAATCACTCTCTCAAGTTGTACAATAAATTTATAACGAAAATTATGTCATGAATCTCCTAATGTGGAAATTACCTCCCCATCATCTCCCTCAACTCACTGTCCGTCTGTCTGTCTGTCTGTCTGTCTCTTTCCCGTTCTCTCTGGCTTCTTAATCTTTTGGTTCTGTTTTTGTGAGTCATGGCTATTCAGAACCAACTATTTTATTTCCATTTCTCATTGAGTGTTTCTTCTTCTAGAGCCGATTTTGGCTGGAAGGTTACTTTCAGCTATCAAAGAGCCACAGACTACCAAGGTTAGAATTCAAAGTGGAACTTGGAAACTTTCAGTATTTATTTAAAACAGAAATAAGTTTCTTATCTCCTTCCTGGCTGCACAAAGTGTCCTCTCTCTGTTGGTGTCTGTTGAGACTCTTTCTTAGGTAGTCACCAATCCTCAAAGGAACGGTTATCCCAAGGAGCTCAATGGCATTCCAAGTGGAACTATGGGGACATCTAGTGGATCGGTGTGGAACAGCAGTTGGCTAACAGTTAACCTGAACTTTGCTGGCCATTCTTTGATAAGAGCAGTAAGAGGGGTCTCCTGTCTCTAAGAATTGAAATGTCTGCGGTGTCATTTCAATTCAGTGACTGCTCTGACCCATGGCAGATGCTCTGGGGCAGTGGAGAAAAAGAGATGAGGGGTCCTAGGAGATGATCCTAGGGAGGTCAAAAGGGACCAACTTGCAAGCATATTCATGGCTCTACAGCTCAGCTGACTGGGTCTCCAGGAGACCCTGCTGCAGCCTCCCGAGGAAGGGAGCTGACCAGAGTGTGTCTCTGGCAGGTGTGAATACTGCAGCTACTTGTCATTCCATCTTAGGCCTCTTGAAACTTTATGCTCAATTAATTGGCCCCACAGGCCGACTTAACTCAGGGAAAGCAGAAATATAAGCCTCCAGAGGCTCCGTTTTCTCTTTGGCCCACATCATAAGGTTCTTGTTTTTGGACCTGTGCCATAGATTCAAAGAGGTTTTGTGGCTGCCAAGAATTAGATCCTGGGTCTCACCTTCCTCCAAAGAATTCTGTTTGAGCAGTTTCATAATTGAGAAAAAGCTTTTATGTGCTTTTCTTCATCACAATAAAGTGGATATTCATCCAATATTTCCATTATAACTTCCTAGTAGTATTTATAGAGACAAAATAGAAATATTTCCCTAATGGACATCATCAAAGCTATCTGTTTACTCTCGAGTTTTTAAAATGGAAAGATTTCTCAGACACGGACTTGGACAACATTTCCTCTGTTTTCAAAGGTCATGGTCATGAAAACCGAAGGCTGCTGCAGATGTAGCAGAGTTAACCGCTCTTTCCTTGAGACAGACTAACAATCAGCTGTCAAACAAGGGTTCTCTGCTAGTTAGCCCTTTCGAGCCAAGCCTGGAATGGAAGGGAGAGTTGGATCGTCTCCTGTCCTCAGCACCATCTGCCTCCTGCTTCAGCAACCAAATTGTCAGCCAATTTGCAATTGCAGGATCTTAATTTCCAGGGTGGACTGAAAGGGGCAGGAAAAGCAGTCCCGGACAGAGAGGCTCAGGTGGAGTTTTCCAACTGCCGAGGAGGTGTGGTATTTTAGGTTTCAAATGGAGCAAATTCAAAGGAAGATGGCTATGACAGAAATAAAAATAATCTGCCATTCAATTAACAGATACTTTTCAGAACCTAGCCTCACTCTTAAAATCAGTCCAGTGAAGGGAGTGTTATTTGCAAGCATGAACCCGTCAAGCGCTCAGGAGCACCCAAAGTTATAAACAAAAATATCCGCAGAAGAAAAGTCCACAGAAGCTTAAGTCTGAGGTGTACTTTGGATGTGGCACTGGGAATCAGAGAAGATTCTTTCAAGGGTTATCATGAGGAATGGTGTGTTCACTTCACAAAATTCTTCTCATTGCCTTCTGGAGGAAGAAAAGGGGTCTTCCAGGTGGTTTTCCAAGAAGAAAAAGAGGGAAAAGACAAAGCTAATTAATGTCATCAGCACAGAGCACACTGAACTCATTGATTCGACAGTAACAGTCGCATTGTAGCTGGGAAAGGCAGAAGAATTTGGCACTAGAGTTGTTTGTGGATTGACGTCCCATTTTCCTCCAGTTCCAAAGGAGTATCAGATAGACGATGTAAGGTCCACAGGTGTGAAAGTATCTCACGTCCTAAAGCCATCCTTAAGCGCAATCTACAGATGAAGGGAGCCACAGACTCAATTTGGGCAGAATCACACACTGAGTTGAAGGTGGTGACTGTTTGGGTAGTTGTTGCGGTTTGTTTGTTTGATGAACCCAGTGCCATTACACTGAGCTACATCCAGCCCTTTTTCGTTGTTGACTCACACCGAGCATTTCATTCACTTCAAACACTGAAGGCTAGCCAAAATCAGACGATCAGCTTGCTGCTTCTGCTTCACAGGAATCCGAGGGGCTGAGAGTGCCAAACCATCTTCCCCAAGTTCCAGGCCCATCGGACTGAAGAAATTATGAGTCTTGTCTCCATTTGAGTGCAGTGGAATCTCATGCTTATGAATATAGAACCAACGCTGATGGCTGCTGCCACGGAGAGCCACACTGCTCTAAGTCACACGCTGAAATATCGGCCTTAAAAGTTCCTCCCCAAGTGCTCCCTCCGGTTGGCTGGATGAGGGGTTTCTGCACCTTAAGTAAGTCAGAGACCCCGACTTGTTCAGACTCCTACACAGCTCATCAACGAAACGAAGCCTCCTCCTTCGTCATCTTTTCTACCTTAAACAAGTAAATGGATCTTCCGAGATGCCTGACTACACTCAGAAACAAACTGGGCAGGTTTTATTTTAAAGCAAAGGAACTTCATAGACTGTAGGAAATAATTACCACTGTGGAAATACTTGTCTCCAGGAAAACAGTTTAGATGCCTGCAGTCCCAAAGGTGTATGCGATGGATTTTCTAGCAAGCACCTTTTTGTATAGAGATGTACATATACTATAATAAATACATACTTCTTTCTATGGGTTATCTCTATGCTTATATATAAAAATATACATTTTTACATATAAAGTACCGGTGCATATCATATATATATATCACAAGAGATGAATATATATGTAGCCTATGTGTTTCCTTTAGGGGAGGAATTCAAGCTCTATAGCAGAGGAGACCAAGTATAATTTATCAAAGGCAAGCATGACCATGATCCCCAATGGACGAGGCATCTAGCGCTAGAGTGGTAATTACCCCATCTAATCAGTGTCCCTTAAAAGTCCTGAGACAAGACCTTCAAGAGACGCTGTTTCAAGGTCTTATTTTCAAATGGAAAAATAAGACAGTGATCAGAAGCTGGCCGGGGGCCGGGCATGGGTAGATGTGTGGAGAATGGATTCCGGGTACTCTCCAGGTCCAGGCTACGCTGGGGACTGTGTTGGGCATGAGCAAGTCGGGGCATGATTGTCACTGCTACATGCAACATGAATACCAAAAGTAAAATGAAAAACTGTACAGAAAATAAAAGAAGTATCTCATCTAGAGAAAGACAGGGGAACTAGACTCTGGGCTGTTAGGAACTGGTTTTACTCACAATAGATCACTACCAGTGTGCAGTTAAAATAGAGTGGGGGCCGTATTCCAAGGCAGCGAAGAGAAAAAAAATAAATCAAAGATACGTCAATGATTAGCAGTCAAGGAAAACTTCTTCAAACACATCAATCTAGACATGACTTGTCCCTCAGGAGCCTACCCCTGGGCAAACTTTCAGAGGCTGAGAGGGAAAATGTAAATCATTAGATCAGGCTTGTTACACAGAAAAAGAAAGTTAGTAAATGGCGGACTCTGAGAGCCTGACCCCGGACAGTTGAACTGAACTCGGTTCCTTGAAAGGGAGCTATGAAGAAATGGAAAGAAATGTAAAAGTTAAACCATTCTATCACAGAATTTCCAGAAACGGAATGTCCACACTCCACATTTCCCTGGGTAATATGACACCAGATGTTAAAAGTTATTGAATAAAAGGGAGTGGGGAAGAAGGGGCAGGGTTGAAAGGGGAAGAGCTAGGTAGGGAGTTAGGGTTAGGAATCTGTGGACAAAGGCCAAGCACTGTCACAAGTTCTGCCCTCGTGGAGATAAACCATTCTAGGGTGAATTAGCAATACTTGGACTAACAGGTTTAGACAAATGACTAGGAGGGTCAACCACCTTTTGTAGCTTAGACAGGGAACCAGGCCATCATGGGAAAAATTCCAGCTCTATCTAAGGTCTTCTCCACATTCCTCATTCACCTTTCCTACGTGGGGAGGTTCATACTCAATAGTTCATTTTATTCTGATTACCCCTCCCCCTGTATACCTGCATCCTCCCCTCTGGGCTACAGCTTTTTAATTAGGAGGCATAACATTTGGGCAATTCCAATTAGTATCAGACATTAACCTCACAGCTGAGGGCCTTGTCACACTGGTGCAGCCTGGTAAAGGCTGTCCTTTTTCAGCAGCTGTGCTGGGCATGATGGGAGAGCAGACATTTCACTAGCTCAACAACTTTAAGGGCAACGAAGAGAATAAATTTATTTTAAAGAACGATGTGCCTCTTTTCCTAGGGTGACACTAAAGATCACTGCTGTTTGTTTGCTTGGAATCACGATGGAAATGCATCCTGAAGGTCAAAATCTGAAGGGCTTTAAAAATGGTCTAATAGGATCCACTATGGTGTCTTACAAGGGACATTTTAGTTTAAAGTGAGAAACAAAGATGTCTCTCTTCATCCTTCCACTTCCACTCTTCCTCCTTGAGTCTGTTCTCTATCCAGATACCAAAGAGAATGGATGCTGTCATTTCCTGGGTTGAAATTTTCCATTGGCTTCCTATATAGCACTAAATCTTGGCTTCTACCCACCACTCTCTGATCTCATCTCATGTCACTTTCTCTCTGACTTCATCAACCTCCTTTGCCCTTCCTTCCATCCTTCAAACACTACAAACTGATTCCTGATTCCTGTCTTTGGTCTTTTCTTTGTTCTTCTCCCCACCTAGACTGGGTCTCAGCTTCAACACCACTGCCCAGTGGAAGCTCTTCTGACCTTCCGAGGTTGGCTCTCTTCGAATATATTCTATTATTTACATGAGGATGTTTTGCCTTCATTCATTAGAATGACGATTTCGGGAGTGCAAGGACTTTATCTTATTCACCTCTCAAGCTTTGGCATCATGAATAGCACCTTGCAGAAAAGGGGCACTCAAAAAAATATGTAAGTGGCTACTCAATTAGTGAACTGTATTTGTACCAATTTATTGATGTCCCAATGGGAAGAGGTGCTCTGGCAAGTATCCTTTCATTGATTACTGGCCTCAATACTTGTATGTTTCCCAACCTCCTGGCTGTAAGAGCTTCCTTATGAAAGTCTTCACCCTCTTGTATCTGCTACTCCCTTGCTTACTTCTACTCTCAGGATGTCCCGTTCCTTCTAATGGAAATGTCCCGGGAGATGCATGGTCCACGGCCAAAAGAGCAGGGCTGGCTGGGGGTGTTGTGAGTCAGGGGTTTGGGGAGATGACACGGGCAGTGAGTATTCTCTCAGATGCTCTTCCTGGTAGGTTGTCAGAACTGGGGAATTTTTAAGGTCCCAAGAAGTTAGGCTGCTGTTCTGAGAGTAAACATTCATCTTGGAAAGGCGATAGAGTTGGGGAAAGGACCGTGTATGTTAAGTCAGTGGAGAAGGACGGGGCAAAATAGTGAGCCCAGGTGGGTGTGGGAGCCTTCTACAGAAACTTCTCTGGACCAAGAGTCACTCTCGGGTACTCGCCCGAGAGACTGAGCAACTTCTTCCTGCTCTGGCAGTGCCATCTTTATAGCTTACTGGCTTGGCATGTGCCCCCTTTAGCATGCAGCTAAAGTCCTTGCTTTAGCTGGCATATGCTAGCATATGTCAGTGCTCTCCTGTCTGGTTTCTCCTGTGAAAACTATTTTATGGGCAATTTTTCATAAATGTGCTCCTACTGGTCAGACCCAAAGTCACCCACTTCTCTCTTCCCTTCTGCACAAAAGGTGAAGACACTCAGGGAGAACATCCGGAGGGGCCTTTGGAGACCTGAACTCCTGTAGGTGGGCTGCATGACTCGGCTATCTCGTCCTCTCACTAACTTGGAAATTTCCTTATCTCTTTTGGAAAATGGGATTAATAATGCCCCCTGCCAATTACCAAGGTCCTGCTGAGGGCCAAGTCCACCATCACAAGGAACTGTGAAAACACCGTATCACCCTAAGAAGGAAGGGGTCACTATTTTTGTTTTCTCCAGGGTCGAGAGCAATTTCTATCAGGCAATGCAGCATCATTGCTGCAAAAGTGAGGCCTTCCCGAGGCAAAGACCACCGTAAGGCCTGGTATCCGCGGCGCTCCCGAGCCAGGTGCCCGACTCACCGCTGAGGACATGGGCACCATGGTCTAGAAGATGCCTGAGCCTGGTATAGAGAAACTGCTGAACCCAGTCCGACCCCCACCCCAAAGAGAAATGGCCTAACCATTGTGACTGGAGCCTTTGGCGAGTGTCACGTTCTTTTCTTAGAGTGCTCTGAGTGGGTCACAGATAAAAATTCTGACCTTCGGTACTAAAGTTTATAGGAATCCCAGATGGCAAGAGGGCCAATCCCATTTTGGAGACAGGGTCCCCAGACTCAGTTTCCCCCTCAGCCCTAGTGCAGCCATCTTTATACTTGGTGACCTCCTGTCCACTGGAAATCACTATACAAAATGACTTCCTCCTGTATGAGGCTAGATGTCCTCTGTTTTATACACCCTGCCTGGTTATATCAGACTGGACGCAGGAGGAGGACAGATCCCAGGTTCCCTCCTAGGTGCTGGCGGTGATTTTTCATCCCCTGCCCTATTAAATCAAGTGTGGTATTTATTTCATGTCTCTTTAAACTGCTGGGTAAAACATAAACATACTCAAGAAACCCTTGTTGTTCAGTGTTTCTCTAATAGGAAGAGGGGAAGGAAAAGGACTTCGGGGACTAGGAAGGACAGTGGGAAGGGAGGGGGAAAGAAACACTACTTACGCCGTTTGCAGCCGCATTTTTTAATTCTTTTGGGATCTGTGATGTCATCGTGACAGGCCTTGCAGTAAAAAAATGCCCTGGAGAAAGAGAATGGAAAAACTGACACGTTTCATAATCCACCCAAGTGAAATGAGTACCACATTTCCTCTGCGGCGGTGCCAAATTAATGAAACATGCCAGCACTAATTTCCTTTAATCTTTAGAGAAGTTTAGACATTTGCAGACGGAAATGTTTGTTGCAAGACCATTTATTTCAAACACAGGATTCTGTGATTTGAATTAGTGCTTCTTTTCATAAACTTCCATTTGCAAAGGTTCGGGGAGAAAGGTTGCCGATGGGACACTGAGTCCGCCTGCTCGTCTTTCATTTCCGAGAACGGCACTGGGTGCTGGTAGTGGGGACCCCAGAGAGTCAGCCCCGAGCCTCTGGAAAGAGGGGAGGAGTTAGACGCAACTCCAGAAACCCCACAGTCTAGGAAAATAATTATTAAAAGAATTTCTCAAGTCAAATACAAATATTAACCTCGTCGCTCTGAAAAGACCTCTCCTTGTTAGCCAAAGTGAGAGGCAGATGAAGAGGAAGGTGGAGCGGGAACAATAAACGCAATGAGCCCTCTGGGACTGCATAGCTGGCAGGGCCCAGTCCCATGATCTCCAGCCCTGAGAACGTGTACCAGTGAAGGCTGCTTCTCAGGGCAGAGTAAAGCTCAGCTGACCACCGGGATGGGATGAGCAGAGCGCTGGGGTGGGTAGAGGAGCCCCGGAAGAAGCAATCAACAAGAAAATCTCCCTAATCCGACACGTGTCAATATGGGATTACAGAGTGCACTAGCTGTGTTGAAGAAACTCTGGATGAGACAAAATAAGATCACTGAAGCAGCATTAAAAATCTCAGTGTTAGAAGGCAAGCGTAGAAGGCCTGTGCCCATTCAGTGTAGATGGTGGTCAACTTCGGATGGTGCAAAAAACACGCCCGAATGATCACTCTCTTGTTCACTTTTAGTACAATATTCGTAAAGTATTTGAGACATTTAATTTTTTAAAAAATAAGGTGGGATTTCTGTGAGATGATCTCGCCCAAATGTAAACCTAATATAAATGTTCTGAGCCCAGGTAAGGTAGTCTAGGCCAATCAACAATGTTCAGTAGGTTAGGGGTGTTCAATGCAAAGTTGAGTTACAATATTTTCAACTTAACTGGGTTTACTGGGATGTAGCCCAATCATAATTCAAGATGCATTTGTAGTGGGAGGTGATAAAATTCACTGTAACAACCTTATGACATTTTATATCCAGAAACTAACAAAATCTCTGGCTTAGAGCCTCTATCACTGGCAACACGAAATTGAATGCCAGGGATAAACGTGGTCTTTTCTTGTTTGGGGCTAAAGAAATAAACACAATTCTTGAATACTTGATTCCTAGGGTCCTTTTTATGGCTTTCACAAGCCTTGCATTTATGACTGGCATGGGTTGAAAGCCACTGTTAATATTTTTGGATCTGGAAGAGATTGTAGAGATCTTCCAACCAACTCTCTGGGACTCAATGTCCTCATTTGCAAATTGAGGAGGTTGCCACGTCCTGTCTGAAGTCATCCCTTGATGGAGCGTGGTTGGCCCTGGGCCTTCTATATCCACGTCTAATGTTCTTTCTACCTGAGCATTTCTTGAAATGCCAGCTGTCATCTTTTCCTTGCCAGGACCCCCACTGATGCAGCAGCATCTGCAGCAGCCACATCTACATCTCCAGCTCTCACCTCTCCTCAGGACTCCAGGCTCTTAGACAAACCCACCTTTAGGATAACTCCATGTATATGCTCCATGCATATATTCCACTTACCACAGCCCCACTAGAAGTCCTTATTTCCTACCACTGCATACACCTGCTTCTTCTCTAGCTTTTCCACCTCAGTGAGATGGAACCACCATCCACGGAATTGCTTAGGCCCCTTAAGCATCTTCCACTACTCCCTCTTTTCTTTCCTCCCTTCCTTTGTCCCATTCATCAGTGGATCCCACAGATCCCCCAAGTACAGTCTGAATGGGACCCACATCCCTCCATCTCTACAAGCTACCATCATCTCTCACCTAAGCAATGTCAGCCTCTGAGTCTCTTACCTCCTCCCCTGCTCCATTGCCTCTGTACCTCTCATCTCTACAATGCAGGTAGAATAAACTTGTGATAATATAAACCGGACTACATCTCCACAGCCCAAAGCCATCCATGACTTCCATGTCAGAACAAACCCAACCTCTTCCTAACATGTTAGAAGAACAGAGGAACGCCTCTGCCCTTCTCTAGTCCTTCTGTCTCCCTCACCTCCTCCAGGGCTACTCCTTCCCCTTCAGATCCCTGAACACCATGGACTTCTTCCCCATAACTCCTCTTTGCATGATGAATTCTTTCCCCTCATTTCTGCCTCTGCTCCAGTGCTACCCGCTTGGAGCAGGATTCACTGACACCGAGCCTGAATCAGTGATTCAGACACATTCGTTCTTTCACAGTAAATTTTAAAAACCTGCAATTCTCCCTTCCTGAGAACCTGCTCCTCAGGACAGCAGAGACTTCTCTCCATTGTTTCCCTGACGCCTAGCCTGGAGCCTGCTAAACGTTAACTGACTCTCGATGAATGGATGAATGAGCATGAGTATCTTTCCTAGTACCGGGTCTGCCATTTTTTCAGGAGAAACCAGTAATAAGGATTTTTATATAAAAGTAGATGACTCTTTTCAATTTGACAACTGATTTATTTTTTTAAATTGTGATTCCAAAAGAAAATCAGATCTGCAAACCAAATAGAGCCAATGAGCCCATTAGACTATGTTCCAAGGTTATTTTAAAAGGAAAATATTTAGTGGCAAGAGTAAAGGACAAGTGCCCAAATGTCCATCCCAAAGTGACCTTCTGAAGACCGAAACTGGATGGTTTCCTCCTCTTCCTCTAAGGCCCTGCATCCGGAAAGTTTCTAGGAGCCACAACACATGAACTTGTTTTGTTGCTTTTTTCTCCCTTGCAGTGAAGGGTGCAAATTCGATACTAGATCATCATCATCTACTTTTCCATTTTTACAAAACTTGTTTAGCTTCATTCAAATCCTATGTCCTTTCTGTGGCTTTCTGAAGTCTTCATCTATTTGAAATCCCCCAACTGACAGCATTTGCCCTGACACGTCACACACCACGGAAAATTACAGGCTGGTGTTGTAGCTGATTGTGTCAGCATGTATTTGTGAATACCATAAAGCACTGAAATGAGACATACTGCACTCCCTAATATAGGAGGTAATTTGCTTTCTGGACTGCCTGGTATTTGTGACATTCATTAGTGAGCAATGCAGTAGGAAATGACATTACACAAGTGGGAGCCTCACGTGATAGCTGCTACCTGGGAGGCGTGTGTCGTGTATGGGGCTGCTGAGCTCCCAGCCTCCCCGGCTCGATGTGAGATGCTGCTTCCAGCTTTGGTGTCCCACGTCTGGACCAGAACACAACCATCTTTTCCAGATGACCTAGAGAGGGGGTTAGTCCCATTCGCCTCTCTTTCCCTTCTTACGTGAACTTCATGTTTCAAACATTGCTGAAGATTAGCCAAGATTCCATAAACTGGGTAGGGAGGGACTTCTCCCCAACAAATGAATAATAGCTTTCCTTTCCCAATTTGCAGAATTAAATTTAAATTATTAGAAAGTTCAGTTTAAAAAAATGTATGCACCTCCATCCTGTATGTTCTTTTCCCCGAAAACTTCTGTTAACTATTATAGCTCATCAGGTGGGTGGGAAGAAAGAAACTCATAGCCATCTGTCGTCAAGTGTCATCATTCTGTGTGTAGCATGTCAAGCTCACCCCTTGGTATGGGGTTAAAAGAGTGCAGGTTCTGGAGTTAGACCACTTGAATTTAAATTCTGGCTTTATTACTAGCGGTGTAACTTTGGGTAGATTGGTTAAGGAATACACACTTCAGTTTCCTCATATGGGAAGTGAGAAGGCATAACTCTACCTAGCGTAGAGGTTTGGGTGAGTTCATAAAAAAGAGAAGCTAGTTAGTACCCAGAAGAGTGCCAGCAAAAAGTGAAACCTCCACAAGGCTATGTTAGCGCTATCACGTTTGGTAGAAAGAGATGGGGCAAGTAGAAAAGGAAAGACCAGTTCTGGTCTGGGCTCTGCCACTTGTTTAACTGCCCCATGGTCTCAGACAAAGCATTTATCCCAATTTGACAGACGAGGAGACCAAGCTCTGAGTGTTTTACAATATTTAACCTTCTAGGGTTTTTCTGAGGAGTAGCAGTAGAGGGTAGCACACCTCACACTAGCCTAGATTTCAGTAGGAACCATTAAATGAAGACGCTAGGCTTTCAAAGATAATTATAGATCTCTACAAATAATAATTTACTTAAATTTGATGTAACATCATTGTTGAGCTAGGTGACCTGCCTGGCTATTGGCATCACATTTTCTACGAATAAAAATTCCCAACTTGCTTAAATTGAATCAAACATAAGAATGTTCCACATTGTTGTACAAAAGTCCTGTGATTCCCTAAGCTCCTTAAAGGGGAAGAAGGACACTAACAAAAACGTCGTGAAACACGGGGGCCAATGAAATCCTGGGCTGTACCTACAGAGACTTCAGAATTGAAGCTGACAATTTCAGCCACTTACCTAGAAGGTCACAAATAAAACACGGCCAATTTACGGTTCATCTGAAATGAATCCAAACTGAAATTTCCTTTGGCAGTTAGAGTAAAATACTGATCGTTGTCAAGGAAGTCTGTCCAGATAATGTTAAGGAGAGGCCTAGACAAGCAGCCAGTTGTCCTGGTAGGTTGTTCTGGGTCAGAAAGAATCAGGATGAGCTGAAATGGTCACTGCAGCTCTCCAGGCCTGTTTCTTCCCTTGTAAAATGAAGGAGTAGGTAAGGAGGCTTCCTCATTCTGAAATGTTATTATTCTAATTTAAAGATAAGAAGCTATATGCAGAGGAGTCTGTGGAAGCACCTGAAAGCACAATCTCTTTTGCTGAAACCTTCGCACTATTCGCTGCCCACAGATAAGTAAAGAGGTTGCAGGGTTAGACCCCTGTGCATATGGATGCTGCCTGTGCTGCAGATTAATGTGTCTACAGCTGGGCCAGAAAAAAAGGCAGATGAAAACAAACTCTTACCTTTTAACTTCTTTGGCATCACTTGCGATGAAAAATCCTAAAGTACCTTCTTGGATCTTAAGATGGTTTCCAGGATTAATTAATATACTGCTCAGTGAACAAAAACAAACAAAGAAGACACACAAGTGAGGTCATGTTCTGAGTAAAACCTCAAAGGCAACACCATATTGTTGTTTTTATAGGGGCCCCACTAGTCTAACGCTTTCCCCCAAGATTCCCTCTAAAGCCTGATGTTCTCCGGCCCACACATTCAGCTGGATAATGCCACCATTAAGCTTTCCTGTTTAATTCTCAGGTTAGCACATTCTCAGTTAAGGAAATCAAAGTAAATCTCAGTTTTAGGGCCTGGTTTGCATAATAGGGCCATGCAGCTGCCATCATGGGCATCTGACCTGGCATAAACTTCCTCATAATGGATCCCTTTTGAGACCAGAGGCAACTAGTGATGGTCAATGTTGAAACAGTATCTGTCTACTGAAGCTCTTGCTACACCAATTTTCCATAGGATGACAAAGCATTAATGGGACCCCTATATGTATACCAAAGCAAACATTTATACATACCATATATTACTGTGGGGAATGGTACAAGACACCCATGCAGAAGCAAACTGAACATGTTTGTAACATTGAAAAGTACACCATAGTAGATCCCATGGATAGTCTACATGGGAGGAATTGGAATCTACCCAAACAGTGGAAAAGTAAAACACCAGCAGTTGCATATGCTTAATGATTCCAGTCTGCTGTTTATAAAAATTATGGGGTGTCTGAATAGCATACATGTCCTAACTGAGGCAAACTGTAGTTAGAAAACAAAAATTAGCCCCCCCCCCAAAACCTTCCCTACAGGAACCTGAATATACACTGTCCTATTTCAAAGTGGTATAAATAGACTAGCTGACCAAGCTGTGTTTGGACTGACCGTAAAGATAAATGTATCCTAACTTAATAAATGGATGAAACAAACAAGTTTAATTTCTACAGATAACAAAAGCAGAATACAGGAATATCTTATCCAAAGACTGAGAAGAGGCTTTGGGCTTAACAGATACTGAGTTTAGGTATTTTGAGTAAAGCAATAGACAGCTAAGGTATTCTTTGATCTGAAAAGCTGGTGATTAAGGTAATGGATATCTGGAATCAGTCTACAGGAAGTCCTCAGCTGCCCAGAACAATCAAACTGGAGGATGGTAATTAACATGTAATCTTTTTCTGCTGGTAAGTCCATTTCAGAAAAGTGCTGTGACCAACAGAGTGATGTATCTGAAGCAACACAGGATGGACCAGGTGAACTTTTGTTCTGTTGGTGAACTCTGAGCAGATCATTACTGCACAAATAATTGTTTGTGGTTACAAGAACATCCATCATTACCTGTAATAAGACCTGACAGAAGGAAAGCACGCCTGTGTCATCATTGTTGTTATTAACACTATATAATAGTAAGTGAAGATTTGAGTGTTCTGCCCAGAACTACAGGCCACAATGAGATTCCTTCCAAATCTAAAAGCAGCAGTCCACGCTAACAGCACAGCTTGTGACGGGCAACGGCCATACCCAGGCTCCTCCTAATTACCCTCTGCCGACTCTCACTTCGGTATCACAAGCCCTCTGAGTTAGGGGAAAGCATGAGGGCTTAAACATTCCAGACAGATTACATTTTTCAAAGTCAATTAAATGCAACATTTTAGAAAGGCAAAGTTCTGGATTTTGCACATTTTCGTAACTTCTTTCCCAGAAGGCAGCTCTTAACGTGCTCTGCCATCAGTCAGAATTGAGTCCTAAGTCTAACACTGACGCTAAGGAGTACACTGACTTTGGGCAAGTTGTTATGCTTGTTTAGAAACCACTATTCTTCCTACAAGAGGAGGTTAATGATACTAATAACTTTCCTTCTGAGAATTGAGATAACAGAAAATCTCAATTCATGTTTGTTAGATTGTTATTTTTATTATTTTATTCTTGCAAAAACAAAAAAAAAAAAAAAAGCCCAAGTCTATTTCATTGTCAACAGAGTCCTCAGAGATTTTTTTTTTTAGCTGCATCCATGGAATGGAGCACGAGGCTCTTGGTCAAAATACTCTGCCCATAACAAGATGAAGTTACAGAGTAAAACACTGCAGGATAATTCCACTCACTTCCGGGGCCTACAAAGTCTAGATGCTAAAAGCTGGAAAGGCTACATTTTGATATGTATTCATATAAAAATGAAAGGAACGCTTCCGAGTGAAAAAAAATTCTATCATGATTTGAACATTGGAATTCAAAAGAAGAAACATCTTGGTGACATCTATGCAGGATACAAATGTCACACAGACCACTGTTTCCTTTTCCCATTTTGCATGCCTCATTAATTGTACTCCAGTGACTGCACCCAGCATGTTACTGAAATACAGTGTGGCAAGGTCCCTATCAGTCAGAAGTTACTTTTCATTGTCTCTGTTCTTTATCTACAGCAAGCAAGAATTAACCCACAGGGAGAATTTGAGATTGGCATCCTAGAGAGTACAGGTTAAGGTAGCTTCTTATAGTCTAGTTAGTGTGGTGGAAAGGAAAGACTCTGGGTGCTGCTACAGGCCCAGTGGTGTTTGCGTCTCAGGCTCACCACCCACATCAGTTAAGCATGGGTGAGGGCGCCTCACCAGTCCAGGGGCTGGCTTTGGTCATGCAGACTCCTCACTCACCTCACCAGTAAAATGGGTAAATAATCATTAGTTTAGCATCTGTTAGAGAATTAAAGTATGTCCTATGTGTTGAGTGACTGGCACATATTAGGTTCATAATCCATGGGTGCTATTTAGAGTGAGCGAGGTGATTATAAAATTAAATGAGAGTAAACAAACTCTCACTGTGCCATGTCTCTGCTCTCCATTTTGTCCTTGGTTCTAATAACACCCCTAGATGGTACCCTGTGGGCATGCAAAAACCTTTTTCCCAGTTGCAGCATCCAAAAGGTTTTATCTCTCCACCACATCTGGAGATTGGAAATGGGCTAATTCATGCTAGCTTCTGGCTTCACATGGAATAGCACCTGTCTGTTAAATTTTACCACTCATGTCTAAGGTACTGACAGCACCTGAAATGGCCTCACAGACTATGCAATTCCAACATGCCCTCAAGGTCCTTGTGGACAGGGTAAAAAGGGTTTAAGTTATCTATGTGTGTGGTAGGAGGCACCATCTGTAGATATCATAATAAGGCAAAGCAGCCTTCTGGGTGGAATCCAAAAGACTGAGTCCAGCCCTTGAGAAGTGAAAGAATGAAATCTAGATATGTAAAGGTGCTCACTACGCTGGATTCAGCTCATGTATTTGAGGGTTTGGTAAAGAAGAAGCTCATGTGCCTGACCCTGTCCAGTAACCCGTGATATCCATCATGCCCTATGTAAGAATACCAAGTTTCAAAGGCTCTTTGGGGAAATATATTACTGTTTTTGCTAATTCAGACATTAAGTCTTCCATCCACATTTCTAATCTAGAATTTAAAGTGTTAATCTTCCTTTTCCTAAAAATATAAAAAAGGATTCTAGACAGATGTTAACTCTTTTCCTGAAAAGTACCAACTACCTTTATAAGTTGTTACTGACTTTCCAAAAGGAATAAATAAATTCTCCCTAATCAAATTCTCCCTATTCTCTAGGAGAATATTCAAAGCTCAGTGTGTTTTGTTCTTATGACTGCCAAATGTCTCCCTCCCTGTTTACCCCTTTTCATCAGTTCTCTGGCTCCGACTTTGTCTAATTCACCAGCTTTATCAAAGATAAACTTTAAGATGTGTCATGTGAAGAATCAAGAAAATCTCAAAGAAAAAAAAAGTCCATATATCCATTAGCAGAATTCCAAACAGAACATCTTCTTGGCAAGGGTAAACATTCTCTAATTTCAAGGAACATATAAATTATCTTTTTTTTTTCCTATAACCTTGCTGATTTCAATGGAAAACTCCCAGTGAGAGCTGGCAGCACAGGGCTGGTATAGTTCCTTCTTCAAAGACACTTGCTGTCTTTTCCTTCTGCTTTCAGACTAATTCTATATCTAGACTTATTCTCTGTCTATTCACTTACGATGTAGAACAAATGCATATTTACTCTAAGGAACCAACAGTTCAGTACAGCAGTGAAAACGATACTATCATGTTCTATTTGCTTTTGTCTTTTCCTAGCAGTAAGCTTAGAGCCCAATATGCAATAGTTACTTTTCAACTCTTTTTGGAATGGATGAAAAGTATAAGTCACTGGTCTCTGTTCTGAAAGTTTTCCTCTTATAAGGAAAAAGGTAGCTTCTGCTTCTTTTAAAAACCAAGCTATAGGTCTCATCAGTCAGGCTGATGGAGTGACCACATGTCTTCCAGTAGGCTGGCCACTGAGCTCACAATCCTGCAGAGACATTGAGTATAAATATGAAAATACACATATATATAAACAGCAAACATCTGGGAAGCTGTAGCAATTGATTTCAATCTTGGAAGCACAACTCACTTAGAACTGAGATATATGTTTCTGAACATAAAACCCATCCATATGAAATGGGACAGCAGGGCTCAACCCAAGGGGGAAATGTTTGTACCACAGCCCTTTGAGAGGTATTAAATAAGCTGCATGGCATCTTTCTGGGTATCTCTTGCTGAACTCTGCTCAGGTTGGAGGACCAGAACTTGGTTACAGAGAAGTGATTTTTCCCCTTTCTCCAACACTAAAATATAACCACTGGGAAACATTTAGCAATTCCTTTTTCAATCATCATAAAGCTTACTTATCTACTGTTTGGGGAAACAACTGATGATTGGTAACTCAACTGAAACAGATATTGTTTCAAAGGAAACTTTTATCTACTCCAGATAAATATGATAGGTGTGTATCTGTCCTCTTTCCTCCATTTTTGGTAAGTGTCATGTACCATTCTCCAAGCAATTAAGGAAAAATCATGACTATAGCAGACTATAGTTTATACTCAATAGCATGGTATTTACAATCGTGTCTAGCAAGCTGATGGGACTTCATCAACTAGAGGAAAGAAGTAAAAACCATCCAGGACTTCAGCTCACGCTATGCCCAGATGAATCACACCAGTGGGAAGAAGCCCCTCTGATCACACAAGTTCACACACAACTGCTCTCAGTTGGAACCATGTTTGAACCAATTTTCAGAGAGTACATCTATACTGTAACTTGTAGGCTGTGTTAGGGCACAGCTCAGGGAAACCCCAAATCTCAAACCTTATCACCTTTCTGGAACTTTTCATTTCTTCTGGCTTTAAAATATGTGCAGCTGGAGTCCCACACAACTAGACACGTGCGCTTTTACTCCAGGATGCATGTGGGAGACACAGTTGTGTGTTCCATGCTGAGTATACATCAGCCCAGTTCAGTGACACAGAGACACAGTAATAAAGGTTGCTCCCAGTTGTTCAGATTCAATGACTACTGACTGTGGTCTACCAGTCACATTGGCAAGGATTTATGCAGCCGGAATCCATCTCAATACTTTTAGAAATGGAATTCTAATAACATTTTACACATATGGAAAATATTAGCCTCATGGGATGGGAAAGAGAGAACCGATCTAGGAAAGATAACACTGGATATTTGGTTCTGGGAGCAAGCCATGTCACTTTCTGGTACACTTCAGGACAAGTCATGCCTCCATTACAACATGCCTTCATCACAAGATAAAAGGACTCAAAGGCCAAAAGCCAACAGCAGAGGGGCAACCACTGTGGGCCTTTGAAGGTGCAAAGTGTTGCAGTAACTTCTCGCAGTTGGATCATATCAATAATACCAAACTGACAGGAAGCCACCTCTATTTATATACATCTACTCAAAAAAAATCACAGGGGAGCTGATGGTGGAAGGAGTTACAAACAAATACACACACACACACACACACACACAGAGACAATTACAAATACATGACAGTGATCACAACCACTTGAAAAGATGAACAAGTGGGCATCTCAGTAGTATATTTTCAACAATACCATTTTAGAGAGCACATTATTGAAAAATTATGCTGGAAATTTCAACTAACAGACTTTTTTTTCTTAAAAAAAAAAGTCACTGATGAAGAATTAGTCATGCTTCATGCAACATAAAACAGCAGCAAAACAGAGTGAAGTCAAATGGTGAAAGTTGAGATACTTCATATTAAGAAATATGCCCAAACACACTAGGGGGGAAAAACTATGAGTTCGCCCCAATAAACAGTATTCATTCAGGAAATTAAGTGTAATAATCTGGCAATTTAATAGCAGCATTTTAAGTCTTTACTGAGCACTGCCCGAAATATTAAATATTCAAAATGAGATAACCAAAATAAGTATAAGGAAAAACAGAAGCATAAGGGCTTGGTCTCTGTTTTGTGGATAAAGGACAGCAACTCTGCTCTACAAAGTGGAAATGACACAGGGAGGAGGAGGGCACTGGGAATGTGGGTGTGGGATGTGGACAAAATGGGAGTCGCATCTTGTGGACACTAAGACACATCAGGACAAAACATAAACAAACACAAAGGGCTGGAGAGAAGCATTCTCCTTTTCAGCCTTAATAGTATTTGTTCCTATCATTGGTGCCACAATTAAAAACAGGATTATGCCTTTCCCTTTTTTAGGTTTCCTGCAAAGAAGTTAGTGCGACATCCAAAAGAACCAACAAATCAAACAAGAATAGCAATAGGCTAATTTCAGTTTTATGTAGTCTAATTGGAGAGGAGATATATATACACATATATATATGTGTGTGTGTGTATATATATATATTAGAAAGGGGGTGAGATTATATATACAATATATAATCTCTCTCTTCTTGAATTCTTGGCAAATGGTTAGTCCTGTGGTTAGGAGTGAAGACAGGGTGAAGGTTGGTAGGGAAGTTAACGAAGAGTGCATACCGCTTTCGGCTTCTGCAAAACGACAAGAAAAGAATTTAGAATCAAACAATTTGATAATAAATTGACTGACACCAGAAGGAAAGAAGGAATAAAACCTTTGTTTCAAATTGTTTAAAGGATGCGTGTGAAAACAAGGTTTTTCCTCAAAGCATGAAAACATTATCATGGGGTGAAACCAACAACAAAGGAAGTCGTTAAACATAGGTTGAAGGCAAGAGGGTGGGGAGGAGAAGCAGGCGTCTCAGAATTTTAACACCTGACCGGTTACAAAACGTGAGTGGAAAAGAAATGGGAACTTTGTAAATGCAGAAAAAATTAAAATTGTTTTCTTAGGAAGATCAAAAAGTGATTTATTTCTAATACAGACATTATGTCTGATAAATCCTGTAGTTTCCACAGCCCCTCAAAAACACCTTTTTCCACAAGAACCAATGTGCTTCCACACTGAGACCAAGCCATGTTTGAGAATTAAAGCTGGCAACTGCACACAGAAAGCCAAAACAAAGCCAAACAAGTTCTTTTCCCCCGCTTTTCTTAAAAAGAAAAATCAGAAAACTGTATCTACAAATATGGCTTTGTTGACAACATCTCAGATTTGTGAATCAATGAGAAAACCCATCAAAGAAAAGATGTTTTTTTCAGGGAGAGTACAGAGTTCGTTTTCTCTGGATGGTGACAGTGGACCAACGCTGAACCATTAACTGTCTTTCCCTCTCGTTCCCTGTGACCAAAAGGCGACAAATGGGAGACCACTGGTTGAGGTTCACGATGCAGATATCTGCCAGGAAATTATTTCACAATGGTCCACTACTATTTAGAGTTAGCATCACCTACATCATGGAACAAACTATTTTCAGAGACGTACAAAAGTGATAAAGAGAGAACACAAGTTACACAAAGATTTACTGGTTTGCAACACAAAGAATATCATTTGCAAAAACCCAGGATACAAAATCCCCCACCCAGACACAGGTGAGGAAGGGCAAAAAAAGATAAACAAACCATAATCCTAGAAAAGTACCCCCTCATCTGTTGAACAGCAAATAGCTAGGATTAGGTCAGTTTTTTGCAAATAATATTCTTCACTTTGTCAACACGGAAAAGAAAAATGTATACTTATATACATATTCGTTAACTGCTACGGCCATGTTCGACACGTGGCCACCAAATCTACCATTGCATCTTCCTTTTGGTTGATTTGGATTTTCAAAGTAGCTTAGCATTTGATCAGATTGGCTTTATGTGCAATCTGATCTGGTGGGCAAAGAAAGAGAAAACATTGGATTGACTTGCTCACAATCCAGCGTTTTGGGTTGGTTGGTTCATTTTGTCATCATAGACACAGACTGCACATTTGGAAGTCTGTCTTTATTGGGTCTCTCACCCAGATAATGAAAACTCCTTAAATGGTGACAGCAGGAAACTTCTAGCCTCACCCTGTCCTCTGCTCAGCTATGAAGATGTGTGTCAGGGGCTGTCTGAACTCTTATGCTCACTGGTCTGCAGGAACAAATGATATTCTAGGAAAGGAATAGACTGCATACATCATTTCCAAAAACAAAAGCTAGAGCATCTCTCAACCAGCTCTCTTTCTTCCCAAGTTATTGATAAAAACTGGGGAGCAAAGAATCATCTGCTTTATCTATAACATACACACTTCTCCACCAAAAAATTCCTTGTTAACATCATGCTGCCCTCTTATGGGGGTGAACCCCTATATTGACTGTGGTGTTATCTATTTCAACCAGACCCTATCCCTCGTCACTCTGATTTGCACATAATTAAGTGAAAAATAAAGAAAGAAAGAGATCTCCTGCCTGTGAGCTCGGCTCTCCTGGCTAATTTACATGAATCCGAGATTCTGCCACCTGGATTTCGGCGGCAGCGGGAGAAGCACATATGGTGTACAATAGGCTGCTTGTAATTTGGCTATCAAGAGAGCTGGTGTCTCCCATCATGGCTCTACATCAGGCCTGCTGTAAAGGAGGCCAGAGTCCACCTCCTTTTTGCTCACTGCAGTACAAAGGGGTTGCAACACAGGGTCTATCCTAGGCTCAACATTTACAGGCTACGAAGCTCAGGCTGGGATGATTGGTGGAGATACTTGAGTGGTTGATTCCTCTCCTCTGGGGAAATCCTCTCTGAATGCCCAGCGGGGCTTGGCATGCCAGGCTGGTCTGGGATAGAGGCTGCCATGTCTGGTTGGGGATGCCGTAAAATGTACTCCAGGATCAGAGAGATGTTGCACTCAGTTCCAAGCAAATAAATCATGTGCAAAACAGGGAAAGTGAACTGAATACTTCCACAATGCACTTGCACATCATAAATGTCAACAGGCCACTGAGTCACAGCGAACTTACTTACCGGCTCTCTCGGTTGGCGGACTTGTACTCAATGGCTATCATTAGGAGCTTGAGCTTCACAAAACACAGCCTGCAAATGAGATGGAGAGGCCTCCCAGTCAGTACTTCTGGATGAACAGTCACGTGTCGATCACTGTTACGACCTTTCAGTCTCCTGACAGTCATAATCCAAGGGCAACTTCATTCCACCAACCCAGTGCCGGGGTGGGCGGCACCTCCCAGTCTTCCCCATTAAATCTGCTTTCTCACAAGTGATAAGGTGCTGGATGTTCAGAGTGTAAACTGCACTCAGGCCTGGATGTCTAGACACAGACCCCAAGCAGGGATTTGCACCGAGGGATTTACACTGGGCCAGATTCATTAGTTACTCAGTCAGGTAGTAAAATGTTAACTACAGGGGGAGGGAGAGATTTGGAGCAGCTAGACCTGTTATTTGGATTCCATTTTGGCCTTTGGTACAAATGGCTTATATTGTTGTTCCAAGCAGACCCCTGTGTGCTTGGAATGATGGTAATAATACTTAGCCTCTGTGTAAGTGCCCGGCACACGACTATGGCTTTGTCACTCCTGGCTCCGTCCAAGCTGTCCCCCATCATCTGCCCACTGCTCTCCACAGTGGCCCAGACTGTTTGGAGGCTGACTTACTCCTGCCTCCCCACCTTCATTATGACCCTGCCCCCACCCGCCATGCCTTCTCCTCTCCTCCTGCCCATCTTCCCTGGCCATGTCATGTCTTCCAGGCAGTAGGTCTACTCCAGCTCCTGCTACCCTCTGGTTTTCTATTCTCACAACCACTCTAGGACCTGGCCTGAAACCATGTCATTTAACCCTTAGTCAACTTCACCCTGGCTATGGCTGCTTCCTATTGTTTTCTGGGTCTGCACTTTCCCCTCTTCTTTAAAGAAGAACAACTTTTTTAAGAATTTTGGACTTATCTGGAATTCCCATAGTACAGAGTGAATGGATCCGTCCATACAGAGAAGCTCAATTAACAAAAGATTTCCACTGACTGGGTTTCAATTCCAAGAAAACAATGAGAAGTACAGTAGAACATGTATGCATAAAGATGTTCAAGGTAGCGTTATTTATAAAGAGTAGAAAAATCTAGAGCAACCTAAGTAAAATGGTTATATGGTAATAAAGTAATGGCAATATGGTATTAGGAAGCCTTCAAAATGACTTTTTGCAGAATATTTCAAGATATGAATAACAAATATTATACAGTAAGATACAAATATGTTCATAACATATGATTCAATGAAAATATATATTGTAGCAATAAAAGCTCACATAAAAACTAAATCATGTACATCATATATTGTAACGTCTTACAATGAACATATTCAGTTATATCTTAAAAACAATTTGGATAATGAAACACTGCTTAACTGAAAAAATGAAAAACTCACTCGTGATTAATTAGTTCTAGCACTGCAAGGGGGATAAGGAACTGGGTCAAAGGGCAGCATCTTCCATAATGACCCCACTTATTCCTCGAGATATCCTAAGAGGGAGAAAACACCCCAGTTGCTCAGACTTCAATTGAGACCTCTATTTTACAGGTAGTAAAACTAAGGCTAGGAAACCTAAATAATTTGCCCAGTGCATAGATATTAGGTTCTTAGCCAATGCCTGGCAGCACAGACAGCATCTTCATCTGCAACAAAGCCTATTCTGCATTGGAAGAGACAAGCAATCTGCAAATATACAACTGAGTAAACAATACATTTCCAAATAGTGACAAATGTTATGCAGAAAATAAAAGAACTGAAGACGATAAAGAGCCACGGGAAAAGGAATGTGTCATCTATGACAGTCCAGGAGGATCATTCCAAGGGTGCAGAGTATGACGGGTAGGCAATGAGAAGACACAGGGAAAGAGTCTAGGCTATGGTAGTGAACCTACAGCACACATGCTGCCTGCAGCAGGCTGTTTGTATCATTGAAAGCTCTAAAGGGTTCACCATCACTGGTCTAGGAAGTAGAAAACAGCAAATGCAAAGGCCTTAAGGCAGAAAAGAGCTCCCGGTATGTGAGAAGCAGCAATAACTCCAGCAAGGATGGAGCTGAGAGGGCAAAGTTGCAAGTGATACAGGCGGGTCCAAGATCCTGAGGACTTTGCATGCCAAAGCAAGGAGTCTGCAGCTTATTCCAAGTGAATAGGAGGCCTTTAGGTGGCTTTAAATGGAGAAGCCACAGAACCAGAGAGGCTATACTTGGAGGTATATTGCTGGCAAAGAAGGTGCTGGCGAAGGCCTCGTGCTTTCTAGGGGGGAATGAGACAATGTCCTCATTTCTGTATGTGAGGTCCTGGTTCCCAGGCATTGCCTTCAACAGACAGTCCGCTTTCAAAGGACCGCTTCCATCCAGGCATAGCTCTGCTTTCCCAGTAATTTGAAGGTTTTCTGACTTCTGCCAGTAGCCTCTAATGACCTGGGCTTGGTGCTGATTACGCAGTTTGTTGAAACACCAACACATGTACCCAACTATGGCGTGGAAAATGCCCTTCTTAGTTTATGTCTCATAGAGTTCTGCTAGCATGCACCGTTTATGGGGCCGTTACTCCTGGAAATTCAATTGTTCAAAACATCAGATAGCTTATACCATGTTTATGGAACCAAATTACCAGATTAACCACGACCTAATGCAAATAGTAGTTAAATGCCAAAAAAAATCAAGGAGAAAGCCAATCTTAACTTAGCATGGATCATGCAAAGGTCAATTTGCTGATATCCTATGAGCAACCACCATTCCAATTTGGGGCCCCAATAGTTCATGAGATCAAAGATCTCAATAGCTTTCTTGAACCTAACACTACTGGTGTGAAGGGGAACACTTCACAGTAATGGTAAATTATTTCTTCCAAGTTACTACAATGCCATTTACCCACTGGATACAAAAAGGATGGAGGCTTTTAATGCAGGAAAGTCAATAAAATCCATGCAGTCTTGTACATATTCCTTAACTTTATGAAGCACAGACCAGCAGAGCTCTTCATCTTCTACCAAGTTTTAAATCCATAATGTGCTAACTTTAAAATCCATACCTACACTGTCTTTTAGAAGCCTCTTTTAAGAAGCTCTGTGATCCAAAACAAGCTGTTGCTAACTGACCTAAGGAGAGACAGAAGAAGAGAGGGACAGTGATGTACCCAGTAAATATGTGCAAACAGGCCCACACTACAGTTCCAAACTCTGGTCCTTCCAAATTGTCTGGTCCTGCCTTTCCTACATGTAAGACAAGCTGAAGTCCAAAGAAGGCAAAGCAGCTGGTTCAAGGGCAAATGTCTCTTACATTCAAAAGCTGAAAGTGGACATCAAGTCCCAACAAAGCATGCTCTACAGGTGTGTCTCATAAGAGTACAAAAAAATGAAGTGGTGATCCCAACCCCACATGCAGACATACTCTGTTTTATCAGCACAGTTGCTTTTTAAAAACTAGAAACAGACACAAAGAGTTCGTTTCATACAAAAACTGGCTCTTTGGCCTTCCTTGAAGAATCAGATATGACCACACTGGAACCACAGCCCACCTGACCAGAAGAGACTGGATCTATGATGCACTCATTTATGTTTTAGAGGGAGCAAGTGTTCAAGGTGCACGTTCCCCACTGCTCCATATTGTCTCTGCCTCCTCACTCTTCACTCTTTGTTGCTAACTGCCTGCAACCTACAGGCTTCTAAGTTTTTAATCTCTGCTCCAATAGGTAACCTCTATAATTGGCAAAATACATTGAATGATAAACCAAGATTTAGACTGGAAGCAGAACTATGGCTCCCTTGTGCATGTTCATAGCACTTTTTTCTATTAGATCCTGCTTAAGTAAATAGCAGAGAAGTAGCCTCTAGTAGAGCGTCCAGTGGGGAAGAACAGGTTGAGGCTGGTGTAGTCATCGCCAGTTTACTTATCTCTCTCCTCTCTGGACTGAGCTTCTCTAGTATAGAGCGCAGGTTTTGTCTCCTTGACATTTCGTAAGGTGCAGAGAGCACAAGTAAATGAAAGCTAAATAAAGAAATGCACACATGAAATGGCAGGAGATTCTCATGAGCTGGTGGAGTAATGAAGAAGAGGCAAAGTAGAAAACTAGGGACGTCTGGAGGGAGTATGGGAAGTAGGTACAGGACTTTAAATAGGAAGCTTCTTGTGTTGTTTGTTGGATGCAGACATACTGGAAAAGGAGTACATGGAAGAAAATAATCATTATATGTTGTGAGAATCTAATTTTTGCCTAAATCCATCATGCCAAGGTGCAAATCCAATTCTAAGAGACAAGTAGAAATTAATCCTTGGGATCTTCTAGAGATCCTACCACATGGGTGCATGCCTAAGAATATGCCTTCAGACTACCCAAAATTGCTGTCCCTAAATATTTATTTGTATCATTCAACACCTTTCAGGGGAAGCAAGCAGAAAGGGCATTAGCCATCAAATCTTTATACTCACTTTTCTGGCTTTACTCAGCCTGCAGTGTTTCAATGTGTATAGAACCAATGTGGGATCAGGAAGCGAGACTAAAAGAAGGTAAAGTATGAGGAAAAGACAAGAAGCCCTTCACAATGTGATAAATAGGATAAAATCAGCCATAAGTTAGCAAGAATCTAATTCTTGGTTCCTAAAATAAAATGTCCCAATATGTCCAACGCAGGAAGTTGTCACTGGTTGCAAAAATAATTACAGGGGAATAGAAATGACTCTTTTTTTTCAAGAAAAATGCCACTTGTCACAAAAAGGTCTTAAACCAGCAATCTGCAATGAAACTGTTGTAATAACAAGTTAGATTGCTTTCCGGATAATTATTAAGTAGAGGTCTACCCAATTTGACAACGACATTATACAAAGCCTTTTTTTTTTTTTTACTGCCAGCATCATCTGTTAACGATAGTAGTTTCAACCCAGATGTTCCTGAACAAAGCCTCTTAAGAATTAGAGTCCAACTGTTTCTACCTACCCAGAGGGAAATAAATTGTTCTTGCCATTAAATCAGCCCCCTTGACTGGAAAGATTACTCGCTGGTGTGAATTTAAACATGAAACCTGCCACAGAGTTTGCACCTCCTAATGTGCCCAGGAAGAGTCTAGGGAGATGGCATTTGGAGTGCCGAAGATGACTCACCGCCTGAGGCAGGTAGGTGAGGACAGAAGCAGCAGCCCCCATCATGTTCCCTAACCCCAGCTCCTCCCCTAACCCCAGCTCCTCTCCAGCTACCCACAGTCCCCTGGGATGTGCTCAGAGTAGATGCACCATGAAGTCTGCACCTAGGCCTTTAGAACCAGGGGACTACAGTGGAAAATATTTGCATGCAGGAGTTTTGATTTGAAGTGATAGCTTCCCGAGATGAAAACATCAAGTTAAAGAAATTGTTTTGAAAACATCAGGATGTGTAAGACTCTACACCAAGACAACTAAGTGATTTAAAATGCTTATGGAGATGTTGGTAAATTCCATTCTTTCCTACCTTTAGTAAAAGTCGAGTGGGAAAGTTTTAGAATACCCTTACTCTCAAACACCCACACGTGTGAGTATGCATGTGCACACACACACACACACACACACACACACACACACATACACACCCCTATGCTCAACATCTCCTCCAGCACATCTATGAGGCTTGAATTAAAAAATAACTACATTCTTTGTTCTTTGTTATGGATAATTAGCATTTGCCTAAAGTGCGAAGAAATGTGTTTTTGCTATCATTATTAATCAGATAAATGCAATGTAAGAAAAAACTATATGCTTGCCCAGTGACCTGCCTCCCTCAGTAGCCTGCCACTGAGCACTGCAACAGGTTTTATAATCATTGGTTAATTCACGGGGACATAGGAGGATTGCTGGTCACCTTCCTGATGCCCAGAGCAGAAATAATTATCAGTGTCACACTTGTATCTATGTTTGTGTATGTTCAGTCCTGATTATAAAACTCCCTAAATAAATAGATGGATAGAGCCAGTTATATCAAAGAAAAATATTTTTAAAAGGCCATATTTGAATCACTACACAAATTTTCTTAAAATGTTAAATTTTTGCAGCCAAGCTAAGGAAATCTATCATATAACATTTGGGTTTGTTTGACTTCTGCCAGTTCCACGTCCAACTCTGGATGTCTTCCTTGAAAAAGTAATGACTTCATAAAACTCAAGTTAAATTATAGTTTTCATTGGGCAAGTGGCTCTGCTTTCTCTGGGTACTCTTAAATTTTAAGTTTCCTCCTACACTTCTTTTGAAAATCAGTTCAGGCAAAACGACAAAGAATGAGAGCATAATTTTCTGAATTCTAGGGGCGCTGCCTGCAAGGAGCTAGGCAAGGGGTGGGGACACCCTCCTCCCCCTGCGCCATCTGCGGCCAGTACGGTAGCAGCCACGCCAGGCTTGGGGACAGAACTCCTGCCCTTCAGTACTGCCAACTCCAGTTGGAGTTCCCCAAGTTACCCAGGCATTAAATACTCACATCAAATCTGAATTTTAACTGCTCCATCAGCTGCAGAGGGACAGAGAGACACATCATATTTTAAATACATCTTTTGTCCTAATCCCCTCTGAGCTGTAAAACCTGATACAATTAAGCTTTTATATTTTGCAAGTGATGAATGACTGACTAATAGGCTCACTGTGAGACTCAGAACCTGGAACACGGTGTTCTTGCCACAGCCCAGCTGCTGAAGCCCTGGCTTCCTCCAGCTCCTCCTCCCTCCTCCCTTCTCTGCCCTCAGGCTCCTACCTGGGGCGGGGATGTGCATCCTCACCTCTTGCCAGTTCTCAAGAGAAAAACACTATCACTGTTTCCCGCCCCTGCCCAAGCATCACAGCTCAAAATGCATCGGATGCATCTCTCTCCCATCTCAAGGGGAGAAGGGGGCAAAATCAATTTGCTCTAGTTGGAAAATCTCACGGAGAACTGGGTATTTAGAGAGTTCTGTGTGGTACTGTGCAGCCCAGCCTTCCATCTCAGTTCCCTACTGCTTAACAAACCCACTTTCTTTCTTTCCACCTATATGAATCTGAGCTCCTTCCGAAGCACAGATCAAATGGCATCTCTTCCAGGAAGCCTCCCTGGTCATCCCCAGCTCACAGAAGTCTTCCCTCTAACCTGCAGCATCACTACTCCACTTGGTGTGTCCACCAAGCACTTAAGGGGCACCCATGTCTCCCTGAGGATGGGTATTCTTCCTCTTAGCCAGAACAGAAACTGCGAAGGTAGCCACTGCAAGGAAGCTGAATCCTCTACTTGACATTTATGACTTTTGTTATTTGTCTTTCCTCATGTGTATTATTTGATCAAATTTAATTGCAGCTTCCTCTAGAAGTGGCACCAAGCTTGGCACAATAGTGCAAATACTGCAAGTTCATTAAATGTCTGGTCCATTGACTGGTGACTGATGGCAGGAGAATTTACTAAAGAGCATTTACATGGGCCTTGGGAAAGCAGGAGTTTGCTTGGCATGGCCCAGTTCAAACTCATTCTTCTGACCCTAGAGATTGCAGAATACCACACGCGAAGAGGGAAGGATGGGAAGGATGCTCTCACAAAGGTCCCAATCTTAATGTGACCTTGTAAGCTACGGTCCACTATGATTCTGTGATTCCAAGGATGGGCCCAAAGTGGGAAGCAAGAAGAGGTTGTTGCAGAGTGTGGGGTGGAAAGTGGGATAAGATAGGGGCTTCCAGTCCTCAGGACTTTAGACACTGAGGAAGAGAAAAGAGAAGAAAGAGAAAGAGAGAGAAGGAAGGGAGAGGGAGAGAGAGAAAGAGAAGGGGGGAGAAGCAGATTTCTAGGCCTAGTCCCATATCCTCTCAGCATCTGGAAATGAAGCCTTGATATCGCTCCACTTAATAAACTCCCCAGGAGATGCGTAATGAGCCAGCTTTCAACTAACACCTACTCCAAGCTGCTCGCAATAGCACCAGACCCCCGCTCTGGAAACCTGGTAACTCGTTTTTGGGTGCCTATAGCCTCAAAGTCTCAGTGTCCTCATTTATAAAACAAGGACGGTGAGATGAACATAAACATCCCAGGACTGTGGTGAGGATAAATGAGAAAATACAGAAGAAAGGTTAGATACAATTTTGCATTTTGTCTAAATTGCTTTCTGATTTGGGAACACAACTACATCTTCTGGTCAGATGTGGGTGAGAGGAGTCAAAGCATGGAGTAGATGGGAGTCTCACCCTGGACAGGAGAGTTACACATTGCTTGCATGGCTTGAGATTTTTAAGGCACTAGTTTGGGGGTTGGGGGTTAACCTCTCTTACCTTCATCCAGCCCCTTCGTGCTCTGAGAAAAGACCTTCAATTTTACCTACCTATCTGTCCCCTTAGCTCCTCGAGGAATGACTCTCAGCTTGGAGAAAACTCCAAGCTCTCTCTGCAGTGATCCCACCCTGAAAAGTGGCATTCTGCCAACCCAGGAGAAGAGCGAATTTATTTCTTTTCATGCTTTAAGACCTTACTGGCTGCATATTGTTTTAGTGCGGTGCATAATTACAGAAACTGCTCTGAAAATCTGTATATTTTATCTGTGTTTTATTACACCCAGAATATTCTCCAATTCTTTTTCTTCTCCGAGAACCAGCTTAAAATATATTTTGGCGTCCTTTATGTCATCTTGAAATTGAATAGCCAATTCTTACTGTAATGAAAATACTTACGCGCCAGCCCGGTGATATACAACACTACACTCTAATTACGGCTGTGCTTTAATTAACCTGAATTGAAGAGCGTTATCATTAAACTGCTGGTAACTTTGAGTTATGGCTTTTCTTTAATTTAAAGTAGAAAACACAGATAATTAAGCCTCCAGATAATCAAATGCTTGAGGAGAGCCTCAATGTTTTGGGATGTTCCTAAATCTCATTAAATGTCCTTTCTTTATTGATTAGTTCCACCTCTGCCGTTATCATTGCATTAAACGAATAATAGCACTAAGTTGAGCACATTCTCACAATCAAAGTTGGCTTTTTTTCTTTTTTCTTTTTTTTTTTTTAATTCCAGATGCTTTACCAAACAAAATACTAAATTTTCTGGCAACAAGGTAGGTCTAGGGGATTTTCTCCTTTTGGGAACATATTTTAAACATGAAAATGAATCAAGGAAAACACTGAAGCAGCCACTCTATCCAGGAGCGCCTGGCTCTGCAGGTGGCACTGAAGGGCAGCGAAGCTCCACCACGCCCGGGGGGTCAGCGTTGGCTAGACCGTGCAGCCACAGGGCCAGGCCTGAGATTCAGAAGCAAATCTGGTGTAAGACAGCAAATGGGAGCCAGTCAGCAGGGCCTGTGTCCACATCACATTTCCAAGAGAGGCCAGGAATCTCATTTTTATGTGAATACCCCTATTTCGAAACAAACAGCCTTTAAGAAATTAAACACTAGGGTATCTATGTGAGTCCATGTGGGTGTGCCCATTAGAGCCTCCAGGGGAAGCAGTCCTTGCCTTTCAGGTTAGTCTTAAAATGGCCTGACTCAGTTTCCAGAGAAGGGAGAGAAAGCAGGAAGAGCCAGGGGGGCTTTTGGAGAATTGCTCACGTAAGACATAAACACTAATCAAGCTGAGGAAACTCAGTAGCCAAGAAAGGGGCTTTGCCCCTTCCCTGTGAACACCCGACACCGTAAGACACTCGCCCTGGCCTCAGACCCCCCCACATTCGACATATGAGGCTTCTACTGCCTATTAGGAAGCCAGCTTCTGCGCTAAGCCCTGACTTCTCTCGGGCTTTCTATCTGAGGCAGGGTGAGCACCAAGGAGACGACCCCCTGGGTCAGTCACAGAGTCCGGGCTCCAGGGCCGCTGAATGGTTAACTTCTTCCCGTGGCAGAAAGAGAAATGGCTCTCAAAGGAAGGCACATCGGAGTTACAACAGGGCATCCATTTTCAGAAAATAACTCCTTCTGAATCAATTACCTATTCACTTTTCCAGTCCATTTAGCATTTAAACTTTCGCTTAGAGACAGGGTGGGAAATTTCAGTAAACAGCCAAACCATTTTGGAGTGCTCGGGGCCTGGACCCAGGGACTGTCCAAGTGCACCTGCTGTGTGCACTGACAGAGTCTCCAGGTAAACAGGAAGCCACCAAGCACTCCACCCTCTCTCTGCCACACACGGAACAGAGTGGGGTGACACAGCTGGGGCAAGCGGCCCCCAGGACCTTCTTCTCCTTTATTGGAAAGGGCGCTCAGTTTTGTTTCTGTACCTTTGGTCGCCCCTTCCCAGAGAGTGTGTTTGACTTGTAAGTAGGCAGGGAGGAAAATGAACTGGCTTTTCCTTCTTAACCCAGTGGAATCTCGGATCCCCATTTCTTCCCACTTTTTATCAGCAAGACAGAGATTTATCGAACCTTGGCTAAGGCGTCAAAGGGTCAAGGGTGGTGTTCCACCACTCTCAAGGAGTTTGTGTTCTCACAGAGACGAAGTCTCCCTTTCACTTGAACCCAACACCTGAGATAGTAAGTGGGGTATCTGAGAGATCCTCATGCCTCATGGTGCACATCTGGAAGCCCTGAGGTCAGGTCATCCCTCACAAGTGATCTCTTATGCTGCCTGGAGGGGCCATGGCAGGCTGCCCATTCACCAATCCATCCCACTGAGCTAGAAACATGAGAAAGCAACCTTGTTCTCACTGTAACAAGGCAGTTGTCCATGGCAGGCTAAATTGCAAAGGACTTTTTTGAGGCCTTTTTCTGTACATTTGGTTCCATGTTTCTTCCGTAAATGGTGAAAGCATTTAAATGGGTTTATTTCAGTAGCTTCTCTGATGTTGCTATGATTACAAGACAGATTAAAACTCCTCCATTCGGGGACTGGCAAGATTTGTTTTTGCCCTATTGAATCAGAAAGGGGCTAAGAGTGTAGTTCAATGATAGGGCACATGATTAGACACAAGAGGCCCTGGCTTCCCCTCCCTGTAACAAAATAATAAAATAAAAATCAGGTATACACGGTTTTATGCCGTCCTTCTTCATACATGTGTCTACATCACAGGAGTATAATTCAAGATACACAGGCTAACTGTAGTTCATAAAGTACTATAAATGATGGATCCCAACTCAATATTCTCAGGACCGACGGGAGCTGGAGGCCAGTAGACATCCCCAAGGCAGGGACTGTGAAATGACCTGCCTTCCTGTTCTTCGTCACATAGGGCTGAGTACACAGGACACCCTCAGTAAATGTTAAGTGTCCCACTTGTGCCAACCAGAGGTGGGTGGCTTGCAAGGAGAGGCACAATAAAGACCCTGAAAGTCAAAGAGCATCCAGTTAAGAGCCACTTACTCACAAACAGTAGGGAAGGACAGACCCACGAAGGCACTGGAGAGATATTCTGTGTACATTTCATTGGAGACTCCTTCCAAGTAGTATTTCTGCCACGTGTCTTCCTCAATCTAAGGGAGAAGAACATATTAAGTGGGCTTAAAATATCGTCATGGTAGACTGTGGGAGGGAAACTAGAGTTGCAGCCTCTGGGTAGCAAATGAATGCACTGGTTGGACCATGACGACCTCAGCAACCAGGAGCAACAACCACAACACCATGGAAAACTTCCAAAGACCCTGAGCTCAAGCACTTCAAGTCCATCCTCTTTAAACCAACATTTATTTTTAATCTGTAAAGTGTCTAAAGGTATGAAGATGTGGGCAGTTGCCCACAATAACAATGGAGAAGTCAACTGAAACAACTTATTTGGAAAGCAATTTTGCAATTGTTTTCAAAATCTGTAAATATTTATACTCTTTTGTACAGTCCATTTTTAATATTCATAGCCAAGAAACAAGTATATAGGTACACAAAGTTATGGACTAGAATATTCTTATTTCATGAAAAATCAGAAATAACTACAAATGATACATTTACACAGTGAAATACTCAGAATCAATGAAAACTTATTATGAAAGTATGTATCTATATAACAATTATATAAGTATACACATTACGAAATAATTTATATAGCCTGATCCTACTTTTTAATTTACTTGAATGTTTGTAAAGCTACAAAAAAAATCTAGAAAGCTTTATACTGAACACTAATAATTATCTCAAATGATAGAATAATTTTTTTCTCTATGCATTTCTATATGGCATGAAGGCTTTCTTGATGAGCGTGTGTATATTACAATGTGATAGTACATTTCTACTCTGAAAAAAAGACTTTTAGACCCTGCCTGAAATATTACAACAAGTAAAATTTACCTGCAAAGAGGTCTTGCCCTAAATTTCATTAGTGGGAAAAAAACAAATCTAGCTTTTCTTAGTTCACTGAAAAGAAATATCTGCTAGTACCTGTTTCTTCTTCGTAAGCGAGAATCTTTTTTTGTCAATGTCTTTTGTACTCTGAGTAACTACTTTGAAGATACCAATACACACTGTATTAACTTGTTATTCTCTCATTATTTTGCTATGAAAATTTGTTTTATTTTTTCATAGGGTAAAAAAGAAAAAGACAGATAGATAGATATACTAACTAATCAAGTTCAGCTGGTTTTCCTAACAACTGCTTCCTAGTAGGCATTTTGGAAGGATTTTTCATTAAAATCAATCTTTAAAAACTATATAATGGGGTTGGGGATTTAGCTCGGTGGTAGAGCACTTGCCTAGTAAACACAAGGCCTTGAGTTCGATCCTAGCACCCAAAAAGATAAAATAAAATAAAAAACAAAAATGACATATGCCAGGCATGGTGGCGCACGCCTGTAATTCCAGCACTCTGCAAAGCTGGGGCAGGAGGATGCAAGTTCTAGCCGAACCCAGGCAATTCAAGATCTTAGTGAGACCCTGTCTCAAAATACCAAAAAGAAAGGCAGGGATGAGGGTGGGAGGTATAGCTCAATATGAAGGCCCTCGGTTCAATTGCCAGTACTGGAGGGGGAAAAGGATGACACAGTAAGTTACAACAAGAATGCTGAGCCACTCTGGGCAGTTGGGGATGTCACAGAACTCCCTGAAGGAAAAGGCTGAGTCCCTGGGCATCGGCATTCTTGAACTACAGCCTGCCGGCTTCACTAGCTGTAAAAACGTAGGCAAGAGAAAGACAAGAGGAAGCTATCTAGGCTACAGGAAGTGGCTCTTTACAATTTCTTATTCTGTTCCTGTGTTAAAAGTCATCTTTCTGGTGGCTGCTCACACCTCAGAGAAACATGACATGTGGAAGAGAAGAAGACATGGAAACCACAGAAAAGGGCACAACCATCATCTACTGAGTGACACTCTCATGTGCAAAAACCAAGAAGAAAAAAAAAATTAGTAACACACCGAATGCTCCCTCCGCTCCACGCTGCTTGTCTGCTCTGTGCTCAGTCGGGGTGATCAGCTGACGCAGCTAAACCTCATTAGATTACGCTGCTTCCCACCCACTCCCACACGTTAGGTATTAGCTCGGCAGGGCTGTTGGCTATGGGCTATTTATCTCCAAATTGGTCCTCCCCAGAGTGAAGTCTTTAAAAAAACAGTCACTCAACCATTCCTATTGCTAAATGGTATCATTCTAAAAATTAACTGCAATGTGTTTAGCTAGGCATGAAGTTTTTAATTTCTCCAAATCTAAAATCTCAGTAATTTTCCTCAAATAAAAGATACTCACTGATTTTAACTAATTTGAAGTAAGTTTACTACGCTTTAATAAAAATTTTAAAATAAAAAATAATTGGGAATATCATCATAATTCATCAACAAATATCATAATTTGTTTTATAGGTTAATAGGACATTATATGAGGTATTACTAATTATAAATCCGCATAGTAGACCTTTATGGATAAATACTATTCCGAAAGTATAAGAATTCAACCTATTCCTTTGCCAAAGACATTTCATTTATATGTTGTTTATGTTCGGATTGAAATACTACAAGTAATCTTCAAAAATAATGAAAACATGAACCTTTATCTTTTTGTTTTGAGATTGGTGTCCCAATGTATTCCAGGCTGGCCTCAAACTCAGGATTCTCCTGCCTCAGCCTACCAAGTACTGGGATTATAAGTGTGCACATCACGCCCAGCTATCTTTATCTTGTTCTTGATTGTTAGTGATATTTCTCTGCTAATATGGTTTTAATATGGTTTTTTAATTACAGTATTTTCATGCCTCTATGTCTTAATGGAGTTACTCTTTTAACTAAATTGTAGTGTAGGTTAATCACTAATTTTTTAAATGAGTAGAAACAAATTCTTTATAGGATAATAATATTACTCAAGTTCATTTTAAATTTAGCAAGAATTGTTCTATTGATTCATTCATTCAACAAATATTTTATTGAGCATGTTCTCTATTGTAGGACTTATTCTAGTTACTGATTAAATCTTCTTTTAAACTGCTACCTATTTTCCCATATTTTTCCCTTTGCTGGAAAAAGTGGTAGATATATCTGGCTAGATATATCTGGCTAGATATATCTGGCTAAGATATATCTGACTAGATATATCCGACTTTTACTGATTTTTCCACATCTCTTTTTCTGCAACTTTGCTTATGTGGCTAATGGGAAATGCTTGAAGGCTGAAAGTCAAATAACTGGAAAAAAATGTACAGAACATTCTATAAGGCAAAACGCCTCTCCTACATCCAGCTAGAGATGCTCCCATTGTACCTACAATGCTAGATCTAGCCACACTAAACCATCAGTACAAATGCCAAGGAGTTTAAATCCATAGTCATACCTCCCTGCTTTAAATTTCCACATCTTTAATATTATTTCCACGTGGATAGCCAATATATTTCGGAAGTTTCTGATGAAGGCATTTCACAAAGACACACAAATTAGACAATTACTAATTGAATTATGCTAGCACCTTTTCAAAAGATACGTAGTTGGTTGGCAGGTAAATTGGACCTGCTATGGAAAACAGTAGTTCCTCAAAAAATTTGAAACCGAATCCCCATATAATCAGCATTTGGACTGCTAGGTATGTAACCAACAGAAATGGAGGCAGAGCCTCAAAGAGTTTACTAGTATGCCTGTGCTTGTAGTAGCATTATTCATAATAGTCAGGAGGTAGAAGCAACTTGAAAGTCCAGGAAAAGACGAATGGCTAAGTAAAATGTAGTACATACATAAAATAGAATATTATTCAGCCTTAAGAAGGAAGGAAAGTCTGACACATGCTAAAACATGGATAAACCCTGAAAGCATCCAGCTAAGGGAAGTAATACAATGAGAAAAGGATAAATATCCTATGATTCCACTTATTTGCAGTGCCTACAATGGTCGAATTCATAGAAGCACAAAGTAGAAGGATAGCTGCGGGGCTTAGGGGAGAAGGGATGGGAAATCATTGTTTAACTTACACAGACGTCAGTTTTGCCAGATGAAGCGAGTTCTGGAGAAGGACAGTGGAGGACAGTGCTGACAGTCAATACCACAGGACTAAACACTTAAAAATGGCTAGGTAGTTAATTTGATGTTATGTGTATCTTACCACGATTCAACATCTATTAAGCCCATATGTATAACATAATGGCAGAAAAATGCAATTATAATTAATACTGAAACTACTTGGTCCTTAAAGGTAAGAATGGCATATTGTCCTAGAACATGACAGAATAGGCCAGTCCCGTCAAGACAGTCAGAAAGAACAGCCTAAGGCCCTGTAATGCATCCAACTCGGGCGAGGGAACTTTAACTTTCATACATACACAAGAGCTTAAATTAGCACCGTCTATCAAGTTTACCTTTCTAAGTTTCAGGCAGGGTCTCTCTGACCTACTTTGAAAAATCAAAAATGTACATTCCTCTCACCTCTGTCAGTGAATGCTCAGAAGAGGAAAAATTTATGTAAAATATGCCTAATTTTCTATTAGTATATGTTTGTGACACATAATTTTGTAGCATATATATATAAAGATCATATATATGGTGCTTAACTGCAGAATATATATATATATATATATATATATATATATATATATATATTAAGCACCATATATATAATATATAGGGTGCTTAAAAGCAAGAAAAGGACAGTGAATAGAGAAACCTGGAGAGGGTGGAGAGAGTCATCATCATTGTGAGTCCCCTTCACAGATGATAAAGCTGAAGCACAGAGACAGTAAATAACTTATCAAAGATCACAAAGCCAATCAGTGGTACAAAAAGGATCTAGAGTTCATAGCCCTAACGCCCCACTACAATACCTCTTCCTGGACAAGACACAACAGACGTCAAGCAAAGGACAGGGAGGGTTTGCTGTGCACAAGGATCTTGTGCATGGCAAGGGAGGAAATACCAGACCAGAAGCTCACCAAGGACTCAAACGCTCAAACCCAGAGCCCATGCCTGAGAGATCACTGAGGGCCACTCTGCTTCTGAGCTCAGGGGAAAGGTGGTCCAGACCTCCTCTCAGCACCTCAAGCATCATTTCTGGTATATAAAATGGAACCATCCCAGCCTACAACCTCTTTCCAAAAATAGTACATGCTGTTCCCCCTGTTTGCATTGTCGATGTATTTTCAACTGTAATGTGAAGATACTTCCCAGCAGAAAGAAAAGAAGGAATGAGACCAAAATAACTTAGGGAAAGGTGCCAAAATTAATTTGCCAGCCATTCAGCAATCAGTCAAAGGCAAAGCATTTCCTGAGGCAGCAATTCATCCTCTGGCTGTCACATCAAACCCCAGCTGTTTTAGGAGAGCAGCTAGCAAGGACGAGCAGGTGATGTGCTGCGGGTCCTTAGTCATCAAATCCACCCAGACTCATCAGCGGGAAAAGCGAATTGAGCCACTGGGTGAGCTTGTCTACACCTCTCTTGGTTTTATTTATCTACCGATCATTATCTAATTTTTCAAGCAGTCTAGTTTAACCTTCCAAGCAAATGGTTTCACACCAGTCCATGGGCAGACGGCTGCACCACAAATGTCCCTTTCAACTGGAAATGGCAGAGTTGGCTCCACGGAAATTCACACCTTCGTGATCCCAGCGTCTGCATACGTTACTAATGGTGGCTTCGTAATAACATCTTTTATTTTTTATGTTTCCTCTGATTAGAGTAAAAGTGTGTTTCCCTAATGCTAACAGTCTGGTGAATGTGAAAAATTCAACTCTCCTGGCCTGAAGTCTGTTACAGCCACTGTGATCTGTTTCCAGTAAAGAGTCTCAATAACTGTGTTGATTACGCCCAAACAATTTCTGCCAAGTCCATCTCTACCTCTGAAGTCATACAACTAATCCCAAAGATGATCACATATGAATCTTTATTTAATTGAAAATAAGTACACCGTTTTAATCTAAATATATGTTATATTATGCACATCAAAAATAAAGAACTAAAAGAAAATTATAAAACCCAATGATCATTGTGTTAATGACTGCAATAACAAGAGATGAGTCGCAATAGCTACACACTAACACTGCCCAAAACAGGCAGTAGAGGTTCGTGCATCGGCAAGCATTCATTACATTAACTGGTTTTTTTTATCTATCTGAATTCTCAGTGAATAGTCTTCTTTGAAAGGATGTGGTTTTAAATCACAGAAGTACTTAGTAAGAATTAATTAGCCACATATGAATGAAGATTTGCACATAAGAATTATACAATACATTGTCACTGTCCTTTATAATATAACAGTCTAATACAAAGTGCAGTGACAGGAAATGACTGACATTATCTTAGGTCCCATAAAAACCTATTTATTCTGCTCCAAAAAAAGAGTCAGCATACACAGAATGTGTCAAGCCTTTGACTGTAATAAACGTGGAATCAGAATGTATGCACTGTCAGCTGACAAGTATGTGGGCTTATTAGTAAAATGAGTGGGGTTACTTATACTCATTCCTCCACAGCATGCTGTGTTACTGGGAAGAGTCGAATTGAGTCTTGCATCTTCTCATTTCTTGATGGAATGAGCAATGTTAAGGACAATGGGGTGTTAAGAGGACCTCATCGGTGACTTTCTCTGATTCCCTCCATGTTCCAGTGCCAATGAACGGGCCACAGTTTTGATCCAAGGGCATATGTTTATCTCCTTCTCCACCCCTTCTTAGCCTCCATATTCCTCAGTACAATTACAAAACCTAAAAGCAACAGATAGAAATAAAAAACAAACTACTGTATGTGAATCTTGCTTGTGGAGGTCCCAAGGGAGCCTTCACAGAGAATGGCTCCCTGGCCAGCTTTCCGGGGTGGAGTGAACCGGTGATAAAATGGAAACCAGAGGATACAAGCAGAGGAGAATGGTGCCTTGCACCTTTCCAGAATGTACTTCCTCACTGTGCCAAATTGCACATCAGCGCTGTACTTCTTGGATGTAGACTCAGGTCAGCAGCCTTTCTGAGAGGTGCATTGAATTTCAGGGATGCCATAACAATTTGGCATCCCATAATTATGGCCCATTTCAGGTCATATTTTCCAAAATGTGCAAATAGGATGAAAGGACCTCAGATTTTTCCAAAGGCTTCAGAACAATGTCAATTAAAACAAATTATTTGAGATTTGAAGGAATGCCAGATACTTGGTTGCTTCGGCACTGAATGAATAAATAAACAACTCCAAAGATTAATTTGGAGGGTGGATTTGAGCCAAATCTCTTACTCCCAGACAAGTGGGCTGCAGACTATCAAATGAGATTTCTTCCATCAGCCATTATGGAAAAAAAAAAAAAAAAGAACCAGCCCACATAAGGTGTTCAGAGAGAAATCTGAACAAACCACAGGAAAAGCATTAGAATATGTGATGCTTTCCCCACTACATTATTCCAACCCAGATTACTTCCAGGGAGACCAGAAATACCAGTAGGGCTAAAGGCAAAGGAAGTGTTGGCAGAAAGAATGACAAGACAACTTTCAAGAGAATAACTATTGAAAAATTATTGAAATTATTATAGTGTTACCCATGTTGCAGGAACTTGGTACTTTTTTCCAAAATGTAGGTTTTTTTTCCTACCCTCTCACTTTTCTCTCCAACATAAAAGGCATTTCTGCTTTAGAGATGTCAAACGTTTTTAAAGATTAGTCTATTCACTATCTACCCAAATAGGAATTTCATTTTGCAATCTTCCTAATAGGTAAGAACATTTTCACTTGTGCTTCAAACAATAAGGTTCTTAAAATATCACTCAATACAAAATACAGTATCTACCCAATCTGAATAGAGTGGGCAGGAAGTGAACATTGATTGGTGGCAGGTGCCTGCCCCAGCCATCCACAGGCTAGTGTGGCCTGGCATCCAGACTTGTTAGCAGGTATTACCTGGGACAAAAGAGAATGGGGAGGGGATTTTGTGGTGTCCTCCATTAGAAGGTAGGTTATTTTGAACAGAAATTTTTATCTGAATCTCTATTTCCTGCAGCAGTATATAGTACATAGTTCAATAATGATTTTGAATGAATGAAATAAAGTTGGAGATGATTGGATTTAATACAGCAAACTGGGATTTTAGTTTAGTTTCATCTTATTTTCTTTCTTAGGGCAATGCTCCTTAGAATATTTAATATGCTAATACAAATTGTAAATCTCCGAGGGGGATGCACAGTATTAGTCACAGAATCCTTTATTTCATAGAAATGGGAAACACCAACCTAAAACCTTCTTTTCCTTCGTTTCCTGTGCTGGTATCTTTGTTTCCCTTGGCCTTTTGACCAACATATATCTCTGTATGGCCATTTTCAGCCTCCAACCTTTCCTGTAAAGTTCAAATCACATGGCGCCACACCCATGGGGCCTTCCCTCATCTCCCTAATGTGATATGCTCTACCCTGCTTTAACGGAAATGCTAGTTGTACCCACCCTTGAGCAGGCTGAAGGCCAAGTGAGATGATCACTAAAGAATGCTCAGGAGAGTACCCAGCACATAGTAAGTGCTCGGGATGTGGCAGTTAGTATTAGCAACCATCAGAACACATGATTCTTCAGATATCTGACAATAACAAGTGTAAAGAAGAAATCAGAACATGAGTGTTATGGTTTAGATCTAAAACACGGCCCAAAACTCTCATGTGTTCAGATGTAGGGCTTTTGGAAGGTGATCAGATCAGGAGGCCCCAGACATCCTCTGTGAATGAATCCATTGGTGAGATCATAATTAGATGGCATTAATGGAAGGTAAGGGAAACTTAGGAGATAGGATCTAGTAGAAGGGATGGGTCAGGAGGACATGATCTTGGGGACTGTATCTTGCCCCTGACTCCTTCCTCTCTAGCTCTTTCTTTCCTCACTCTCCACTTCCTGGCTGCCATGAAATGAGCAGCTTTGCTCCATCATGTCCTTGCACTGCCATGTTCTACCTTACCTCAGGCCCACAGGGATAGAACCAGCAATCACTGGTGGAAACCTCAAAAATCATGCGAAAAACTCCCTTAAGGTATTTTGCCAGGTACTCTGTCTCAGTGACGGAAAGCCTCCTGGCCCAGTGAGCCACACTCTTCTCATACTGCAAGCTCCCTAAGAAAAGGGCTCTTACTCAACTCTTCCAGAACAAGCAGCACAGTTCCTTGCAAATAAGAAATGCTCCATTCATATTTGCTGAGTTGAACTAAGCAAGAGAAAAAGGGAGAATGTGACACAAAGAAACAAAGCACAATTTTTCCAGGCTTCTAACCATAAGTAAGCATGAATAACTTCAGAGCACTTAGTGTTAGGGCATGAAATGAACCAAATTTGGCCTCTGAATGCTGAAAAACTCTGCACTCTTAGGGTTTAACAGGAATATGTATAATTAGGTCATTTTAAAACTTCCCAGAAAACTTCTTACCATGAGCAATATTTTCTGGAAAATGTCATCACAGAACATTTTGGGGTACTTAGCAAGTCCTTATGGTTTCCTATATTTTGAATGCAGTAACTTGAGGACTTGAGTCTGCAAGAAAGAACTCTGGAGGCGTGGTGTTTCGCCACCTATCTAACTAAGTCCTTCTCCCTGCTAGATGTCCTCCTTACATTGCTTCGAGAAGGTACCTCCTTCCTCAGTCTCAGCCTGTATTGTCTTGCCAATGGGATGAAACCCCTCAGTCTTTTTGTGTTCACCTTTTGGATTCCAATGTTAAGTCAAATGGCAACTCATTAGGAAATGAACTAAGCCCAGCAAAAACTACATTTGGCGATTTCAGGACTCCTAAATTCTAAAACTAAAGCCAAAATCAACGTTGATCATGTTTTTAAAACCTGGGAGAGAGTCAAAGGAGTTAGAATGAAAAGAACTTGTGAGTCAATGTAGGAATTATATACTCACTTTTCATGACACAAAAGACACAGAGAGTCGCCACATCTTTGAGGAACCTTCAGGATTTTAGATAATTTAGTGAGAATTCCACCACATCCAATGCTGTTAACACACACCAATCTTTCCCCAGCTGATACATCTGAGGTCACTTAAAAGTTCTCTGAGTCCAATCTAACTTTTTTTTGCCGGAGCAGGGTGCTGGGGATCGAACTCAGAGCCTTGCACTTGCTAGGCAAGTGCTCTACCATTTGCACTAAATCCCCAGCCCCACAACCTAACTTTTGTTGTACACATATATCATCCAAGGGGACTTCATAAAATGCAATAATTCAGGGGTGGGGCCTGAGAATCTGCTAACAAGTTCCCCGCCAGTGCTGATGCCGCCTGCACACAGACCACACTTTGAGCAGCAAGAAGCAATTCCTATAGACAGGGAAGAGCAGGGAATAGGATTCTCTATTATGAATTTAAAGACCAAAGACTGAGGAGAATCCATTGCAGCCTAAAGGATGTGAGTTGCAAAGAAAAGGAATGCTTTCCATGAAGTATTGCTAAATATTGGCACCAGTTACAGAGAAAGCGTGTACGTAATTAGGCACAAGATGGGTATCCAAGTGTTTGGGTTGTTGTGGTAATTAGTCTAAACAATATTCCAGGGGTCCAGATTTATCTACTTAGTCTCTCTCCATTGATTCAATGACCCCAATAATAACTTAATCTCCATTTGAGTATGTGCTATGCAGATTCAGTAGTGATATAACGTGCCTATATTTAATTCAATTAAAAACAAAGTTTCATAAAATGACCCTGATTTGCATCTCTAATTTCTATTCAACTTCCCCATTTTAGGACACAGTATTGAGCACGAGGATGAAAACTCTTGCCAAGCGGGTCCCGTTTTAGTGACAGCAAATTCTGGATACTTATGTCTCCTATCGCTGTACAATATGGCCTAATAAAGTCGAGCCAAAGAGACGAGATTTCATTTCAGAGCAAAGGGTTCAGTCATAAACTTTTGTTTGCTGGCTGAACACAGCCATTCCAGCCTCGAGCATAAATTCTGCTAGTTTTAGGTATCAGGGTGATTGGGAAGCCAAATGGGTTATTTGTGAGCCAGGTATCAAAGGCAGAGGCACCCGGTTTATTGTGTATTCATTGTTATCTGGACACTCTCTAGCCAGTTAGAGAATATTTTCACAGGAAGTCAGAAATGACTTCAAAAATTCCCTTCTGCAGCTCCCTAGTGTGGGTTTTTCGGCTTCACAGAAAAGACACTTGGTTCAGAGATTGAAAGCGGGTAGCATATACATTGTGGAGGTATTTAGCTGGGCTTCACAGCTTTCCTTTGGGGGTGGCATGGTCCTGCTAAGGAATGCAACAGCAGGGGAGGGGAATAGCTAAGCATAAGTAGGCTCTGGGTTCAAATCTCAGCCACACTCTGTGGCTCTGAGCCAAACTGCACAAGCTCTCTAAGCCTTATTTCCTTTACCTGCAAAATGAGACCAACAGTGGTACCTACCTCAAGGAAGGCAGCCAACGTGAGGTGATACAGGCTAAACACAGAGCCTGGCAAAAAGCTAACATTTGTGAAATGCTTCTCTGTGTCAGACACACGGTATTATCAGACTAAATGATGGTATTTATTGGGTGAGCACCCTGCAGATGTTCTATAAATGGCAGCTGTTGTTCTAAGTAATGAGCGATAGCGATGATGATGCTGATGGTGACGACGAAGGTATCGCCACTGTGCAGACAAAGGAACAGATGTAATCGGGCCAATCAGATGTAGGAATTGTGATCCACGGCTTCCTATTGCTTAACTGCTGCAAGAAAAGGCTGGACCACCGCTCATTACCAAACCGTCCTCTGGACTGAAGAGAAACACTCAGCAGTTTGAGTTTTCCCTAAAAGACAGTGTATTCTGTGGAAGACCTCACTATCTACTATGCACTTTCCTAATGGCCAGTAAGTTAACCCTGAACAGATGCAATGATAAGAGAGAGTCTGGGTGCTTGCAGGACATGATGGCATCCTAGAATAGTAGATGAGTCATTTGTGGGCAGCACTGTGAAGCTGGTGCAGGATGGTTCTGCCTCGCTTTCTGAAAAGAACCTCGAGCTAGCAAGGCCTGATGGCCAGAATGAATTATCTCCTGCTGGTTCCTGGACTTGATGCTCACCCACATCCCTCACTGATGCTGCCCACACTCCATCCCTATCTCTCTTCTTCTTCCTATCATGTGGCTTTAACTCTTCCTTCCAGCCTCACTGCTCAAGCTGAGCCTGCACTGACACCTGGATTTCCCAGGCCAATACGATGGGCATGCTAGTAAACTGGTACTTGCTCAAAATATTCTTTTAAATACTTGTTCAACTTGTATTTGAGAGGAGAGGCTGAGCACTACATGGGGTGACGAGACAGAGTAATGATGCCTGGTCAGAGTCCTCAGCCCCTACCGCCCCAGTAAATCAATCGTGGCCCCAATTTTACACACTCCTCTCAGCTAAAGGAGCACTTTGCTGACAGGCAAATCCACGCCTTTTAGAAAACAAGGCAGAAAGCAGCTATTGTGATTTTAACGTGTGTCTTGGGCGAAGGGGACCCAAACAGCTAACCAAAGTATTCTCCCCATCACAAACTTTAGGCTTCCTGAGAAGAGTTCCAGAAAGCATCTTTGCCTCCTTCTCATTCCACTGCTAAGAAGGATTTAGCACTCAGTACAGTTCAATATGCCCAGAAAACTGGCAAGCTGGCTCTCACCCTGCAGCTGGCATCTGATAAGGTGAGAGGGAGGGCTTGTGATGATCCTGTTTGGGCAGAGAATTGTGTCTCTGTCCCCAGACTCATCTGACTCACAAGACCACTCAAGTGAATACGTAATGCATTTCAGTCCAGTGGGCAGCACCCAGGCGGTGGCCACCCTCTTTGATTTCTCTGCAGGTGACTCATCTTGACACACAGCTGTTCTCCTACCATCCACTCTGCTGCAGGTCTCTGTCCAAGTTCCCTGCACTACATGCCCAAGGGACTCTTGTTAACATAGGAGGAAGAAGAGTCAGCAAATCTTCACTGGTCTCAGAGGCCCGGAGAAAAGCCAGACAGATGCACCCAGTTCTCACCTATCCATGCAGATAAAATCACCTGATCTTGAGAGGGGTGGGGGGTTGACAGAAAGGCTAAGGGGATTGGGGAACCATGTCATTTAGGCTGATGAACAATACTGCTGCCCTGGCAAATATATTCAGTCAGGAAATTCTGCTGACTTTGTATATCACTACAAAGAATTCCAGGAACCTCCCTCGACATAAGTCATCTACAAAATGTAAGCACTATAAGCAGGGATGCCTGTATGACACCCTGGAGGATACTTTTATATCAGGCTTATTCCTCTATTTTCTCCCAGAGTGATGCAGTCCTAACCCCGAATCAGGTCTTATTACAGGCACAAACCCAAACAGTATCTACTACCCACTCCTAAGAAGGGAAAAGGAAACAATTTATAGATCAAGGGTTAGGTCCTTCCATACACTGGTAATATTACCAATAATTCCTTGAGCTTTTCCATTTATTACAAGAGGTAAAGCTCAGAGAGGAAAAGTAACTTGCGCAAGACCTAATAGCAAGACATGTCCTAAATCTGAGTCTTAACTCTCCCCACCCACCCCCATCACAGCACACCTCTAAGTCCCCTCACACTTCACATGTGGAGGTGAAAGGAGGCATGAGGGCTTTGGTAGTGGATTTGTAGAACACCATGATCCGTGAGTATATAAGGATAGGGAAACACCAACTGAGCTGTGTGGATGACCAAGTTTTATCACAATTAGACTGGAATACCTAATTCCATTCAAGGTCCCAAATAGTCCACTTCCTTCACTAGTCTACTCAAGAAGAAAAAAAAAAAATTCCCACCCACTGTAGGAAATGGCCTTCTCATTGCCAAACTTTAGCCAAAACAAGAAAGCAACAAAAACTCCTTAAGAAATTATACCTATTTTTTTCACAGTCTAGAAAAAGAAGAAACTGGTGGAAACCATTGCCCTACAAATGTGGAGGCTAGGAATAAACACAGACTTGTGTAGGCAGACTGACAACAAAAAGCCTTCGCACACCACGATCAATCCATGAGTACAGAGACATATGTGACTTCTCAGTGGGCTGAGATATCCTATCTACTGACAGAGTATGGAAAAAGGAGAGGAAGCAAGATCTCTCACTTATGCATGTCAGTTAGTTCCATCCACTCCCTGTCTCCTATAGCACAAGGACTACAGTACTAGGGAAAAGGCACCCGCATTTCTCTGAACTGGAGACCCTAACCAGCAGAACTGCACCACTCTTGTTACCATGAAATACATGTAGTAGTCAATAGGAAAAAGTATGCCCAGTTGAAAAGTTTTATGGGATGCCATTTTTCAAGATGCCAGATGGATGCTTAAATTGATCTCAGCACAATCTCACCGTTGTCCCAAAGAGTCTCTAAATCAGCCAAATGAGTACGAATTTGCAATAGACACCTGACATGGTCCTCCCAGGAAATACCTTGGATGCCACCACGCTGCAACTTGCCAGATTTTCTCACTCACAGCCTCTAATAGAGAGGTGGATTACCTCCCACCCACCCCAAAGAGAACAATTATGAAACACACTAGAAGGACATAACGCTGATGATGTAGCAGTAGAGGCAATGTCTTTCCTGGTTCAGCTATAAAGGACAAACACAGAACAGGACTTTTAAGGAGACATCTGGATTTCCCATTTTGGATAAGGTGGAATAAGCACAGTCTACCCAGTCTCCCTCACCACATGCAACTGGATGACCAGGACAGAATGCTTGGAACAGCTATTGGAAGACTCTCCAAAATAAATACAAAGAGGGGGATTAAAGAAAAAGACCAGAATCGGAAGTACCACCAAATCAACAGCGCACTTGCCCTTGTTTTCGTCTGGTATCCTCTGGCCTGAACTCAAGGCAGCTCAACACCTAGAAACAGTCACCAGAATACACCAGAGAAACCTCCAGGAGAAGCGCTCATTCTGATTCAGGGAACAGGAAAGAGAACTTCTACCCTTGGAAAGAATGGAGGCAATCATTGGTTTTTCTCTCTTTCTTTCTTTCTTTTTTTTTTTCCTTTTCTTATCTTTTCAATTCTTCTCTGGTGCTCCACCTCCAAGACCGTCCAATGCTGGCAGCTGCAGTCATGGCAGTGCAAGCCAAAAAGAGATTAAAGGAGGCAGGAGAATCTTCCGGAGACTTGACATCCCAAGACCATGAGGATGAAGCCCTGATGCTGTGATCTGTCTCTCTGCCCTTCCACCACTCGACCCCCAATACAGAAACTACTGCGGAGAGTGTACAGCCAAGCAGGGTAGCTAATGCGCCAGCCATTTTCTGGTCAGAGAATTAAAAAAAGCAAGGGCCCATGCAACCTGAAAGTATTGGAGAGATCAAAGAGAAAGAGGTTCTAGCAAAGGAGCTCCTTAGAACTGTCTATGAACTCTTGGGCTCACCTCAAATCGGGCAAAGTCAGAGCTGGCCTCACACAGAAGACAGGGACTTCGGGAACTCATCTACAGTGTGGACCACCACCCCATCTGGGTCTGATGTGAAACAGACCCAAAGATCACTGCTAATGCTTTGAAAACTTAACTAACATTGGAATCGTGACCCACAGAATCCTGGTAAGAATTTGCAACCTCAATCAAACAGGTCAATTATTATGTGCTAAAATAAATTTATCAACATTCCTGTAAGTTCTTTTTTTTTCACAAGGTTCAGAATTCACACAACAGTAAAATGTCCAGTATATAGTTAAGAATAACCAAGAAATTCTTAATTTTCATGGGAAAAGGCAATCCACACATGCCAATACTTAGGTGACACAGATATTAGAATTATCTGACAAGGATCTTAATACAGCTCTCACAGAAATTTCCCAATAACTAAGGGAGAACATTATTTGTAGAGAATTAAAAGCAGACAATCCTTAGTAAAGAAACAAAACAGAAAGAGTAAGGTGCAGGAAAAGTACTTGAAGAAACAACGAATGACAAGCTTCCAAATTTCACCTAAAGTCCAGGAAATTCAAGAATCTCAGTGAACCCCAACAGGAAAAACACGGAGGAATAATGTCCAGATAGCCTGTAACTAGGCAACAGGAAACTAAAGACAAAGAGAATACGTCTTAAAATGAACCAGAAGAAAATGATCCCTTAGCGATAAGATTAACAATAATTCAAATATCTATGGATTTCTCATCAGAAACAAAGGAGGCAAGAAGGAAGTAGAATATTTTTTAAAGTATTGGAAGAAAAGAATTGTCAACCTGGAATTCTATGGCCGCCAAAAATGTCAGAAATGAAGCTGAGATAAAGATACTCTCAGATGAAGGAAGACAGTGTTTGTGGTCAGAAAACTACTCCTAAGGAATTAATGATTGAAGAAAGTTGTACGAACAGATGGGAATGACAGCCAAAGAAAGCTAGAACATCAGGAACAGACAGAGATGAAAAATATTACAATAAATATAAAATACTATATTTCTCTTGAGTTCTTTAAAATATGTTTGATGCTTTAAAAATTATACCATTTTATGATGGGGTTTTCAGTATATGTTCCTGTAATACATAACACAACTGCAATATAAAATGAGAGTGGTCAAGGGCCTTATTGGTAAGATTTTTACAGAACACTTGAAAGGAAAATCATTGATCCTAACTGGTTTTAAAAGTTAAGTGTGTACATTATAATCTCCATAGCAACTAGTCTAAAACTATATAGATAAATAGAAGAAATGCTTTCAATAACATAGAGCACTGAAAATGTTCAAATAGCTCCAATGAAGAAATGAAAGAGGAAACTAAAACAAAGGACTCAAACAGAAATCAAATTAAAATATTAGACCTAAGTCTAAATCCACCAATAACTGTCTTATAAATAAATGGTCTAACACAATCAATGTAAAAAGATTCACAGAAGAGATTCTTTTTAAAAACAATCAACTGTACACTGTCTAGGAGGACATCACTTAAAAGTTGAAGATACAGTTTCTTCAAACAAAAAAGGATAGGAAAAGATAATATGTACTTTTAGGGGTTGTAGGTATAGCTCTAATAGATTACTTGAATAGCATGTTTTGAGATCCTAGATTTGATCCCCAACACCACCAAAACAAAAAATCTAAAAATGAAAACTTTTTCCATGAAAACACTAAAAAAAAAAACCCTTAAATAAAAACAATGAAAAAAAAAGCTGGGCAGTGTTAATAGAAGATACAGTAGACTTCAGAACCAAGAAAATTAACAAAGATAAACAGGAACAATGTATAATAATACAATAGTAAATGCACCAAGAAAACTCAACAATCAAAATGTCTACAGATCAGCTGGAGGTCTGTCCTGATTAGGCTTCCATAGCTGCATATTCCTGGAAACACCTCATAGAGTCAGGCTGTGGTTTTGTTTTGCTTATGGATCTCTTTCTTAGGCCTGAGAGAAGGTACAAAATAGCAAAAAGTACTGAAGATTTAATAATTTTTCTTTTAACCGTAGAGAATGCTATATCCCAGGGATCTGTACTACTCCTCAGTGTGAGAACTTGGGAATGAATATGATTTGAACTCATGCATGTTCAGGAAAGGTGTTGGAACAAGACAGATCCATCTACTCTAAGTGATCCTAAAATAAATTGCCAGAAGGAATTTGAATCTATGACCCTAGACAGGAATTTCAAAGTTGTTATCAGTGTATCCTTAATTCAAGTGGCAATAAAAGCCCAAATAAAAGAAATGTGATAGGATGACTGGATTAAACATGCATTTTTTTAAAAAGAGCTAATTTGAAGACAAAGAAATTCATTGGGTCAACCTTGGTGGCCACTGAAGGAATTACATGTAAAATTCCTGAACTGAGAGCTTATTGACTCAAAAAAAAAATGTTTATAGGTCAAGTGTCCCTGGCCTGAAAATCTGACATCAAAATGCTACAAAATCTGAGACTCTTTGGGCATGGACGTGTTGCCACAAGCAAAAAAATTTCCCCCATGAAACTTTGTTTCATGCACAAAATTGTTTAAAGTACTGTACAAAATTATCTTCAGGCTATGTGTATAAAATATGTATGAAACAAATGAATTTCATGTTTAGTCTTGGGTCTCATCCCAAGATATGCACATACAAAGATTCCAAAATCTGGAAAAAATCCAAAATCTGAAACACTTCTGGTCCCCAGTATTTTGCATAATGAATACTCAACCTGTGTGCACTTAACAATAAAGTTTCAAAATACATGAAGCAAAACCTAATAGAACTAAAATAGATAAATTCACAATTAGAGCCTCCAGCATTCTTACCATAGTCATAGCCATAGAGTCAGAGAGAGTCAGAGAGAGAGTCCTAGAGTCATAGAGAGTCATCTACCTACCGGCAGGTAAACAGAAAATCAGCAAGGTTACCGTTATGGTTTGGATCTGAAATGTCCTCCAAAAGCACACATTTGAAGGCTTGGTCCCCAGTGCAACAGTGTCCAGACATGGAACCTTTGGAGGGTGATAGGATCATAAGGCCTCTAACCTTACTAATGGAATACTCAATGATGGATCCTTAGCTTACTGGATAACTGGGGGGTGGTAGAAACTTCAGGAGGCAGGCCTCTCTGGAGAAGTACATCACTGGACGCATGCCTTTGAAGGGTGTATTCTGTCTCAGGACCCTTCCTGTGTCCTTTTCTCTTTTCTTCAGGGCTGCCATGAAGTGAGCAGCCTTGTGCTACTATGAGTGACCTTCTATGAACTTCTGCCCTACTGCAGTTCCCAAAACAATAGAGCCAAGTGATCATGGACTCAAACCTCTGAAACCTGAACCAGAATAAATCTTTCCTTCTTTAAATTGTTCTTCTCAGGTATTTTATCACAGTAATAGAAAACTGACTAACAGAGGTACAGAAAGACTAACTAACTGGCTCTAATTGGCATTTATGGAACACTCTATCCAACAACAGCAGAGTGCATCTCCTTTTTGGGCTCAGACAGAACATTCACCAAGGTAAATCACATGCCAGGCCATCAAATGTAACTTAACACATTTCAAAGAACTTATACAAATTATACTCTCATTTAAATATGCTCTTATTTAAACATAATGAAATCAGACTACAAGCCAATAATCAAAAGGTAAGAGGAATAGTCCAGATACTGTACTTGGAAATTAAGCTACACACTCCTAAAGAATCCATGGATCTAAGAATTCTCAAGTAAAATTAGAAAATACTTTTAACTGAATAAAAATGAAAATGTAATATGCCAAAATTTGTGGAATGCTACTAAAGCAATGACTAGAACTATACAGTATTAAATGCCTATATTAAAAAGGAGGAGTTTTAAACCATCCATCTTAAAACCATTTGTCTTTAAAAAGCTAGGAAAGAAGCAAAATAAACACAAATAAAATAGAAGGGAAATAAGACTAAAGAGAACAGTGAACATCAATTCTTTGAATAGATCAGCAAAATTTATATCTAGTAAGAGTGACCAATGAAAAAGAGAGATGACACAAATTACAAAAGTAGGAATAAAAAAAAAGAGAGTCATCATTATACACCTATACACATCAAAAAGACAGTAATGGAATTCGATGAAGAACTCCACATATATAAATGGACTAATTCTCAAAAACCTCAAATTGGCACAATTCATTAAAGATTAAGTACATACCTTGAATAATCCTGTGACTATCTAAAAAATGAAATTGTGTCTAAAAACCTTTGGAAAAAGAAACCTAGGATCAGATGGTACCACTGGTGAATTCTACCAAACATTTAAAAAAACAAATAACACTAATTCCACACAAAATCTCCTGCAGAAAATAGAAACAAGGGAAAATACTTCCTAGCTCACTTTATGAAGCCAATATTACTTTTGTAATAAAACAAGACAAAGATAGTATAAGAAATACACAAATATTCCCCCACAATCATAAGCTAATAAGAAAAATAAATTCATAAAAAATATTAGCAAATAAAATCCAGTAACAGATAAAAAATAATCACACTACGACCAAGTGGGATTTATGCTACAATGATCAGTGGGTGATTCATTACTTTAAAATTGATCGACATAATCCGCCATGTCTAAAGTCTGAAGAAAAAGGATATCAAGTAGTGCAAATCTATCTGACATAATTCAATATCTATTCATGCTTTACAATCTAAACGAACAAATAAATAAACTCATCAAACTAGAAATAGAATAGAAATTCTTCAACTTCAAAAGAAGGATATCTTTAAAATACATACCACTAAAATCACACTTAATGAAAGATTGAATAGTTTCCTGCTAAAACTGGGAATGAAGCTATGATATCCATTCTCCCACTTTCACTTTTTTGTGTGTGTGTGTGTGTGTGTGTGTGTTGAGAATTGAACCCAGAGTCTCACCATGTTAGGCAAGGGCTCTACCGCTAAGCCACACCCTCAGCCTGTATCCTCACTCTTCTTATTCAACTTCCTGCAGGAAGTGGTAGCAAGTACAATACAGTTGTTAGGTAGAAAGTCAACACAGAAAAATAATGTGCATTTCTACATACCACATCAACAACGAGAAGCCAAACTTTTTTAAAGATGGCATTCATAATAGCTTCAAAATAAAATGAAATGCTTAAGTTTAACTCTAACAAAGCATGTACAGAATCTTTATACTAAAAACTACAAAACACTGGTGAAAGAAGTTAAAGATAACTTAATGACCTAAATAAATGGGGAGATCATACTCACAGATTGGAAGAGTCAAGATAGTGAAAGACGTCAGTGCTCCCCCAAGTTGGTCTATGGGTCTAACATAATTCCAATCAAAATCCCAGTATTAAATTTTGTAGATACAGACAACCTGATTCCAAAATTTGCATAGAAAAACAAAGACTTGAGAGCAGACAAAGCAGGGGTTGGAGATTTAGCTCAGTGGCAGAGCGTTTGCCTAGCAAGTACAAGGCCCTGGCACAAAAAAAAAAAAAAAAAAAAAAAAAAACCAGACAAAGCAATTTTGAACAAGAATACATTTGAAGGAAACACACTACTTAATGCCAATTTTAAACCACAAAGGATTATTTCCAGATCTTGAAACCTAGTAGAGTTTGTCTGATTGCCTTTTAAAATTGCCTGAGGCTAGTAATCTCTTTCTTCCTCATTTTTTCTCCTTTTGGGACAGGAATATCTGAAACTGTTATCCTGTGGCTGTTCCCCACCATTGTATGTGTCATGCCTCACTTAACGACAGGGGCACAGTCTGAGAAAGGCACACCAGGTGATTTCATCGCGGGAGCATCACAGAGTGTACTTACACAGACCTACATGATCCAGGTCAATCCCTGGACACAGCCCCTGGATGCCATCAACAGACAGTAAAGATGAGAGGGAGGAGGCTGGTGCAGATGTAACACAACATACTCTTACAAAAAACTTTGTTAACGAGCATAAATTAATTGTAACATAGCAATAAGAACATAGAATAGTAAATACCACATATAAACCAGCAACATCATTTATTATCAAGTATTCTGTTCTCTCCATAATTGAATATGCTGTATTGACACAAATAATGTAATTCACTACAATGCTACTAGGTGATATAAATTTTTCAGCTCCACTATAATCATTTTTAGGTTTCATTTTTTATTAGTACATGTTTTCAGTATATAATTGTTATATTCCTTGCAGGGAGTTGGTACATGTACATAACACATTTTAATTCCTTTTTCATCCCCTTTCCCTCCACATCCTCTCCTCTTCCTCCAGCTCTTGATCTCCTTCCATTTGGAAAGATCTATCTCCCTACTTCCTATTATCTGTCTTTTATTTGACTCTTTATTTATATTTTTGTAGGAAAATGGATGTATCTTGTGATCATAATGTTAAGTGAAATAAATCAGACACATATGCTTAAGTATTGCATGGTTTCTCTTATATGAAAAACTCAAAATATAAACAAAGAGAATTATAACCTTTTGGTACCAGAGTCATCACACGCAATGCATTCCTATGTGGCACATGACTATTTGTTTCCTAGTTTCACAAATTCACAGATGGAGAATATACTTAAAGTTTGCCCCAGATGGATTATACTTAAAAGTCCCACGATACAATTCAGATGACAACATCTGAGACTCCTGGGTTGCAGATCTTTAGTGAGATCTTGGCCTTAAACTGAGGCTGCAGGGCTGATGTTGAGATGGGGTGAATATATATTGTAGGTAGGATGCATGTGGATCTTTGAGGGCCAGAAAGGAGACTGTGATAGGCCAAATAATGGCCCTCAAAGACATCCAGATTCTAACCCTGCAGTCTGTGAACTTTATCTCACATGGCAAAGGGGACTTTGGGGTTGTGATTAAAGATCTTGGGATGGGGACATTATCCTTCATTATTCCAGTGGGCTCTAAATGTAACCTCAAATGACTTTATCAGAGGGAAATCTGACTAAAGGGCAAAGTACAGATGTGATCAAGGAAGCAAAGGTGGAGTGATATGAGGTCAGGTCATAAACCAAGGACTACAAAACAGTTTTGGGAAGCTAGAACTTGCAAGGAAACATTGTCCTCTAGAGCTGCCAGAAGGAACCAGCCTGCCAACATCTTTCTGAGTTCTTGCCTTGGGAGGGCAAGAGAATAAAACTATGTTGTTTAAAGCAACTAGGTTTGCAGTAATGTTTTATAGCAGCCATTGGAAACTAATACCTATTATTATATTTCTTTTGGGAAGCTACCTGCTGAGTCACAAGGTAACTCTATATTTAATATTTTGAGAAAAGCCTCCAGAATTTCAAAATCATAGTTTTTTCCAGGAAAGACAGAATTAAGGAAATGAAAAGACAAGCCACAGAATGGGAGAAAATATTCACAAATCTCCTGTCTAGCTAGATATTCATAATACATAAGGAACCCAAACTCCACAAAAAAAGCAAACAACCTAATTTAAAAAGGAGCCAATACCATAAAGGATACTAAAGGGCAAACATACAATGAAGAGATGTTCAACATCAGTTGCCATTTGGGAAAAACATATTAAAACCACATAAGAGATGGAGGGAGAGAGAAGAAGGGAAGGAAGAGGATGTAAAGAGAATTAAGATGGGTCATACACATTTACCAACTCCCCATGATGAGTGTAATCATTATATGTTGCAAACATGAACAGAAAAAATGGGGGACATGGAAGAAGAAAGGAGGGAAGGGAAGGGATGGGGAATAAAAAGAATCAAGGTACATTAAGTATATGTACCTACTCCCTTAGATGAATGTAAACATTATGTACTGCAAATATGTACTAATAAAAAAATTAAAACAACACATAAGACATCATTACACACACACTAGTGGTCAAAATAAAAAGTGCCACAATAACAAGTGCTGAGGAGGATACAGCACTATGGCATCGTTGGGAACAATAAATGGTGTGGCCATTCCAGAAAGTACCGCAGCAGTTTCTTTTGAGATTAAACATAAACTTACTCAATAAACCAGAAGTCCCATTTCTAGGCATTTACTCTAGGGAACAAAATTTATGGTGTCACATACTTCTACAGAAATATTTTTATCAACTCTGTTCACAATCTCCTAAAACTGGAAGCATCTAAATGCTGTCCAAGAGATGAATGGATAGTGAAACTCTGGCATAGCCATAAAGTGACACAGTATTCAACAACAGAAAGGAATGAAGTACCTATACATGCAACAATCTGGAGAGATCTCCATGAATTATTCTGAGTGGTAAAATAAAAAGATCTTAAAAGATTACATGTGCATGATAACATTTACAAGACAAATTTGAAAACAAAAAACTGTAGTGACAGAGAATGGATCCATGGTGACCAGGACTAAGAGTTTAGGGTATCTCATTTTGTGACTGTAAAATTGAGAGGGTGTGGGAAAATGGGGTAGGGGGGTGTTAAAAATATTCTGTATCCTGATTATAGTGACAGCAATATGATATACGACTCTATCTAAATGTGCTTATATGCATAGATCCGTATACACACAAAACTAACTTTCTATTTTATTAATTTGAAAAATAAAAGGGCAGAAAAGGATAGCCGGACAATTGTTATCATTTCTGCGTTTTAGTGGGACCACGTGCCTTAAGCATTTTCCTATCATGGAAAATGGCCAAAGAAATGCTATGTAAGTGCAACCAAATTTCTCTACTCACCTTGAGGATTCATCACCCCAAGCCTCACCATCCACCCCCAAACTGTTTGAGCTATTTGAATCTTTCATTATGATTGGAAGGAGCCTGTGAGGATTAGGGCCAGCCATACGTTTTCTCCAAGAAATTATCCTTTGTTCCTTTGGTAACACTGCTTAATCCCACTGGATCCTGCTTCTTCCATACTGCTTCCTTCCCTGTGCTGGAACTCTACCTTACTCCATTCTGACCCAACTCACTCTTTCCTTCAGGCAGTCCAGACTGAACTTTTTAGCTTTCTTATACCCCCCAGGCAAATAAATCCACGCCTTCCCCACTCAGCTGCACCATTTGACACGAGCAACATACCTTCCCATTTCAGAAGGCATTCTGGTCCAGCGAGAGAGAACCACTGATGTTCTTTTCAGAGGAAGGCACCATGGAGACAATGCTTCCTTCCTTCGAAAACTATCTTGATTTATGGGTTGGCCTGGTTAGCAGAAAGCTAATCAAGAGCCACATCTCCGCCCATCGCAAAGTGATTTCCTAGAAGGTACCGATTTCAGCCTAAAACCAAGCAGTGTTTAGACTGTAGCTGGGACATTTCTCTATGGGAAGCAATGTATGACAGTGGGGAAACCACTGAGCTCAGAATCCCTGTCAGTGGAGTGCCGGCCATGGTTCCAGTGCTCCCCAACAGCTACTGTGCAACCAGACACATGTCGACTTCTTATTTCTCCCTCCTACAAGGCTAGGAAATGGGTCCTATTCCCTCCCACTCTACAGTTAAGGAGGGTCAGAGGCACTAGCTGCTTTGTATTTGGTGAGTTCTCCATGTGATAGTCAACAAAATGCTTGAGTATCTGGTCAAATAAAAAAATAATTTAAATACAAGTGTACATCTTATAAACTGAAAAGCGTCATGCAAACCTGGGGTATTCTTGTAATTCTGAAGTGCTTGACAAATGGTCCACTATATGCAATCCATGGTGGTTGTTTGATGTGTAGAATAGTGACCTCAAAGTTCTCAGCTGCTCATTATTCTTCTGGGCATACGTTTGCATTTGCTACAGCTTTACTGACAACCAACAGAATTCAGGAATCTGAAAACCCGAGATGCTATTCTTTATGTTGTGTATAGCATTTTGAGATTTTTTTTTGTGTTAATATAATTACTGATAGTGGATGAAGCCTAACTTAAAAATCTAGAAGACCAGGGAAGCCAGGTGGACACAGCCTCGGATGCCCAGTGTACTTAGGAATGCAAGCAATTAATCAGAGGCCGATAACCTCTGAAAGAACTCGGTTTGATGTTTCTCCAGAGGCTTCAAGAGGATGGTCCTTATTTCACACCAGTGACAGTATCCTGCCAGCTGATAAGGGGCGGGGTGGGCCACCGCTTCTCCTGGGTTGTCACATTAAGTCTTGATCGTTGTGGCTCTTACCGCTCCACAGCCACTGGGCACAAGACTCTGTGTGTGTTATGTAATCTCTCCACACTGCCTTCCCTTTTGTTCAGCCCATGCCAAGAGCCAAATAAAAGAATCCATATGTGATTACAGCTATAAAACCAAAAGGAAAATATTAGATGAAAATAAAACATTTTGGGGTTTCTAAGTTTGTTTTACCTTTAATGCTAGACAGACAGTTTACACAAATCATTTTGCTGCAAAGTAAAGAATAATGAGTTAAATGTGTTCCCTGTCACCATCAATCATGTACGTTTGCCTTTGATTGACCAAACATATAAGACACATGAAATGACTTTCTAATCATGTTAGGGGGAGGGAGGGAGCAGGGAAGAAGTTAAGGAAAGAGAGTCTCAACTTCTTTTATTGTATTCAGAAGTCTCATTGACATTTTCTGGCAATCTCCTAACATGCTGTATGGGCTTCTCTTTGCTAATAATGTTTGCCTCGAGAATTTGTAAAGGTCTGAGAACTCTTTAATTCAATGTTCTAGAAATTATCAAGGCCATTGGGGAGCAGAATCCCTGTTAATAGCTCAGGGCTTACTTCTCTCTGTGTTTGAAATAGTTTGATGCAAGTTGCTCTACTTTCAGGTGGGTGTAAGTGAGCTGGGGCAGAGAGTGGTGCTGGAGGAGGTGACATGTAAGCCAAAGCTTCAGACCTGAACAGACTCAGGAAGGAGGAAGACAGAAGGCACAATGGTGTTGGATCAAGTGGGATAGTGAGGTTTTCAGCAAATTCACTTCCATTCATGGGTGTTTATTTTGATTTGTGAATTTAAGCAATACACTGACTGGATTTTCCAACAGTCAAAAGGGTTTATAACCAAATCTAACCAACCCCCATGTGGTACTCACCAAGGATTATAAAGCTTCGCATTTCAAGTTTTTACACTGAGTCAAAGCTCATTAATTTGGCGTGGGAACTACAAACAGTAGCAAAGAAAGAAATATTCAGCACCAAAATCGTACCAAATTGTAAGTCCCTGATGGTCCTGCCTTCCCATACCCATACACTCCATGCCATCTGGAACAGTCTGGTGGCGCTAGGTGGAGGCCACATATGTTCATTTATCCAGCAAACATTTATTGAGTACATACTACGGGTCTGCTGCTGTTCCAGGCAATGAAACTTCAGCAAGTTGCACTGGATTCACCATTCACTCATTGCCTCAGGAGGAAAAGGACAACAAACAAACAATGGCACCCTGAAAATGAAGCCAGGAGTATAAATAAGGTTGTGCATGTATGGGACGTGGAAGGAAGCATGATGCAAAATTCTAAATGCAATTCCCACCTGGAAACTATCACCTCAGAAAGCCAAGAACATCTACATCCTTCACAGGAAATACACCTACCCTGTAAGGGCCCTTAGAAGTCCCAGAGAACTTTATAAGTTTAGTCGCTTTCTTCTTGATAAGAAATAAGAACTGCTCATTGTGCTGTTAATTCTGTATCTTAACTCAGGAGTGACTCAGGTGGTACCCAGATATTTGACTAAACATTATTCTGCGAGTATCCATGAGGGTCTTTCTGGATGAGATTAACATGAGAGTTGGCAGACTGAGTAGACTGTCTGCCCGCATGGGTGGGCCTCATCCAGTCCATCAGAGGCCTGAAGGGAGCAGAGAGGAGGAGTGAAGGCGAATCTGCTCTCTCTGCCTGACAGTCTTGAACTGGGATAAGTCTCCTGCCTTCAGATCTAGACTGAACCTTACACCATCGACTATGCTGATTCTCAGTCTTCAGACTGAGACTGACACTATCCCATCAGCCTTCCAGGGTCTCCAGTTCGCAGAGCTTGTGATTTAGCTTCCAAACCACATGAGTGAATTTCTTACAAGTAGTATCTCCCTCTCTCAATTACAGACAGACAGGCCGATGTAGAGAGATGTATACAATCATGCATTGCTTAACAATAGGGACATGGTCTGAGAAATGTGTCACTAGGTGATTTCATTGTGTATGATCTTCATAGTGTATATTTACACGAACCAAGATGGCTATGACACCACCAGGCACTATCATCTAATGCGATCATTGTGGTATATACAGTCTGTCATTGAACAAAATGCTGTATGTTGTGCATTACACACACACACACACACACACACACAAAATTGGTTCTGTTCCTCTAGAGAAGGCTAATGTGCTTACTTTTCCCCGGGAGTACCTACCTAAACCTCCCTAGCCCTTCAGATTCATTTGGTTCAGGTTCCAATTAGGTTAGGCTCCAATTAGTTTCACCTGCCAAATACAGCCGCGTGTAAGGTCAATCCCTTTTTGAGACCTAATTCATTCCTTATCCATCTCAGCCCAGCTAAGCCAGCCCATCAACTGTCTTAATGCAAGGACCTCAGGGGTTGCAAGAGAAAAGGGTGAGCAAGACCCATGAGCAGGGTTGTGCGGTCATGTGCCCACACGTCCCGGTCGGATCAGAACTTTCCTGAAGCTTATCGGTGCCTCTTCACCATAAGGACGATGGGACAGGTGCACTGTTTGGAATACTGTTGCTGCCCGTGAAATTGCTAGTGAATCATCAGCTTCCACAAGATGAGTGCCAGAAAACTCAGGGCTGTGCCGGGATTATGGTGCTTGATAAGGATTGCTCTTTTCATTTATTTCCACTTTGTATAGTCAAGGGTAAACTTGGAACAAGTTTGCTTGGGTTCAAACACCTTAATTGGTCAATTCCAAGCTATATGTCCTCATACAGGTTGCTGCATTTCTTTTAATTCGTGGCACCTGCCACCGTAAGGTGACAGTAATAACAGTGCCATGTTTGCTTAGGGACATTATGGGAATTAAATGAGATAATGGATATTTAACATTAAGTACAAGGCATAGCACATGGTTAGGATTCAGCATATATTAGCAATTAGTAAAGATTCTTGATTTATTTTTCCAGCTTCTAAACCAGATTATTTTTACATGCATATGCATAAACATAGATATGTGCATAAATAGAACCCAAACTGAAGGTATCAAGAATATTCCCCTGGCTACAGTTAGTGCTAGGACCATGTACTACAGGAAATTCACCTCAACACAGTAAGAGCAATAATGAACAGATAGTTTGTGTATCTAGCCATGCCGGGTTCAGCCAACAGACAGTGTAAACAACACAGGCCAGAGTTTTCTCAGTGAGTATTCACTCAAAAATAGAAAATGTGATAGAGAAAGCTGTCACTGTGATTGATATTCAGTAACTTTTCACCCATAAATCCCAAATCTTGTGGCATGTGGGAAAAATACATGAAACACATTGCATATTTTCTCCATTCTAATAACTGACTTATTTAACAAATAATTACAGAGGGCATGTTCCAAGTTGTATGTACATGGATGTGCATGCACGTTACACAAAGTGATAGATTAGTAGAGATAAAAATAGTTGGCAATTCGGAGAACTATTTAAATGTGCTAAATTGGAAGTCTCTAGGTAGAATGAAAAACAATTTTAAGAGTAAGTCACTCTCACAGTTACACGCACATACACACACACACACACACACACACACACAATTTATTATCTCCAAGGATGACTCATCCTCCTAGGAATAATAGCACAATTCATACAAATGGCAGGTCAAGACCCAACTCGAAATCCCATATGCTGAAGAGAAAGTTAAGTACACACAGTAAGACTGAAAAAAACAAGAAAATCAATGGATCTCAAATTACATCCAAACAAGGGAGCCAAGTAGTGGGTAAATGTGGCCACTTACTCGGGGATGGGGCAATGCCAGACAGGCCAAATAAGTTCATTGTCTAGGTCTTCGCAGAAGACATTAGGGAGATGCTCACCGGAACCTGGCAGGCAAGTGGAAGGAGAGCAGGCCATGATAAGTAAACAGGGTGTTCCAGGCCTATTTATAATGCAGTTAAGCCATGAACAGCAGGACATCTGCTTGCTCTCCTCAAGGGAACTCAAGGATGAACACAAGACCCCACAGCACAGAGTACTTAGCTGCTGTGAACAGAAGCTGCTGAGCTGTAGGACTTCTAGGCTGCCAACCCAGCCTCTTTCCTAAAGGTACTGGATGGAAAGGGAGCATGGATTTGTAAATCCCGCCACCTCAGAAACAATACTGGGCATGCCTTAAAGTTTAAACACAATAAATTAAGAAGAAAGAGCCAGGAAAAAAGTATCTTTAACAGGAGTTACCAATTTAAAGAATCCATTACTCCTGAAGAAGTGGGTTAAAAATAGAAATCAATCCCCAACATGTTTAGATCCATTCAGAGACAGCGTATCAATATGAGAACTAGGTTTTGGGGGGCAATGACGTGGGACCCTTGGGTTAGAAACTTTGAGAGCAACATTGGCGCAGTGTACAAGTAAGTATTTCCCCGTATTTCTTAACACCTCTTGGCTAGGCTTCTATTGTAATTCCTACACTGCAGTCTTGCCTGTCCTTTTTTGGGAAGAGGCAGAACACAATATATTCTGCAGAACCAAGAAATAGACACTATCTGCTCACGGCAATAGAGAAGGTGAGCTCACACTTTACCTTTGGCTTCCAGAAATGCTAAGTGTGGGCAAAGGACCAGGTGCTGCCAAAGCCTGCTCGCCTCTAGCTCTGTCCTAACAGTCCTGCCTGTGCCCGTGGAAGTGCTGATGAATTCTCCACCACAGGATATGGGTTCATGGATGAAGGAAGTGACTTCTGTAAACGATAATCCATTTAAAGGTTTCATTCTCCATCTGTCCCCATCAAAAGTAAGTCAGGGCTTTGTGATCTCTGGGGTAAGAAATAATATATAAAATACGCCAAGGAAAACATCACACTGGTGTTCACCATGATCTATAAGAGCCAAGGATCTGGAACTTGAAGGGTAAGTACACAAAGATGACACTATAGAATGGGGAGTACGTGAATAAGGCTCTCCTTAGCCTAAGAGAAAAAAGAAAACATGACGAGAAGCCTTGTTATTGGCGGATCATGGACCTTAGCGAATTCCAACCCACGGACCACCTCAGTGTCAAAAGGCCACATTCAGACAGCTACTTCTAAACACGGAGAAGCCGGCCCTGGACAAAAATCATGCGGTAACACAACCCTGGGAGGGAAATGTGTTTTCAGTTACATGAGGGCCCAGTCCAGCCTTTCCCACAGGCTCTTCCTAAACAGGAACTTGGCAATGGGATTAGCAAAGCTGGAAGGGACGTCCTTGGCTTTAGAGGTGAGGCCCACCAGGGTCCTGAGGAAAGCTGGGCAGAAGTTCTCCCTGCTGGTAAGAGCACTGAAGAATCAGCATCATATCCACTTCATTAATTTTCTTGACAGGCAGCTCCAGTTACCACGCAGGCACCACAAAATCAAAACATACGCATGTCAAGTGGCCCCATCTGTGGTGGGGCCCTGCCAAGGCCCACGTCACATCAACACCAGGAAGCAGAGCCCAGCTCCTCAGACCACGTGCTTGGTCCTGGGAGCAATCTCCTGCTGGAAGAAACCACTGGAGCCTGGATGAAAGAGCCAGAGGAGTTCTCATGGTGACAGTCCTTTATCTTGGCTCTGGGCTCCTTGCACTGATCGGAAGAGTCCTGAGAGACACGCGGCCACATCTGGCTATGGGAGCCTGTCTCTAAACACAGCCACACAGACCTCCCTGCTGCTTACAGTCTGCCTGCGTTCATCCACGCAGGGCAATAGCAGCCTGGGTTAAAGAAGACATTTAAAGGAAAGCAATGTCTTTATTTGCAAGGGGGATCTGAGCTCAGACTTCAGTTGAGTTGAGGTCTTTGGGCACATAATCACAGGAGAAAAGAGAAATTTAAATCAAGGTAACAATTACCATGAGTATTGCTAAAATGATCGGAGGAGCTCCAACACAACTTACTCTTCTGGTAGAGCAATGTTAGCCATCTATTGGCTGCATGTTGCCAATTAGGTGGGTTCCAAGGGTGAGGATCTAGAAAACTCCTGCTCTAAGTAACACCACTCCTACAGGCCGGGAGAAGCACAGGGCACCTGCATCCTCCCGCTCTCCTGTTTCCTGAGCCTCCTTCTGACCACAACCAAGGCTACTTCCTGGACTCCAGCAGACAACCTGCTGGCAGTGGATATGGTCTCAAATCTTTGATTTCAGAGTTTCTGAGCCCCTTTGCAGGACCTAATGGTGGCTCATGCATGTCCCACCTGAACCACTACTAATTCTGCTGGTTGTGTAACAGGAAGGAGAACTGACACCAGTGCCAAACAAGAAAGGCCCAAAGCAGGCAAGTTTGACCACACTGGTTTGCCACTTCGACTACCTAAGCTAAGAGCAACCCACAGAGAAGAACTGGAGTCACCACTGTCTTGTACTCCAGGAGCCTTCTGAGGAGGGGGCTGGCTCCTCGATCCAAAGCCCTAGAAATGCCTGATCAGACCTGGCCTGCGAGGATAGGGTCGGTCTGATCTCTCCTTGCTTGAGTAGGCCCAGTAGGCAGTGGCCACTTTGGGGACGGTGAAGTGGCTGCCTGGTCAGCTCTGCAGGGTAACAGCTGACAGGGAGATGAACACATCCAGACTGCCCATCTCCCAGGGTAAAGGACTCGGTTCATCCTGCCATTCTCCATTCAAATAGCCATGGCATGTCAGCCTTGCTGGCCTCCTTGATTGTGCAGAAATAAATAAATGAATTATGTTGTTGGGGTTTTGGGCTCCAGCACAAACACATGGTCTGCATTTATCCACACAGTGAGAGGTCCACCAGCCACTTGATATAAAAGAGCAAAATGATAATTCTTTTCTTTAGGCGCTCCGGTACCATATGGAATGTATATAAATCATATTTTTGTTTTAACAGCGGAGGCTTTGTTGATAGATAAACATGTGGTTTATCTAAAAAAAGAGAGGATTGTGCTTTGAACAATCATTTAATGGCCGTGGATGTGCCAAATAAAAATAAAAACATAATTTTGAAAGGAGTTGGCCTCATGCCCAAATCCCTAACAAGGAATTTCTCCTTAACCAAAGTGGTTAAAGCCCGTCGATCTGTTTTGAGTTTAAGCTGTGCTCTCTACTCAACCCCATGACAAATGGAATCCTAGGCTAATGTGCTCTAATAAGACAAGACGTTACCTTTATGAATGACCTCATGGAGAAGAGGTTGGCGAGCATTGTGGAGAGGCCTTGAGCCAGGCAGCTCTGGGCTATGAAACCCAACTTCAGCTCCGCGAGGCAGATTGCATCATCGCCCTCTTTCCAATTCCAGCTCGGAATGTTTAGCAGATGGGCCTGGGGAAGCAAAAACAGGTATGAGACCTTGCTTTGTTACACGTTCGATTGTTTAAAGTCTCACCGAGAGACGCAGCAGTGTCCGAGTGCTCAGGGTCAGCCAGACTCATCCTTTCTTTCCTTTGCTTGGGTCTGAGGTTTGGTGCTTGGTTCTGCACCTCTGCGTTTCGGTCTTCCACATCTTTGCAACATTGCTCCTGCGTTTACCAAGCCCAAGTCCTCGCCTCAGGGTTAGTCTTTCAGCCAAACAGAGCCCTGAAGAAATGCGCTCTTGTGACAGACACATCAGCCCTTGTTACGAGGATGTCTGGCTCAGTTGTTCATAAATTGGCTCCTCACATACACTGTAAATCTGCCAAGTGCCTGTGTATTCTCAATTTCTTTTTGCCTACAATTCCAATAATCTAGATCAGTGACTCCTAAACTAGAGTGGGTATCATAATCACCTGTAGGTTTTGTAAGACCAAATTGTGGGACCCATCTCCCAGGGTTTCTGATCAGTAGATCTGGGGTAGGGCTGGGGGATCTGCATTTCTAATGTGTAGAAGGTGATATTGATGCTGCTGAATCTGGGGTCACACTCTGAAAACCACTGCCCTAAATCACCAAGTAAATCATAGTTTAAATGTCTTGACAACCCCTTGCAGATGGACTACTCCTATTCTACAATTAGGTCAGACCCTGAGACAAGGACCTGGAGACTTGTTCATGCAATTATTTTTAAATGGCCTGAAGCAGAGTGGATAATATATCGAATGAAAATAGAAAAATTGGAAAAGTTCTCTAGAGTTGGAAAAAATCAGCAATAAAAAAAAGAGAAAAGATTTACAAGGCTTTCACATCAAGTACAGCATTTAGGTTCAAAAAAATCTATTATACAAATTTAAAATGAGAAGACCTCTAACTTGGCAGGAGAAATGAAAGAAACACACACTCACACACACAGAGAAAATTTAAGTGTGTGGGTAACTAAAACCTCAAATAGAGACCATGTGACACATTGCAGGGAAAGCCAATGTTTGCTTGTTAGAAATGGTCTCCAGAGCAAGGGGAATGAACATTTCATTCTGTTCAGAATGGGTCGGACTTGTTCCAAAGAACTTGATCCATTTTTAACAGTCAGATTTAAAGAAGGAAATGATCAATAACTTCCTGAGAAAAATGACAAAGACAAGAGGAGGCGAACATCCTAGGAAAGGTCTTACGAGGAACCATTAAAAGAGCCAGGAAAGTCTGGCCCGAAGGACACAGGACGGTCACATCGGAACACCTCAGGTGCTGCTGCATCGAGAGGTTTGTCCTGTTTCGTTCCAGAGCCAGAATTAGGACTGACTGGTATATATTACAAGAAAGCAGTTTTTTGGCACATTTCATAAAGGAACTTCCTAAGGCTATAATTTGTCTAATACATGGAGAAGACCACCTCGAAAAACACAAGGTCTCTGTCCCTCAGTCTTAGTAAGTATTTCTCTGAGTTACTGCAGATAAAAATGTGTGCTTTGCCTGGGAGGTTGAATCAGAGAGCCCTTGTGAGTCCCTGCATGTGCCAAGATGTTATGGCTCTAAAACTATTTCTCTCCCACATCAGCAAACATAAGGAGCACCGAAAGAGGCCTTCACTTTCAGACAACATACAAAGCTGTACCAGAAGGATGAAAGACTCCATTGTAGGAATTTAGACCAAGGCCAAGGGCCTCATGCCTTGCTTTCAGAAGTAACACTCTTGTGAAATTTCCTTCTTGCAAAATCCCCTTTTGTGACAATCTTGTGAGTCCCAAGCCAGGAGTCCCCACTGCTGGGACAGATGACAGTATCCTCCCTGATGACAGCATGGTGCAACCAATCCTGTGTGTGGGCCCCAGCAGATGGTGATTTCTGTCGTGCTGAGTACCAGGGGACCTTCCCCACATCATATACTCGATTCCAGCAACCGGCCCTCTCTTTTATTCCCCTCTCTCCCCCGACTCTTCACTGGCTTAAGAAGGTGACATGTCTTCTCTACTTCCCCAGCATTATAGAGAATCCATAAATTTAAGTAGGGGAACACTCATTTGCAGTAACATCATCTGAGAAGAATGAGGAGGAATTACCTCTAAGTAATGAACTTCTGTGTGACAAGAGAGTTGGGTGGTCCAAGCCCTAGAGAGACACCATATAACTTTCACATCATCTTCAAACAAACAGACAAAACCTTTTCCAGAAGGCCTCTCACATCCCCATTACCATCCCAAGTAGGAAGCCCAGGCGTTTCAGCCTTGGGTCCCTTACGCCCCCATCTGGTTTGTGTTCTGGAGACATATTTTACATGTTATTATGCAGGAAAGTCAAGTTCGTTTCAGGCCCCCATGGCCTCTTTTCCTGGCCATCATAATTTCACCAATCACGGGGCAGGATGTGAGGCTGAAGTGCCAAAGCCTGGAGGGAGGTCTGTGGGCATGAAGCAGAGAGGGGAGAGACACAAGAACTCTAATTCTTTGTTTCTGGCAACTTTGTCCTCTTTTATTTGAGAGAATCTGTGTCTAGTGGAAAATGCCAGCATTTTCACACAGAAGCCTGGAGGCAAATCTCCTCTAACTTAGAGAAGAGAAAGAGCAGACCCAGCCAGCCCAGGACTATCCTCCACTACTGCTATTGGACCACTCCTCATCTTATTGAGAAGGAGATCAAAAATGGGAAACCATGAATCCCAGTCCCAGTTCTATTTCTCCCTGCTTATACAATCAAAGGTGGCACCAGGATGAACAAAGAGGCCAGTGAAGAGGAGATAACACCACTGCCACAGTTTATATAACAAATGTCCTCCAAAATCCTGTGTGTTAAAATCATGGTCTTCAAGGACTGGGGATTTAGCTCAGTGGTTAGAGTGCTTGCCTTGAAAGCACAATGCCTTGAGTTTGAGCCCCAGCACAAAAAAAAAAAAAAAAAAAAAAAATCATGTTCTCCAGATTGTTGCCATTGAGAGGTGGCAGAACATTTGGGAGGTGGGGCCTAGTGAGAAGTCCTTAGGTCACTGGGGGGGTCTGTCTTTGAAGGGGAAAGTGGAATCTCATTTTCTCTTCTCTGTTTTGCTTCCCAGCCATGAGGCAAGAGTTTGTGTTTCACTACACCCACCTACCAGGATGTGCCACCACAGGCCCAAAGGAATAGGGCCAATTGATCATGGACTGAACCCTCCTAAACCATTAACTGAAATAAAACTTTTCTCATTATAAATTGATTATGTACGGTATTTGTTATAGTGACAGAAACCTAATGTGATAGTTAACTGATTGTGTCAATTTGAGTAAGAAACACCCAACTAAATTAGATCATCATGGTTCGGGAGGTAGCTGAGGGGATTTACCGATGATATGCTGGGATTTACTGGGCATGAGTAACGGCAACCAATGAGCTTACTGCCTAAGTAGAATAAAAAGGAAACTAAGAAAGAAAGCTTGCTTCTGTTTCTTTGGAGGAGCTCCAGTCTTCCCTTTCACCTTGTACATCCACTCCTGGCTTGCAGCACAGGCTCTTCAGCCTCCAGCAGAGACCCTTCAGCTTTCCAGTGCAAATCCTTCAGCCTTCCATAACAGACCCTCCAGCCTCCTGATACAAACTCGCATGGGACCTACAGTGAGCTCCAGGCCTTTGACTAGATCCTTCGGATCTCCAGTGCACAGACAGACCTTTTGCACTCTTCCACACCTGACTCTGTGGGTCACCACTGGAATCCAATCTTGTAAATTCTTATGTATTTGTACATCTTGCATTAAATCTGTTTCTTTAGTAAGCACTGACGGATACACCTGACTAACTCAACTACTGTCCAAGCACAGGGGTTGATGGTGAGAAAGCTCAGACAACACACATCTGCAGAGGACCACTGGGACTTGGATTTTTCACTAAAGTCTTCTGGGAAAACAAGAAATCCATGAGTAGGTCAATCATCAGGAACAACACTTCTCCAAGACAGCTGAATGATCCTTTCCTTGAAGAGCTTCAAGCCATTTACACTCAAATCAGGAAGAAACACCATCTGTATTCAGAGATGACCAGACTGAACATGCTTCTCTCCATGAAGCCAAGAAATATTAAGGACCTCCACTGTTGAGAGCAACACGCCTTCTAGAAGCCTACCCTCAAGAACCACAGTTTGGTTCAGTGGGCTGCAGGTCAATTTAAAGAGAAGGTGGCAATTGGCTGTTCTGTCTCCTAACTTGCTGACTACTGAGTGACCAAGACTTGTGCTCACCTGAACTGCTCTATGAGGAAGCTTATGCCCCACCCTGGTCTGAAGATACACAGGGGTGTTAAGTGTACAAGTTGTCCAAACAGGACTCAATGAGACAATGGATATAAAACTCTTTTAAAACCATAAAATAGAATATAAATATCTGCAATTATTATGATGACATACACAGGGCTGGCTTCACATGGTGAAAAAGTGGTTAGTTTCCCTGCAACTCTCTGGTTTCTGGAATATCACCTCCATAAGATTGCAGGGGACTGACATTCTTTATATTTCTTTTTTTGTTTGTTTTGTTTTGTTTTGTTTTGTTTTTTGTGGTGCCAGGGATTGAACTCAGGCCCTTGTGCTTACAAGGCAAGCACTCTAATCACTGAGCTAAATCCCCAGCCCCCATTCTTTATATTTCAAGGCTGGCGTCCATTATGGTCCCATGGAATATATTCACGATATCCTAAGTTTTCACGCAGTCCTCAGATCGTCCCTGAAAGCAAGTTTAAATGAATAGAGATTCACGGGCATCTAGGATGGGTGCAGAGAAAGTGCCAAGAGAGGAAGAGCTATATATTAAAGAAGAAGAGAAAGAAAAACATGCTGAAAGGATAAGTGGGAGCATGTTAGGAAATAGAGCAAAACTAGGAAGCAGAGTGAAGAATGTCTATTTGGAATCTACATGGAATGAGATCATAAGGACAAGTGAACTTTTCATTCTTTCTGTAAAATAGAGAAGCAAAATAACAGAAAAACGTCCTGTGTCAAAGTCACTCCAACCCTTATGTCCTTATTAACCTTTAGGGTTTCGCAGGTGAATTTAACTGACCCTGGAGCCCAGATTGAAACGGATCTAAACGAAATGTATTTTCAGGAAATAATCATGGGTCTACTAGTGCCTTCATCATTGTTTCTGAATAAGTACAGTGCAAAAAATTTTAAGGACATTCAGGTGATTATTGATCAAGTCCTGCTGCATCTTAGGCCAGCTGAGCTGCTTTGAGTTTGACAAGAGCTATGCAGCCGAAATCTTCCTTAATTTTTTAAAGATGCTACATCAGCACCCACTGAAAAGAGAAAAAAAGGACCTGACATCCCTTCCTAAACATACAACATTAATTTTCCTATTCAGTCTAAATTCAGCCAAAAATCTAAACAACAGCTTAAAGCACTCCCACACTAAGTGAAATTTCAAATCACAAATGAAAGAATGAGCGTTCCTTCTGGCAGGTGCTGTCACAACTCTCAACCTTGCTCATCAAGTTCACCTCCACCTCCAGGGGCTGCCCTCCGAAAACTGCTGCAGATCGACGCCTGTGAGTTACCAACACCCCTCACTGATCTCCTCAGTGTCCTTGACTTTTCCAGAGACAAACAGGAGATTGTGACCTGGGGTGCCCACCACCAAATGCACTGGCTGAAGAGTGACGCCATCTGCGCTGCAGCCACCTGCTGAGGGCTGGGCGAGAGATGGCATCGGGCAGCCACTCCGAGCAGTAGGCCAGTCACAGACAGCAGGCTCCGGTCCACAATGGCCTCTGAGGGGCCTCCACATGGCAAAATGGGCTAGCACTTGCCAGCAATTAAGAAATAATGGCATGGCGCTGGTGCATTTGGCAGAATGGGGTTTCCTCTGTGTCACCTGACAGTCTATTTCATAGGGAAGATGGCCTAGAGATGGGGCACAGTGTCACTCACAATCCAGCAGGGAGTTATTCTGTTTAGAAAGGACACCTGGCCCAGGTACCGAGCAGCCTCCAGTTTCTAAGCTTCATTAAGGAGTTAACTGGTACCATATCGAATAGAGCGAGGTGCCACCTTCCCTCCCCCAAAGCTGTCTTCTTGGGAGTTTACTAAAGGGCTGAGAGACGGGAACTGCCTTTGGATGAGAGACTTTCAACTCTGGTTTACCGAGAGGTAATCACAGAGCAACCACACAGACACTGATGTTTGCTTTTTTTCCCAATCTGTTTAAGCTATAACACTAGTAACATTCCTATATGTTTAATTCTGGATAGCCAACTATTTTCCTGGATTCAAGTCTACAAATTCCAATCCTGAATTTGAGAATGTCACGTCCAACTCTCTCCACCAGTGTCCACTAGGCTCCCAGGTTCACCTGGCCTCTGAGAAGTCTCATCTCTCGCCAGGGGCACTGTCTGCACTTTAATTGTTGGATCTGTGAGGGCACAAAAAGGGCTTCTCCTCCACTGATATCCCTCTGGATGTCAGGGAACATTCTGACTGCAGAGTAAGTATTCAGTACATACTGACCAAAGAAGTGACTGCAGCACACAGAACTGCAAGTTGTTGGAACTTAGGTACAGATGGGATCTAAGGATACACCAATATTTCTGAACCGAAAGGACCAACAGACGTGTCCTGAGTGAAGGCATCAGTACATGAAGGAACTTCCTTGCAATGAGCACTGCAAACAAGCTGGGAGATTTTTAAGCAATACATGTCTTTACCCAGGACGCTGCACGGCACTGGTGCATATGCATGTGCACGCATGTGTGCATATGACTGTGTCAGGAGAGACTGGAAGTGACCCTTGCAGTGGCCTCAGGCCCAGAGTGTTCCCAAGGTCCTACCTTGTTGTGATATTGCAGCATCTGAGTGATGATCCTGATCTTCGGATGGTAGTTCTTTATGGAGATTACTCTGCAAAAGAGAGAACCACAGCTAAGGCAGGGCCTCCCTTACCCACAGAGGCTACTGGGAGGTTCACTGGATTACCACCAAGTGGGGCATATGGGAAGAGGGTGCACCAGCCAGGCCTCCCAGAGGGGCTGCAGGCTCTGGGCCAAGAAAAACTGTGTTCCCACCATCACTTTTCCTGGAGATGTGAAAAGAAATCACGAGACACCCATGGTATATGTCCTGGGCATAAAAAACCTGAGGGACCCTGTGAGGCCTCAGTAACGTGGTGCTTCTGGAACAGGGTCACTGCCTACATTGACATCTATAGCAAGCTCAAACTATGGGGCCCGCGAGGTGTGCAATCTCCCACACCCCATGGACCAGCCGAGGAGTAATCTGCTCTGAGTCCAGTCCTCCAATTTAACCTGAGACAACAATAACAGATCCAACAAGCCACCTGACAAATGTAACTGTCACACACACTTGGCCACTCTCAGGAATATGGTTTTGAAACAGGGCTCTTAGAATAAGACCAAGGACTTCCGCAGATAATAAAGACTACATGCTGATTTGAACACTAGTTCAAAATAAATCCAATACCTTGCAGAGGTGAGGATCTGGCGGCAAATCCCCACCCACTGCCCTCAGGCCACACTGGGTATTAATCACCACCTGCCCCCACCCCAACCCTCCCTGGTACTCCTCCTGTCAATCATGGGGCAAAAGGGGGAGGAGTCAGGAACAGAAGAATGGAAACACCTGGCTTCCAGTCCCTGCTTTGCACTAATGAACCTGGTGGCCTTCAGGAAATCACTGGGCTCTCTGTTCGTTTCCTCATCTGGACACTGGGGGCCAAAGTACCTGCTTTATTTACTTCACAGGCTTGGTATGAGGAGCAAATGGGAGACCAGATGTGAAAATGCTTTGAAATCATTAAAAACTCTCTCCACGTGTAACTTATGGTTTTTGTCATTACCGACCCTGTCAGAGGTGACATTGTACATTTCCTTCTGTGACAAGGAAGGCTAAAGAATGGAATTCCACAGCAAGGCCCACCTCCTAAGCCTCATCAGAAATCTAAGTGCATCTATCATGACCGCCCCCGCAAACTTCCCACCAAGCAGTGCTCCCCACTTCACCCCCTTTTCTGCAAAGACGGAGAGGAGGCAGCCCCGGAGCAGCTATATCTGAAAAGCTGCAACTTGTGAATTCAGGAAATGGATCACAGGAAAGCCTCTCCCTGCACAAATCCACCCTGGGCTTTTGCACTTGAAGGATTTCATTTTCTTCTTGAAAAAAGAGTTGCGCTGGCCCCTGCTTATAACTCAAGGACTTTGAACGTCTGTCAGCCTCTCAGTGCAGTTCACAGCATCAGCCAGTTTTCTGCATTAGCTCATTTCAAATGGATCTTTGACATTTTAATTTCAAAAGGGGGCAGATCGGTCTCATTAAACTAAGGAGGAAGGAGGATTATACAAATAAGAGAAAAACAGAGCCCATTTTTAACCCTGAGCTTCCCATTTCCTTTTGGGTCTTCTTTCTGGTTCTAGTTAATGGTGGCTTAATTACATTTGTGATACCATGCTTGTCCACACCTAGGCATCCTGCCAGTCACCCTGGTACCTATGTGTGTTCATACTAACCCCCATCATCATCGGGGTTGAGCTAAAACATTGGAATTAAGAGAAATGCCCATTTCACAGCTATTATTCATTTCTGTTATTCACTTTTTGGAGGGAAAATGTGCCAGCCCCAAACTTCTTAGTGGAACTAAAATTTTAAGCTTCATCCTCTGGGTTTTTGTTGAAGTCTGAAAGATAATAAAGACTTGTTCCATAAAGGCTACATTTTTAATCACTCTAAATGACAGAAAGGTGCGTGAAATGATGGAAGCACTACTTATTTTTTAAAGGGACAAGTGACACACTAGCTAGGGGGTGGGCTCAGGTATGAAGTCTGCTCCTACTCCACCCTCTGCAGCCTGGCAGGCCCAAAGCTCACAGGGGTTCCTTAAAATGACTGCACTTAGCATACTCCCAAAGAAAAGTGAGCGGAAAGAGGAGATTGTGCCAGATGTTGCCTGCATCATGCCAGACACAAGGACCAGATGCTGTGGGGAGGACTTGCTCATCCCAAATGCACCAGAGGAATTCCTCTGCATCATTGATGGGAAATCTCCTGTCACTTGGGGCCACTGATTAAAAGCAAAGACAAAGGAGCTGCAAGAATTGCAATGACACAAAAGCAACCTTCCAACCTTCACCTTCAGGTAAATTCCCAGGATACGGTAATGCAAGCTGCAGGCTGAGGTGAAGGAAGCCTTTGTCTGGACCACAGGATGGCTGTTCACAATTAAGTACAAGTTCCTGGGAATACAGTGGGAGTGAAATGTTTTCTCTTAGTTCATCCCCTCTCTAGAAGATTCTCTTTCTTAGTTCTTCCCAGCTCAAATAACTATCCTGCAATTTATGCCAGAGAAGAGACAAGTTCCAAAAGGGCTTTAATTACCTGGCGCAAAATGTCTGGACCTTTTAGTCATTGCATAGCCATAGATATGAACATGAGTATGAAAAGAAGAAAAACTGAACAAATTTTCTTCTGAAATGAGAAAAAATAAAGTGTTGAAGTTGGGGTTGAAATTAGCATTCGATGGGGCCAATCCCTGTGCAAGGAAATGTACTGGCTATGCTTTCCAGAATGTCCTCCCCTCGAAGATATTTTTAAAAAGATACAAAGATGTGGGGGCTTGCAGTCACACAGGTTTAGAAATACACCATGACACATCATCTCAGAGATGTATATTAGTATTAAAATCACTGAAAATGCTTTCTATGAAGAACACAGATTTTAGGAAACTGGTGGAAACTTGCTAATTGGTCAGTCATCTTCTCTTCGGGGTGATACTAATCAATCTCTTACCAGCACACTCAAAAGAATCTAACAAAGGGCTCCTCTGTCTCGGCACTATTGACATTTTGGGCCAGATAATTCTCTACATAGCACTGTCCTGTGCATTGTAGGATGCTTAACAGCATCTCTGGCCTCTACCTACCAGACACCAGCAAGATCGTCCTCTAGTTACGTCAACTAAAACCATCTCCAGATACTGCAAAATGTCTCCTGGGGGTGGGGATCAAACCCTATCAAGGTATCTCTGGTCTACTTTCTCCAAAGGAACATGGTACCTTCACTCAGGCCTGCACCCACCTGAATCTATCGACTATCTTGCTAGCTCAGACTCACGGAATCTCAAACCCAAGACCATCTTTGAGCTCCCAAAGATGCCATCCGCTAAGGGTGAGCTTCCTCTTGGTGGTGCCCTGTGGGGCATGACCTGCTCCAGGGTCACCCACCACACTCTGAGCTCCCCCAAATCTACGCAGGGCAACAGTTGTAGGGTAGTTTATTGGGAAAGAAGATCCCTTAGAAACAATCTTCTGCAGAACAAAAAGGGCTACAACTGAGCCACAGGGGCCAAGCCCAGGGCCTTCCCTTGCTCTGCCATGCCAGAGTTACCTCATGATGTTGGAGGCATCTTCAGCATCCGGGTCAGCGCAGTACTTGTTGGCAAGAATTAGGCATGCATCTGCTGACTCTATCTGAGACACCAAAAGGAAAAATCACAGAACACAAACATATAAATAGCCACACTCAACTGCAATCTCTCTCCTGTTGACAGCTCTTGGGGAACCTGGTGTTTTGCAAGGAAAGAAAAAAAAAATCCTGAAAGATTATAGCTTTTGTCAAAAGTGTAGGTTGCAAGTTCTAGTTATGGGATAAACATTTCATCTTGTTGCGGTTGGAGAGTACAACGTGTACCTGGGTAATTATACTTTGCATTTGGCATAGCTGCTTACACGCAGGATTTCCATATTTCTTTAAATACAATTAATTAAGCCTTTCGTTCCGTTCCCCACTTCCTTTTCAACTGTCTGAGCCGTCATCCTAATTCTCCCAGTCAGGAAATGGAGGTTGGTAGCCTAAACTCCTTTCAGACTAGCAAGTTAACTATCTGGAGATTCAGGAATTTACTTGAAAGTCCTTCACCCAAACTTTTTCACATCTTCCTTATCTGTGTACTAAGAAGAGCTCGGAACCCTCTATTAGGTAACAACACTATACGGTTTAGTATTCATTAGTATTCAGATAGTCAAAAGTCAACAAATCTAGGTATATGAAATGATAAGCTACCGAAGAACTCAAAATACAACTTACTGACTTACCTACACAGCAGGCAAGAGAGGTTTACTCCTTAGAGGGGATCATGAGTTTGATGTACTAATAATTGCTTGCATTTTAAATAGGTCCATGAACAATAACTATTTTCTCCATTCTCGTAAGATTTCATATTCACCAGAACTTGGGCCATGTCTGGATAATATTAAGATTAACTGGCCTATATAAGCATGACAATTCTCACGCTAGCTCAGATCTGCAATCTGTCTGACTCGGTATGCTGTGCTTGCTAGATCATTCCTGCATCTGGTGAGAGGGCATGGTTTCCTCAGTGGTGTGTCACACATTGTCTCTAAATTTCTTTAATAATGCAAAGAATTTACACAAGTCCTCTTGGATTATTCATGTTTGCCAATTATGTTATTTACAGAAGTGTCTGGTGACCACAGCTAACATGTAGACGTCAATGGATTCACAGTATTAATGCACATCTACAGGCATGCAGACAGCGAACCTGTTTACAAAAATCTATATAAATGAAATCAAGTAGCAGATGCCATTTTACTGTGTCCCGTTCCCTCTAAGCCTCAGGTGTGCTTTATGAAAAGATTCCAACTGATTCTAACATGTTCCGGGTAGAAAAGATTAGCCCATAACCAAGTGATGTCAGATACCTGCAGATTTACTTTTGCACCTTGGTAGGGAAAAAGCTCAAAATGCTTTATAAATTAATAATATTTTATTTTAATATTTTAATGTTTCAGGTGTAATTAATACATGTTGGAGAGGTACCAAATCCAATTTAAATATTCAATAGGGGAATTACTTGATTATTACACTGTTTATATGCCTCTTGAGTCTGTGTAACTGATTTTCGGCCTTTAAGAGTGGATGATACTGAGAAAATCAGCAAAATAAATTCTATATTAAGACTAAGTATGGAATACTGAGAGGCAGTACAGCACATGGCGGAGAGCGAGGTCCTGGGGCTATGGAAGGGCAATGTCAAGGTTGGTGGTGTCTGACATATCTCATTTGGGGTTTAGGATATGATCACTGGCCATCCTGGGCAGCATGGCCCTGATCGCAGAGTCAGACTTCCCACCCCCCAAGACAGAGTGAAGGCAAAGATCACCTCTTCCTCCTTACCTTGACTCGTGCAAGATCATGCGGATTGAGGACTGAACCCTGATAAAATTCCACCTGAGTAAAATGTCGTTTGAACAGAGCTTCGAGCTCCAGGTTAGGGGAAATGCTGCATGGGGAGAGAAGAGACAGCAGTGAATATAATAGACTTGGGCTGTCAGCCGCCACGCCTACTTTCTCTTTGTTTTCTATGGGGGGGGCTTTAACCTTCAAAGAAGCCCCCTTTCTTGCTACAAATAAAAGGCTCACATTTAAGAAACATCCAACCCCAGGCCAAATGAACACCAAATCCAGTACCAAGATAAAATAAAGGCTGAGGACTATGAGGCGCGGTGTCTTCCCCTTTTTTACCGACGGAAACCTTGTTTTACGAATTGGGAGACTGGGGCTGTGACATCAGTATGATGGTTAATTTTATATGTCAACCTGACTGGGTCGCCTTGGGATACCCAGATTAAGGGCAATCTCTTGGAATGTCTGTGAGGGTGCTCCAGATGAGATTAATATTTGAGTCAGTGAACTCAGGAAAGTAGATTTCTCCCCTCAATGTGAGTAGGTATCATCCAATCCACTGAGAGTCAGAAGAGAAAAAAAAACAAAAACAAAAAGAGGAAGGAAGAAGCCATCTCTTTTACTTGCTGCTTGCCTGCTTGTGCTGAGACACCTCATTAACATCTCTCCTGCCTGTGGACTAGGATTTACACCAGTCACTTCCCTGGTTCTTAGGTCCTCAGACTCAGGCTGAGTTACATCCTCAGCTGGGTGTCCAGTTTAAAGATGTCCAACTGAGGGACTGCTCAATCTCAATAAGCGAGTGAGCTAAAACCTCATCATGAATTTCTCTCTTTACAGACAGGTAGATACCACTACGGATAGATACAAAACTGTGCAAAAATACAGTATGCATTTAAATTTTAAAAATTTACTAAAGTAAAAGATAACATTGCCATTAATTCCTTCGAAATATTCTTCCTTGTTTCTTGCCACTTTCTGAAGTAGTTCTGTAAGCCGTCTTTTGTGAGTGTCTTATGAGGTATAATCAAAAATACAATGAATTCCGCTGCTGAGCACCATCCAACAGAAAAGCAGGCTTATAAGAGCATTATGGTATGTTCTCCTCCACCTTGTCCACTGGACCTGGCACCATGCAACTTCTGCCTCTTTGCTAAAGACAAAATGACCACGAAAGGTAAATGTTTTGAATTGATTCAGGACATCAAAGTAGCTACAACAGCAAAAGAGGACTTCAAGAGGCAAGAACGAGGGGATAAGCGTGTTTGAAGCAAGGGGAGGTATTTCAAAGGGGATTAATGGCATTGTGTCTTTTACTGTAATATTTTTTAAGCTAAAACATTCACTGTATTTGGTGGCCATGGTTCATAGCTATAGAAGGATATCTATATCTACATCCCATTGATTGTTTCTTGGAAAACCCCAATATAATATAATACAGTGCAACCCCAATATAATATAATACAGTGCAATTCCAATATAATGAGGGATTATCCACAGGTTCCCCTGTCCAATCGCCCAAATGTTTGCTGTATCAAGAGCCTTTCTCCTGTTTCTCTACCTCATAGACTCCCCAAAGCTTGGATCAAACTGACACCACTGAGTAGCCACAAACAAATCTGATTTACTCTCTGTATGATTCTTGATTCACACATGGACATACCACTCATCACACTTCTTGGCGCTGAGCTGTTCGCATTGAAGAACAAGGATTAAACAAGTGCCTGGCCTATTTATTCACTCATGAATTCTGCGGGGATGAAAGCACCTCCTCTTTATCAGATACTGTGTCGGGCTTTGGGAGATGATATTTACCTGGATTCTATTATGTACCAGCAACTGTGCTAAGTCAACACTTGCCTAACATTTATTAAATACTTAGTGATGCTAATAATAATTGTTCATGTTTTTAAGTGTTTCCTCTGAGGTAGACAGCATTCTAAACCCTTGACATCTGTTAACTCATTAAACCTCAAAACAACCCTGTGGGAAGGTTTGCTATGGACCCAAAGCTTCAAGAGGTTATCTGCCATGAATCAGATGCTGATAGACACTGGGGACACAAAGATGAATCCCAGCCAGTGAGGGATCAGCAGCCAGCTGCTTCTTTCCGACTGAAGTGGCGGGGGAGAGAAGAGAGGTTACCTGTGGGAATCTGACCAGTGTTTCAAATCCATCAGAGTCACGTATCTTTTAGGACACTGGCCTGGTAATGCAGGTGGCACCTTCTCTCCCTGAGAGAGACATCTTGTTAGGTTACGTCACTGGATGAAACTGATCTCAGCACGCACTGGCCAAAGCAGAAGCCGTGCTGTAAATGTGCTCATCTTGGAATGCTCAACCGATGTGAGGGCAGAACGTACACACTGTGGTCCTCTCCAGAACCGACCCTCAGCCGCACAGCCTGTCCCCCATAGCTAAGCACTGCACCAGTCCTGTGGGTCCCCCTCCAGCACTGCTGTGGCCTGGTCTAGCTCTTCAGAGTTTGGAAAAGTCAGTGGTGAAAGAAAAAAGGCTCCTGCAAAACATGGGCAAGTCAGATGGTGTGTCTCCATGATAACCTCATTTCCATAAAAGAAGACAATAATGGTACCACCATGTTGATATGGTGGAGCCCCAGATTCTTTTCATTCTTGTGGCAGACTCCCTCTTACTTACAAGAGGATCAGGCAAAGGTTACTACCTTACCCACACAAGGTAGGGAATATACCTTGCACTCCTCCCCTATAAAACACATATAACAAGACACACATAAATTGATTGTGCAGCTTAATCTGTTTCATCTTTCATTATAACAGTTAACATTTAGTAAGCACTTACGGCACACCTCACTGGGCTCTGCACACTTTATGTGGAGTATCTCATTTTGCTCTCACAACAGACCATGGGGAAGGCATGGGGAAGTTAAATAATCAGCTCAGGAAGTTGACTGAGTCAGGATTCACAATGAAGCTGTGTGGGCATTCACGGTGGATTAAATGAGATGGTAGGCACAGTGCTGGCACAGGGTCTCACGTTGGAGACTCCTAGGAGAAGCAATTGTTATTATTACCTAATACTCTGCTTCCTCTTATGCCACTGTCCTGCTTGGTCATGAGATACTCTTGCACCCCTAAAGCATTCACACCATAAGGCTCACTGGCCCACACCAGACACGGCAGACATCCCTCAACTGCCCAGGTCCAGATTGCAGAGGGGACAATAATGATGAGTTAGACTCGAGATAAACTCTACTCTTATTCTTTCCTGAGAGAAGCTCAGATGTGGACCCAGAACTGTCTCCATGGAGATGGATGCTGCTTCATCACTGGACAAGGAAAGTTCTGTGACATCTTCTCCAAGGAAGCCAGCAGGGATCGTGGCTTTGTCAACTCTGGCCTGATCCCCGACTGTTCCTGTCCCCGAGGAGGAGCCCGGAGCCAGGTGGAGGGCAGGCGGCAGCGGCAGCAGGCTCTTACTTGTGAAGAAAGACGATCTCCACATTGACATCATCCCGGTCCTTGTGCAGAAAGTCCTTCAAGAAGTTGGAGACACTCTCCAGAGTGATGTGCCCACAGACCACAATGTGCCTGCAGAGGAAGGAGGGGCCAGTTAGACAAAGCCGGCCCAGCAACGAGTCCCCCGCACCCCACACCCTGGCAAGGCAGAGCGAGCACGGCAGCTGCAGGGAAGCACCCACCTCCCCCCTCTGCCTCCAGAGCCCAGCTCCCACCCCGGAGGGCTGTGAGGCAAAGCGGCAGTGCCAGCAGGTGCCCAGAGGCTCCTAGACAGAGAAGGCATGTGGCTGCTCACCTGATGCTGCACAAAATCCTATTAAAAGCCCAGCCGTTTGGCCAAGTGGTTTTACGCATTTAACAATAAGTGACATTATGCTTGCGCTTAAACGCTGCATTATCAAGTCCCTTGCAGATTTATATCTCTCCTTTTCTGCCCACAAAGCGTCCTCCCGGGAGATTGACCATATGAGTCTTGGCTTATGACATAGAGCTTATCAGGTAATGAGATAACAAATCTTGCTGAAACGATGATTTTGTGTGTAAGAAAGCGGACTTTTATCAGAGTGGCTAATGTGCGGCTTGACACGTTATAGGCTCAGCTGGCCATAAGCAGTAAAAAGGAAATTTTGCATTTTTCCACCATAACTTCTCCCACAATGGGGGCATGTAACACTTTACAGTGAGTGAGCATCACTTAGAGCTAAATGGGGGTGGGACGCCCCTGGAATCAAAGATAGTGGCCACTAGCTCTTCATTCCCAAAGGGCTACTGCCTTTAGGGGCTTGAGATTCCGTGAGAGCCAAAGGAATTTTCCTCCAGACAAGGAGAAGCAAGGAAAGTCTGAGGCTGAAAATGCTTACTTTGTTCTAGGGTGGTGTGGACTTCTATTTCCAGAAATAATGGTTAGCCCTGAGGAGAGGAGCCTCTTTTCCAGACCTGGGAGACCCACAGTCACCTCAACATCTTTGGGCTCTCGGACCAATGTGCCCTTCACGCCATGCTCTCCTGTGCCTGCTTCTACTTGCTATGTGATGTCCAAGCAGGAGTAAGCACTCTGATGCCAGAGTTAGCCTTCAGATCAAAAGCTGGGCCCTGGCCGTGGAGATGCAGATACCAGCTTCTAACGAAGACACTGTGTGTAACCAGAGGCTCAAGCCTGGTCCCTGTGCCCCTTGGGCTGGCAGTGACGAAGGCCGGGTCTCTAGCTGCACTTTGAGCAAGGGGCAGGCGATGAACATGCAGCAAAGCAATTTCTTGGGTAAAATTTAGAACGGTCAGGTCCCTTGCACTTCGTAATTGCTCTGCACACATTGCAATAAGGCAGAAAGCTCATTGGCTGGAGGCAGCTCATAACAGCGGGCAGTGATGATGGCTTATGCAATGTTCCATTAGATGCCATTACAAGAGCCTGCCCTTTCGTGGTAATTTGGTGCTTGACTAAGTACGTGAGGATAATGCAGTAAACTCATTGGTGAAAGGATAATGATGCAGAACAAAGAGTAAATCAATAATACGCATGATACAGTTAATAATATGACCATTATGGACTGTTATTGTTATAGTGGTGCACTTAGCGATCAGGCAAGTGGTGGTCAAGGGGAGGGAAGTGTCAACGGTCTACTTCGGAAGAGACATTGTAACATGATCACTGTGCCCTTTAGCCAGCGCCTGCTAGAATGGAGGAGGTTCCTCGGCCACTCATCCAAATTTCTTGTCCGAAGCCCACAGCGCTGACCCCTCTTTACTATAAGGCCGTGAAAACCACTGTGTTTATATCAGCAGACATGATATAACCTGAAGGCTGCAACTATATCCATTTTTATTATATCTTAAAAAGTTTCTTGTGGCACACGTGCATTTATGGGCAAAATAGATTGCATCTTTTTCTTTTCCTTCTTTTTTTTTTCAGATTGCATCTTAACATGCACGTTCTGAATTTTCTGGGAAAGTGACTTAGAAACACGATTTCCCTCTGATCTGACCTTGCCACAAATGACAACGAGGTTGTTTGGTACCATCTTAGTGCTGTCTGCCTGCAGACGTCCAAGATTAAGAATAAGGCCAACACAAATCCACCTGATAGAGGACCCCACAGTTGAGGCTGAGAAAGTCAGTCAGACAGGCTTCTCTGCTCCCCTACCAAGGGTGTACAACACCTCACCTGGGCAGGGTACTTACTTCTGTCCCACACAGGAGAAAGCTGAGAGGCTACTACCCGCCGATCAGCCTCCTGCACAGGCACTGTAATATGTAAAGTTCTACATCAGCATCCTCCTGGCTATTACTCAAAGCCAGACTCAAGTCAATGACAGGTCTGAGGACATGCCTGATCATTCATCCTTTCTCTCCTGTATGCAAAGACGTGAATGAACAGCCGCTAGCAGCCCCTCTTCCTCTTTGGAAATCATTCATCCCTCCGAGAGATGCATGCGAAGTGGAAAGGGAAGCAGTGATGAGCTCCCCCACCCACACCCTTGAATCAAAGGCTCAGCCGGCTGATTTATTCAGCCTTGGAAAAAGTCAGGGTCCTCTTACTTGAAAATGTGTCAGGTACATATAAAATATATTCCAATGCAATCAATATTATCCCTTAAGCCTTTAATTAGCTTTCACTTCCCTTAAGAAGTAGACAAATGCTGGCAGGAGAGAAGAAGGAAAAAAAGATTGACTTTTTTTCATTTGGTGCTAGCTGTCCAATACCATTCTAGACAACTGAAAATATATATCTTTAGCTACAGCATGGTTTCTGAGGTGGAGAGCAGTCCTTATCAAAAAGGAAGAAAAAAAATCTTCCTTCAACATAATTGGTTTTTTTGCTCAGAAAAAAAAAAGAAGCAAGATTGATTGAAAGCAGATTCCCTTTTTTTTTTTTTTTTTTTTTGCCCAAGGAGAGTTATTAGGTACATTATCATGGAAACCTTGAAGAACCCATATTGTTCCAATCTGTCCTGTATCTGATTTGAAGATTTACATCTTCCCCCTTTTGTGCCAATAATCATTTCCCTCCATTCTGATTTCCATACAGTGGAAGTTATCAAAGAGCCCACATATTGAAAATGTTTAAATGCAGTTAGAAATCGATGGACAGGGAGATGCCGCCTCTCTGGGCCAGTATCAGCACTGGAAGATCTGCCCCCTCCCAGCCCGTGTCTCAGGGTGCCCTCACAGCCCTACTGGAGCATCAGGATGGGTGGACGGCAAAGGAGAACATTTATCTACCAGAAATATTATCAGGAGTTTTGAAAATTCTAAAGGCAGTAGTTTGGGGAAGGATATTACCGCAGGGAGAAGAGAAGCAAAATTTACTGTATCCTCAATTATCCAAAAGATGATTGGAAATATTCTAAGATTGAGAACAAGTAGGCACCCTCCTGGGAAGCAGGGATGACTATTCACGATTTGAAAAGAGTCCTATCCAAAATTATCTCTGTTGGGTTCCCTGACACCTACACATCTACCAAGTGAGATTCGTACTCTGATATCAGACAATAAATAACTAAATATGTATATCAAGAACCATTTTTGATCTGATGAATCTTGATTTTTAAAGTTTTGTTTAGTTTCGTGAACAAATATTTCTTGGGCAGAAGTAGCATATAGGAATATTCATTATTTAAAGATCCATCTCAGGTGCATAAGGAAGTGTTTTAACTGTCAAAATGGTAGCAGATAGCATATTCTGGAAAGGAATACTCATCCAGTATAAGCAAAGTGCTGAGTGAGGGCCACACAGACAAGGGCCATGTTATTCAGGAGTGGTAACACCCGTGGGTGGCAGGGCAGCCATGGCATCCTGGGGTTCAATGTGACTTCAAAAGAATAAGAATAATGCTCAGCTATTGGGGACTCCATCAAGAGTTACCAAGAAATTGCCGCTCGCCTATTTCATGGGTACCTCTTCACTCATACATATGGGTCTGCTTCTCCCGTCACCGACCATCCAGATGCAATCCCACACATTCTCCTCACTTTACTCCCTGGCGATGGGCCAGGAAATGCCCGAGTCGAGCTGAGCACCCAGTTTCAGAGCTACATGCATTTATGGCCAGAAGGACAAGAAGAAGACAGGAGGGGCAGCTGCTGAACAGGGCTTTTCAAATGTCTGATGAACGAGGCATCCAGAGATCCACTCAGGATGGCCGTAGTTCCCTGAGAATGAAACTTCACATACTTAAAGTATCAGGTAGTGGTTCTTAGAGCTATGAGCCTTTGGAGAAGGGAACTGCAGCAGCGTAATCCCGAGAGGCTCCTGTCACACTAGCAGGGATATCTGAGCAGCAGAATGCTTAGCAAAGGTTTAGTCTAATGCCTGTGTTGGTTTGATGCAGAAATTGAGGCCTGGCAATTTGCCGCAAGGTGAATGCTGCACCAAGGGTAGAATGACACCCTCTCTTCGATGCCTTGTAAAGAGAGAGAGCAGCTGGTGCTCTAGAAAGGACCCTGGGTGGGAATCAGGAGGCTGGGGGGCCAGGCCCGTGGGATGCGGGGCTACACACTGAAATGAAGAGGCCAGTGGGGCTGCACCCACCAGACCCAAAGAGTCCTGCCCAGAGGTTCAGTTCACTGCCCCTACTCTAGTTCGTGCCATCATTTATCTTGTCTAGATGTCTGCAATAGCTTCCTAACTGATTTTCCTGTTTACTCTTCCCATTTCCCCAATCCCGCCCCCCAAAAAAAGGTGAAGAGCAAAGACTGAAGCAAACCAGACCGCAAACAGGTTCTGCAAGGATGGGGTGGTCTCAGATCTCCCTGAGCAGAGCTTCGCTCCAGGAAGACAATGTAAAATGCACAGCTCTGGGCTGTTTATTTTTAAAGATACTATATCCATTTTTACTAGAACAAGTATAAAGAACTTAAAAAACCCATAGCTATCCTGTCACAATAAATCATACAGAGTAAATTGAAAATCCTATACAGCTTTCTCTGACTACATTGCGCTCACTTTGTCAAAGAGGTGGATGAAATGTGGCATATATTGATCTAGATGTCTCTGTAAAACTATAATATTTATATCAAATACATATGCTACACTCTCTTCTGTCTTCCTGCTGAGCCTTCTAATCATGCTTTCCTCATCCCACCTCTCCCCAGCGCCTCCCACCACTGGTAGCTCCTGACACACAGGGAAGGAATCTGAAGAACTGCTTGTCAAGGAGAATGGGCATCACCTTATCCTGAAGGAAGCGAGATGGCTAGAGACCCAACACCTCAAGCCACACAGTGGTCACTACTAAAAGTTCATGATTTCCCACTTAGGTTGAACTTGAACCTTTAAGCAGCTGCATCTCCATGACTCTCAAACAAACTGGGCTTCACTTCACCTTCCCTGATTGTGGCTTTTGGGCAGCTTTCTCTGATTGGGGTCATTGTCCCTCGGCTTTCCCCTTTCAGCTCATTATCCCACCACAGAAAAGAAAGAAGGCTGAAGTGACTCCTCTCTTTCCACATCCTTATTTACTGCCCACCTGTCCCCAAGGGACAGACTTCCACATCAGGCAGACTGTCACCATCAAACAAAGATTAACTTCAGGCCATGTCGGCCTAATCATCCACTCTACCCCAGATCCCATCTTGGGGACCCTAACACTTGCTGGGTTATCAACATTTGCTGACCCACGGACAGGCTGGCAAAGTACGCTTTGCTCAGATACCCTATGCCGTGGCAAACAGAAAAGAAATTTAACAGTTAACCACAAGACCACTGGCTAATTCTGCCAGCTTGAATCTACTCCTATATTTCAAATTTTCGAGGAAGCTGTACATGGGAAACAAAAAATTGAAAACAAAACAATTGAGAATGTGTATCACTCACGCCCACAATCCCGAACCTGACTACAGCAATTTCCTGTAAAAAGAAAGAAAGGGGAAAAAAAAAAAACACCAAGGAGGTTCAGCAATAAGATAATTTCCTACCTTGGCCACTTCTAGCACTTTGCTAATCACAAAGGAAGGAAATGCATTCTCCCCCTAGTGAGGAAGAGAGGAAAGTAATCAACTCACCCAGCTATCAACAGAGCTATTCTGGAGGATGCAGGCTGCTTTGCCGTTTCCCTAAATGGGGCCAGAAGGCTAAGCAAAGAGATCCCAACAGAGCAGCAAAGGCACCTCTGTAAAACAGAGGCCCACAGTGAGACTGCAGGCTACTGGTAGACCCAACGGAGAACACCAGGATGTCTTTAGGAATCCAGAACTCTCTACATGAAAGCGATGCATTTTATTATACATAAAAGGTAGGGACCTAAGCCACCCTAGGGGATTCTATCTGCATCTCCACCACCCCAGATCATAATGAGACTTTCACCATTCAACCACATCCATCATTACAGTCAGTCCATGAGTCCAAGCCTTGAAAGATTCTGAGACCTCAGGGTAGGGGACAGTGATGGTTTTTGCTGGTCAGACATACACCCTGCCTTCTGTCAAGAGCACTTCGCTTTCAGTTACAGATAGTCTTGGAAATTTTAATCAGGGTTCCAGACCCAAGGAAGGCCAATAAGTGCATTAAATCTTGAATGGAGTGACAGCGCATTCATGGCGGGGGTTGAACCATCCTAATGCAAAACCTGTCATGATCACCCACAAGTTCTGGTTTTTTGGATCTCAGAGCTACATCTCTGGCTCTTCTTGTCCTTTCTGGGATTTTATCCCACGCTCTTCCCCTAGATCCTCTAAAGTGTACTAATTTTCAAAAGAAAGAAAGAAAGAAAGAAAGTTTCTGCTTAAGTCAGCAAAAATCAGTTTCTATCGCTTGCGACCAAGGAACTTAAGTGGTAGATTTATTAAACTTTGCTGTAGCTTCTCATTTAATTCTCAGAATTATTCAGTATGCAAGTAATAACTTCACTACTCTGATTTCTTTCTCTCTCCCCCTCTTCTTCTTTCCTCCTAGGAAGCAGAATTAACCTTCTTAACATAAGCAATTCCGTAACTGCTAAACTCTCACAAATTGCACTGGTTCTTCCTTGGGCCACTTCCCAACTCTGTTGCCTGTCTGCATTTTATTCATCCCATTTCTTCAGGCTTGGTTGCCCTTGGCCATTTTAAAATAAGTCAGGCTACCTTTGACTTGACTTTTTCAATCTGAAATGGTTCTCTGCTCCTACAAAAAAACTGGGGCACTGAATAGCACTTTCTTTTCTTCAGATCAAACCAGACTGGCTTGTTCTACCTGATGATGCTGCATTTGAACAGAAAGGGACTGAGAGACAGAAGACTAAACCAGACAGGGTCAGCCTTATCCTTTGTGGATGAAGTAGAAGAGAGGAAGGATGTGTTCAAGAAAAGCTATAGTCTTTAATGTTTCTGTGGAGCTGGTTTTGATTTATGAGCCCCACCTCTCTCCCTAACACCCCTGGTAAGCCATGGATCATGGCCCTAGAGCACATGCTGTTGGGACCAACCCTCCAACAGTGACAATCAAGTCAACACAGCACCCCCTTGTTCTCCAGCCACACCCAAGGGTGCTGCCTCAGCCAGCAAAAGCTGCCAGGCATTCACTCTGAGAAGACTCAAGGCATATCTAGATAGATGCAGACACAGGATGGGTCCACTTACACTTTTTCCAGTAGATGATGCTACAAAGTGTACCCATAAAACCATGCTCACTTGTTTTTAGCATAGTATTAGACGAATGACATTATTCAGCAATACTATTTTTAAAAAGCTTTGCATCCCATCATTTTGCCCAATTATGGACTAATGTAAGTATCCCGATCATGTGTAAGATAGGCTAGGGCTAAGGTATGATGTTCAGGAGATTAAATGTCATAAGTGTATTTTTGATCTACAGTACTTTCCATTTATAACAGGTTTATCAGGATGTAGCTCCATCAAGGAGCATGTGAATTTGCAACAGCGTGAGCAGAACTCTAGCATCTGCGGCAAACACAGGAACTGGGAAGAGCCAGGGCCTCATGGCCTTGCTGAGGTCTGAGACACCACAGTGGGACATCTGAGGGTCTGGAAAGGAGCACTTTACAGGGTGGCATCCACAGCTCCCCAACTCTCTCAAATCCCCCCACACCCTTCTTTTGCTGTGTCCCTAAACTGTTCCAGTGGCCACATTCAGCAAAGGGAATTATCCCACGCTTGTGCTTCCTGCATTCTTGATTAGTTCAGACCCTCGTGATTTTATTGGGCAAAATTCCTGCCCAAGAACATTTTACTGGGACGAGGTTCCTACCTAATCAGCTTCTGTTTAGCTGCCACTAGCTCCCTGAATGATTCCGATTGGTCAAAGTTTCGAATAAGCTCCAAGAGATCGAGAATCACATTTTCCCACTCACCCTCTTAACCATAGAGTCCAGCATGATGCTGGCATATGATAGAAGTTCAAACGATTGTTGTGGCAAAGTGTTGGAATGGGAGTTTTCCTACATGGGTCCCACATCCTAGCTGGTATGAACCCTAGAGGTCAGTGACCGAGGGTCACAAAACCTGTTAGAGATGGTCATCAGCTGACTGTGAACTGCCTCCACGCCTTGTCATCGAAAAGGTACAGAAAGGGGAGATGAAGGTTACTTTTACCGACAACCGGCACCCGTGTTCAGAGCAGTTCCTATGGTGCTGGGGCCGGAAGCAGACCATTGTCACACAGCACCGGCGCTAGATGTGAAGGCCCAAATGTGACAGCAACAGAATCAGATTTCCAGGACTTTCACACTGCGTTGGGCTCCGTAGCATTTTAATAAAAAGAGACACCACACTTGGCCAGTTAGAAAGTTTCCTGGTTTATTTTCAGAGTATGATGACAGCTGCCTTGCGGTGAATCCTAAATCTATGAAGAAATACTTCGCATAGCTCTGCAAAGACTTCCATCGGAATGAATGACAAAGCAGAAAGGCAGAAAACACGGGGCCATTTAGTCTCCAGTGGTTCCCTTTGTTGCTGAGATTCTAAACTGACCTAGCAAAGACTGACTCGGTCGAATGTGAGGGTGAACAGAAAGAATCTTCTGATTATACTCAGAAAAGTCATAATCAGAATTCTTTTTTTTAACAGAAGAAAGAATATTTGAGAGCAAAAGTCTAGGGTTGAATATGACTTTTTTTTTTAAAGGTGCACAGTTCATCTTCCACCTACATTTCTATTCTTGTTTTCAGAACAATAGCTGGAACATTTTGATAAGTGTGTGGAAGAGAAGAGAGACAGCAGGAACATGGGGGGGGCTTCATTCCATCAGCATTATCAGGAAATTGATTTAATATGCATCCAAGTCTCTTTTAATAGAGCTTCAAGTTTGAAAGGGACTGAAGATGTGCCTTACAAGAATCTGAAGCAGATGCCAGGAAAGAAGTCCCCACAACCACACCCACCAGGACCCCTCTCATTGGAAGGGAATACTTGGCATATTGCATGATATGCTACAGCATCTAATGACAAGTGCTTTCGGTATCTGCTTCTCAGGACTGAATTTCAGAAGTAGTTACGGGGTCATTTTCCCAAAGTATTAGGGAAATCTCATTTTTTCTTCCATTCCCAAAAAGTTTAACGCTAATCAAAGCAGAATGCCTAATCAGTCCAAGATGGTCTGTCAACTTGAATTATCTATTTGTCTTCCTATTTACTGTATCTGTCTGTCTACAGTTCCTCATATCTTTGTAAAGATCAGTTATTGAGGCCCGTGTTTCCTTCTGACTCGAATCGCTACCAGATGATCCTTCTCGGTGATATGTTGATGATTTGCTAATTTATGGCTTTTAAAATCTAGGAATCTGAGGACATGGGCGGGGAGTCACGTGGGCCCTGAGACAGGAGCGCTGAATGGCTGACTTGACAGGGGATCAAAGATTGTGTAAAATGCAAAACTTCAGTCACATTTCAACCAGAGTCAGGTCTGTGATAGAGAAATCGTAAATGACAGCTGAGAAGAAACACCCCCTCTGCAGAGTGCTCCACCCTCTGGGCCCCTGGGGGAAGTGAGAGTGAGTGTTGTCCGAGATGCACATAAACAAGAAGGAAAAGAGAAAGCCGGCCCGAGGTATCAGGCCAAGTCAACACCACATGAATCAACCAGAATCTTACTCCAGAAGGCCCTTCCAGAAAGAGCAAAGATGGCGGAAGCACTGGAGGAAGACTCTGACCTCTGGGAGCCAGGAGTGGTTTAATTAAATAAGCTCTGAGGTTCACCCTCTCAGCCACTTAGATGGCCAAACAGGAAAAAAAATGTAGCCAAAGAGCAAAAGTTGTGGCATATTTGGAGATTTTGATGGGTATGCAGAAATCCATCTGTCCCCAGAGCCTGGAAAACTATAAACACGAGTGGATGGATGGACACAGGCCATGACTCATATTAACTGTCTTGGAGGTGGGGTGGACCATAGGGAAAGTGGATTAAGGAGTCTTTGTAAGGAAATAATCCATGTTTTAACACTGCAGAGCCTCTATAATTCTAAATCCTTTAAAAATTGGTCTTAGAACCATAGTGGGCAAAATCTGAATACAGGAGAGAAAAGGTAGTGAAATTCCATATTACATGAGAGAGCCAGGCGGAAGGAAATAATAGACTGTGGGCTCCGAGAAGAAGAGAGGATCTGAGGGAGATGAACAGCATCTTTCTGAAAAGAGGGAAGACCTGGCTAAACAGGGACCCAGGAATAAGAAACGAGGGAGAATATGAAGGAGGCCTTCTCCTTACAGGCCAGAGAGCGTCACTCAGACAAACCAGAGCCTGAAGAGATGAGACCAGATGTGATCCCCCTGCATCCTCAGGCTCCAGGACCACCCAAACACCAAACTCTGGCGCTACTCATGTGCCTCACGTAAAATGGTGCGATATTTGCAAGGAACCTACATACAGCATTTGGGCTTCCCAGGGGTTTCCTGCTTGGAGCAAGAAATGAATTAGTCTGTAACAAGGATTCCCTGAACCAGAACGAGAGGCAGTGCAGCATCCTTGTCCTGGGCACCTTTCCTCCATGCTAATCACCTTCGCTCTCCTGTCCATCTACTGCTTGTCTTTTACTACTCATTGTCCTCTGTGTGTCCTCTCAGCACCTGGCTACCAAAACACAGTAGAGCAACCCAAGCCCATTCTATTCACTGTGCCCCAAACACCTGGTCTAAGTCGGCCTCAATTTGGGGGCCACTAAAGCCCCGTCATGGGAAACACAGGTCTGGATGGCTCCCCAGCTGGCTGCCTCTAGCCAGGGGGTTACAGCGGATGGATTCCTCTCCATGGCCAATTATTTTCCATGGCCCTTGGCCATGTGACCTTGGACCACGATCTTGTCAGTTTTCATAAACTAACCAGGAGGAGAATGAATAAGGAGACCTCTGGGGGAAACTGGAAGGGGGTGTGGGAGGAAGGAGAGGGAGCTAGGGATCCAAAGGCCATGGGAACCTCACCAGTCCCTATGGGCCTCCTGCCTCTGGGTAGCTTTGACCTTCGGGAAGGGCAAGAAGAGGAGGCAGTAGCTTTGGGAGGGTAGGTTGGTCTGCAGGTGGGCTACTCTTCTGAATAAAATTTAGGGTCTCAGCCCAAGAAGTCAATTGTCTCCAATACCCCCAACTTGGAGAAATGGTCTACTTGGGCCACTCATTGATCCCTTAGTGGTTGATACCCAAGTCCCTATTCTTAGGAGCTCCAATACACAACACTAAGAAAATGTGGATGACGGCCAGCACTCACTCATGTACACATGTATCCACACCTACTGCTGGCTATGGAAGCCCTGTGGGAAGTGATGGAAACACTGGAGCGAAGCATCCTCGGCCCTTGACCTAGTATGGATGGCAAAAATGTTTTAGTGATCTATGTAAAATATTTACAGTACACTAGACACATTGATTAAAACTGGAAATGAAGTGCCAAAGAAATTTTCATATTCTCCAATATCCTGAATCTGAGTGTTGTATAAATAAAATCCTGAGTTTCTCTGCCTAACTTTTTTTTTTTTTAACTTTAAATAATCTTTGAATTTCCAAATTTTGTGTCCTGTAGTTTTGGATCATGAGTTACCCTGAGATCTCTAACAAGCTAATATATCGTCAGAGAGGTTACTTCTGAATAAAATATGCACACATAAACAAATCCCTTAACGATGTGTATGTTCTAATTATCTTCTGGGAATTCACTTGATTCATTCTGGGGAGTGGAGTGTATGTACGTGTGGCCCCAAGTACAGCATATATATTTTGCATACACAAAAACTGGGAGTGCTGCGTGCTATTTTAAGAGCCTGAACTCTAACTTTCAACAAAGTTTAGCTGCTTTCCTTTTGCAAATGCATTTAATTTTATCTGGAAACTTTCTGACATTAGAAATAGAACAACTGTAGTTTCTCATTATGCTTGCTGCCAGAATCCATGCTTGGTTGCTCAACTAAAGACCTTATATTGCTAATTACTACCACATGCCCATATCCCAAGCGAAAGAAAACTTATTGATTCTGACAGCCCATTCTCTCAACACTGAATTCCAAATGAAAACTCAAACTTTGGCCAAACATAACATTTCATCAATCTTGTTCTACTGACTGGAAAAACAACATCAAACAAAGGGTGCTAATGGTCCTTTATTACTGTTCCCTTCCCAGGCTTATATTTTCTGATGAAAGATCTAAGTGACCAAAGGGCTTCTTTAAACTACTTAGTAATTAGCTTTTGAACCAGGAAACAATGCGTAAAGTAAAGTGAACAGTCCCGGTGTGGATGACAGGGCTGACTTTCTGTCCGCGGGGTCAGGGGACATTGGAGACCCAAAGAGAACATTAAAAGCAAAGTACATTTTCATAAAGGGAGAAAAAGAGAGGGGGGAAAAAAAAAAAGAAAGAAAGAAACCAGGATAAAAGTGGTGATAAAAGATTACAGAGCCAGAACAGAACTGCAGGAAGTCTGTGATTTGAAGTTATCAGCAGGTGGGGTTTGGGTACAAATGCCAGGCAAGAGGCTGACGGGTCATCAGTCCCGGGCCACCCATTAACAGCCACCAGCCCACCCACACTGGACCAGGGACACTATTTTTGAAAAAAAAATTTTTTTTAACCTGGAATGAGAGTCAAGAAATATTTTCAACCTAGGCGTCAGAGCAATTGATTTTGTTGACTTCCTCAGGGTCAGTGGTAAGGAGACGCTGGCTGAGTGAACGGGATGGGGAAGCCAGAAAGAGACCCTGGCCCCTCTCGATGCTGCCTGTTCTGGGGCGACCTGTCTGCATCTTAAAGGCAAACCAAATCGAGAAGCTGTTTTCCTCTTGGCGTGGGATAAATGACCAAGAGGAATGTCTGGACTTATTTGGCCTTTTGGATCCAGCCAATGGCCCAGAAATCAGAACAGCTTGGTTCCAACCTCGTCCAGGGCTGTTAAGATAATGGGGAAGGGAGGAGCCCATTAGTGGGAAGATGGAAAGACACGCTGCTCCACAGGAGAGGCGCCAATTGGCCTCTTCTCTCTAGTCCGTGGTCCTCTGGGCCTTTGAAAGGAAACTAGTGTCCTGTGGCTAGTGCAAGGAAATGAGCCCTTTATTCCACCTCCTCATTTTCTGAAGAGAAGGCTGGACACCTGAGCTCAGGATGCTTTGGAATCACTGACCAGAGGAGCGGGGGAGTCCACTCCACCCAGCACGCCACCTGTCAAGATAGTGGGAGGCAGCCATGGAAGGAAATACAATGTTACCAGCTGGGTTTTATTTTTCTCAGAAAAACAAAATAAGCTAATCACTTGAAGATAAACGAGATGAAAAATATCTAAACAGTGCCTTGATAAGAGTCTCCATAAGTAGGAAGGAGAATGAATCACGGCGATTTTCCAAATCTTGATCTGGCTGCCAGGATGGTAGTGGCTGGCGCATATGTAGGTGCAAACTGCTGGAACTATGCACGTAAGATCAGTATGTTTTACTCTATGGAGATCATACCTCAAAATACCAAACAAAGCTAAGCACCCCCCGAGAAGCTTTAAAAACAAATATATTAAGGACGGCCACTGACAGTCCCACTTCCCTCCAACATTCTTCTCCTGAGACTCCTCTCCTGGCAGAGGATTGGGAAGGGAAGGTCATGCCACTTGAAACGGAGGCAAAACTTCTGGTTGATACCGGACCCATATACTGATCCTGATAAAGTGATACGAGCATAAATTGAACTAGTTCCCAAGAAGGAAGCATTCGTGTTTGGGAAGCCAAATAAAAGCCCCTGCAGTATTCTGACACCATAAATACCGTATTTCCTGCCCAGAAATAACGCTGGATTATAAAAAAGTAAAAGGACAAAAAGGGACAAAGTCCCAAAAATGCACAGGACAAAACAAACATTAGCCAACCTAGATAACTGGGAAAAAAAAAAAAGAAAGAAAGAAAGATCTCAACTGAGTAAGGCGTCCCCAGGGGGCGTGCTCTGGACCTCCTGGCTGCAGAGAACAGGTCCCTGATGAGCACGAGGCCTTTACGGCAGGCAAGATTACCTGGACCTCACGTTGCTGCTGTACAACACCCACTGTAGGATGGCATCGCTTTACTTAGAGGGACCCAAATTACATTATATTGCCAGTTGATGTGAAGACTGAATGAGCTTGGGCCCTGTGTTAGGGATCGGAAGGGAAAATATGGTTCTGGGTATATATGCAGCCCTGTGAGATAAATCCATGCTGTCGCTGGGCATTGTGCATGGCAGCAAGATCCAGAGAGCTGGCCCGACTGTGACAACTCTCTGGGGTCCCTCTGACAACGCGCCCCCTTTAGAAAGTGGGTCTTCCCTCCCAGAAGGAAGGGGATGGGGAGCAGGAGTCAATGTCACCGCCCCAGGGACTCTTGAAAGTCACTCGACCACATCTTGTCTGATACAACTGACTTACTTTCTGCCTCCATGTTTGTTAAAAGTCCCGCCGAATTTATTCCGATTCAGGATGAGAGCAGCAATTTCGGGTACGTAGCGGGCAAACATTGCCTACATGCATGAGACAAAGAAACAAGAGCCAAAAAAAAAAAAAAAAATGGCATGCAGAGAGGGTCCTACCGCAGGGGAGGCAGCGAGACCTCTTGGCATACTTACTTTCTTCCACTAACCGCACTATAGGAACCCCCGTATTTCTTGCGGTTTCCTATTAACTCTATGATTTCAGGGACGTAGCTGGCAAACATGGCCTGAGGAAAAGAGGGGAGACAGAAGAGAGACTAAAAAGACAGGCCCAAGAAAGGGGGTGATTTTTCAGAAGGGGGATACTAAGATCTGAAAACACAAAAGGATTAGACCCGCGAAGGTATATATTAACATACTGGATTATAAAAAAAAAAAAGGACAAAATGGGGCAAGTTCCTGAAAACACACAGGACAAAACAAATATTAGCCAACCTAGACAACTGGGAAAAAAAAAAAAAGAAAGAAAGAAAAACATCACAATTGAGGAAAAAATATGAAGAAGACAGGGATAAATAAGCTGACATCTATCTCTTTTACCAAAAGAAAAATAGGTAAAAGGGTTGAATGCAGATGAAATTAAACATACACACACACACTCTCCTGTGTACACACCTACACAGACACACATGCATTTTTGTGCAAAGACTTTCCTTCTAATTAAAATTCAGAGGAGAATCAATGCCTTTATGAGTGACTAAGACAATGAACATTAAAAGATTAAAAAATAAACTCTTTCGTTTAAAAAAAAATCACTAAAAAGCACGGAAGGTAAGCGTAAGAAATCACACAAAAGGGAAGGATAGCAAGGAAAAACACAAATCTGCCATGTTTTGTCCAACAAACATCGACCTGTGGCTGGATGGACGGGGTCTCCTGATCTAGCGGGACCTCACAGTCTCCAGAAATGCTCCAGCTCATGCACACGCACACACACATTTATGCAGATGTCCTGTGCATACAAAGCAGAGAGGTGTGTATGCATCCCTTCATATAAATGTGCGTGTGGTGTACATACATGAAAGCTGTGTGCAGATCAGGACTTTAATCACTTACCTCATACACAGCCAAAATTAAAGTTTAAATGAACTACTTTAACATGCAGCAACCATCAGTGAGTTGCAGAAATCCCTTCGAATTAATCGCACCAGACGGTTTAGTGTTGCAAAAGGAGCTGCATAGGTTGGTGAGGAGAATAGTGAAACTTTCTGGCTTACAATATCCCGCGTGGTGCTGCAGAATGGAATGGGAGAGGGCAGCTACTGACAAAGCCCCACTTTCCTCACAGTGATGAACTCTTGGACAAGACCAATGTGTCTCCATCCTCGATATGGGGACCCTTCTCTTTAGGGCAGGCACCAGCCACAGTGTTTGTTGGAAGTTTGGGGGAATTTAAAGGGGGAGGAGGGCTCTTGAAACCGCAAACTGTCTACAGAATATCGACAGCATCTACCAGGGGCCGGTGATAGCAAGTGTCCTTGTGGAATATCAGATGCTGAATTCCATTACTACGGGACAAGCACTCTCAGTTATTAACAGCGTCCCTTTCTTAAGATAATTAGGCTGGCTCCTGGCTAACTGGCTGTCCCCAGCAAGGGCAATGTACCTGGGTTTATGGAACAAGTATAACACACCAAAGAAATGTACAAAGACATTGCTACTGTGCACGGGTTTACTTAGCCTGACTGCAACACTAGGGCTGTCACTCAATTCTGGGCCGACACACAGTATAAAGGTGTGGATCATAGGAGGTGGATCATAGAAAATATTAAAGACCGTAAAAATGAATGTGATAATAAAGAGATTTTACCAGTCCCCCGAGGATGAAGAAGACCATGAAGAGGCGCCCAAGCGTGGTTTTTGCATAAACATCCCCATAACCGACCGTGGACATTGTGACCATGAGTAAGTAGACACATTCCCAGTATGTTAGAGCCTGGTTGTTTTGGAAATTTTCCCATGGGTCCCCTGAATTCTCCACCTAGAGCAAGAGGGGAGGGGAGAAAAAAAGAAAAGCATCACCTCTGGATACAGGCACAGCACACGCAATGCACCAGGGAGCCCAGCGCTCCGGCAGGCTGCTGTAGAAACTCCTCTTCCCAGTACTAGATGGTGGTTCCCGGGCTGCTTCTGTGCGCAACAGTCAGGGCCCCAAACGGGCGCAGGAACCAGAGATGCAGGAGCAGGAAATGTCCTCGTGGAGGACTGAGGTGGAGAGAGGAAGGAGCACGAATGGGGGAACACCTCTACTTTGTGTTTCTTCACCTGGGTAAGGGCTTGAAGGCAGCTGAAGCTAGGCTTTGCCCCTAGAACCGTTCTACCTCTTTCTTCTGGAACAAAGAGCCAGAGCGCCCTTCCCTGACCTTTCCCCAGGGCTCCTGCTAAGTCTCAGAAGCCTGGCTCTCTGCCGCCTGCAGGAGTCCTAGATCCCTCACAGAGCTACCTGGGAGCATCCTTGGGACCAAGGAGCTGCCTATCTGGGGCCACTCCTGCAGATCTGCCCAACCCAGAACAGCACCTCTGAGTCTGTCCCCGTTCTGCCCTCCTTTGCAGAAGGTCCACAAGGATTCTGCTCTTTAGGCTGCAGGAATTTCTCCAGGAGCTTAGGGAGTGAGCTCAAGGGAACAATCTGCATTTGTACAAAGCTTTAGAGAAGACCAGGGGCCCGCACACTTTTTCTGTCCAGGGCCAGAGAGTAAAGTTTCTGCTTTGCGGGCAACAACGTGGCAGCTACTCAGCTCTGCAGTTGCATTGGGAAATCAGCCGGGCCAGATTCCTAAGGCACAGGTGGGGCAGAATTTGGAGATGGATCGTGGGCTGGGCTGCAGTGTGCCCACAGCTAGGTGAGCCTGCACAGAATCTTTTCCCATCTTCCCATCAAGACCAGAGATATACTTCGGATACTCCCAGCAAGAGGGTGGCCAGACCCTTTCTAAAATAGAGCCCAGTCCCACAGCACGGAGAGCCAATATTGTGGTCCCCACGTGGCCTGTGGGGACGGCCAGCCCTCGGGCCTCCAGCTCTGCCTCTGCAGAATGTGCCAGGACCTGGCTCTCTTCAGACATCGAAATTTGCCCTCCAAGTGCCTTTCCTGCGGAGGTGCCCTGGTGAAACAGAGTGTAGTTCACACAGTAGGAAAGTGGGGTCACCATCTTACTGATGACAACTACCTCCTCCCATTTGTGATTTGAACGCTTGGTGCCTGGGAACTGAACTACGGTGTGAAGGGTGAGTTTGGCCAAGAGTGTGGCTCCCATAAAGGTCTGAGTGGGCCCTCTTCGTTCTGGTGACTGCAGCCCCACCCCCTCCCATCTCAGGCCCATCTTCCTTCACAGGACAATCATGGAAGTCCCAAGTGGCAGTAATGAGCACATTCTTTAGCCCCGTATGCAAACAGAGGCTCGAGGACTCAGTGTCACCTTTATTCAAAGTCACAGTTTGTGGAGGCTCTTTCCAACTCTAACAGTCTATGTTTGTAGGAAATGTGCTTCCAACAATAGCTATGTTCTCTAAAATCAGGGTGAAAAAATCCGCCTTGGAGAGGTGAGAAGAACTTGACTTAATAATAGAAGGCTTTCAAAGAGTCATTAATATAAAAGAATTAACATTTCTGAAGTACGAAATAACTTGACAAGTAATCAGGCGAAAGACTCAAAAGCAGCTTTTTGTAAGAGGGGGAGGAGAGAAACTGAGGGGTCTGAATTTGTTGTTTACAAAGAGATGTGGGTCAAACTTCCAACCTTGTCCCCAGACCTTTTCGGGCGTTTGCTGTGGAGGCACTGCCATCGTGTGGCTCTCTGGGGTTACTGCAGACAGGATGAAAAATACACAGAAGTCCCCACCGCAGTACAGGTTAATACAGGGAACGTTACTCACCATTTGGAAGTAGTTTGGGGTAAAAGGGATGCAAACTCAGAGAGTTGTGCGGTTGCTTCCCTCCCTTCCTGTCTACAACTAAGCTGGTTTCCTCTCCTGCGAGATAAACTTGGCGTAATTAAAGGGGCTTGCTCCAGGCCAGCTGGGGCTGAGGGTGTTCAAAGATACTCACCAAATGAATGAAGCCGGCTGCAGTCAGCCACGTGCTGATAAATATGGAGAGCAGATTCACCAGCTTGATGGAATTACTGTGCAAAAGAGACGACAATCAGTCCCCGAGTTACCAAGGGTTGGAGCTGCCGGCCCGCGGAACAGCGCCCCCTGTGGGTGAGAGGCCGCCGTCGCCACGGCCAAGGAAGCAGTTCACACATCAGGGTCACAGCGCAGCCTGCCAGAGGACTACGCTGGGCCGCCGATTTTGTTACAATTAAAAAAATAAAATAAAATAAAAACCTTTTATTTTGAAAACTCTTCAAATCTACAGAGAAATGCAAAGAACACTATAATAAACCCCTGTATGTTAACCAATTAGAACATTTTTCTAAATTCACCGAAACTGACAAATGAAAACGTTTTGTTACATCTGCTTTATCTCTCTACAGCCTTTTCTATTTTTCTTTTCTCCTCTTATCTCTTTTTTTTTTTTTTGGCAGAACCTTTATACATAAGTTGTAGACACCACAACATAACACACACTCTAAATATTTCAGCTTCCAACTCCTAAGATGGGCATTGGGCAATGAAATCACAACAACACTGTCACACCTGAGGAAATTAATATCAATTCAATAAATAATCTAACACGCAGTCCTTGTTTAAATGTCTCCAGTTACTCTGAAATTGTTTTCATCCCCTTCTCTGATCCAGGAACCAATCAAGGTCCACACATTATTTCTGGCTGTTACATGACTTTTTCTGTATAGGGACAACTGGTTGATCTTTTAGGCTTTGAAGGCCATACAGTCTAGGTCTCAACTGCCAAGTTCTGCTATTGTAATTCAAAAGCAGCTGTAGACAATATATAACAGAATGGGTATGTCTGTGTTACAATAAAAGTCTATAAAAACAGACACTGGCTTGGCATAGTGGTGCCTGTAATTCCTGCACTCTAAGAGGCTGAGGCAGGAGGATCTCAATTTTGAACCCAGCCTGGGCAATTTAGTGAGACACGGTCTCAAAATTAAAAGGACAATCCCTGTTTTAGCCTCTCTTAATCTATAATTAACAACCCCTCCCCTTTCTTTGTTTTTGGTGACTTTTAATTTCATGTAAACCTAGGCTGTTTAGAATGTTCAATATTCTGGATTTGATTGTTTCTTCATGATCAGATACTGTTTAAATACTCCTGATGGGAATTAGAAAAGGCAATCGTGATATTTATCTGGAACCAGAAGAGACCAAGAATGGCAAAAACAATTCTGGGCAACAGGAATAAGGCAGGGGGCATCACAGTCCCTGACCTGAAATTATATTATAAAGCTTCTGTGATAAAAACAGCATGGTACTGGCATGAAGACAGACCCAAGGACCAATGGAACAGGCTAGAAGATGCAGAAATAACTCCAAACACACTCGAATATCTCATCTTCAACAAAGGAGCCAAACATCCTCACTGGAAGAAAGATAGCCTCTTTAATAAATGGTGCTGGAAAAATTGGCTTACCACATGCCAAAAACTAAAACTAGATATGTGTCTCTCACCATGTACTAAGCTAAAATCAAAGTGGATCAAAGATCTAAACATTAAAACAGAAACACTAAATCTACTGGAAAATAAAATAGGAAGAACTCTCGAAGACATAGGTGTTGGAAAAAATTTATGAACACAACCCACACTGCACGGGGGAAACGATACAAAGAATCAATGCTTTGAGACACATCCTATTAAGAGGCTTTTGCACGGCAAAAGAAATTACTAATAGAGTGGGGTGAAAAATCACAGACTGGGAGAAAATTTTTGCCAGCTGTCCCTCAGACAAAGGTCTAACATCTAGAATATATAAAGAACTCAAAAAAATCAAACCCTCCAAATTTAAAGATCCTATCCAAAAATGGGCATTAAAAATGAATAAACATTTCTCAGATGAAGAAATAAAAATAGCAATATATGAAAAAATGTTCAACATCATTGGTCATTCGAGAGATGCAGATCAAAACAACACTAAGATACCATCTCACTCCAGAAAGAATAGCTATTATCAAGAAATCAACCAATAACAAGTGCTGGCAGGGCTGCGGGGAAAAAGGAACCCTCCTGCACTGTTGGTGGGAATGTAGACTGGTCCAACCACTGTGGAAATC
>PVJO010000603.1:0-33081 GCA_004026905.1 Hystrix cristata | reverse complement strand
AAACTAGAGTCATTTGTATGTAAATGGATGTTCCTTGAGAACATACTATTCATTGAAATAAATGAGACACTTATCAGTATACATCGAATTGTTTCTCTGATATGAGAAACCATAAGTGTAAATAAGGACAAAGGGGTATAATAGATATTATGTAAAAAAAAAAAAGATAGTATTCAAAAGAGAGGAGAACTAGATAGGGAAAAGGGGGATAAAGAAGGAAGGTTAAAAGAAAAGTAAGATGAAAGGAAAAAAATGGAAAAATGTAAATAAACTTGTTGCAAATAGAGAGGAGTGGGTGAATGGAAGGGAGGGGAGGGGAAGAAGGGGGAAAACCAAGATACATCATGTACAGGTACAAAATAACCATGTTGATTATGATTATTATGTATGCAATGTACCAATACATGTTCTTGGTAAAAATAAAAATAAAAATACTCCTGATGGGGATCTCTGATGAGATGGCTAATGTGGGGAAGCCAGCCAGCCCACTGCAAGACACCCGATCCCCTGCGTAGTTAATACACAAGCTTGGAGTGAGCCCCTGAGTCTGCACAGACTCTTTCTCGACCCCTATGGCCAGCAGTGCTAGCATCCACTTGTATTCCTGGATCAGCCAGAACTGAGTGAACTCTAAGCTCCGTGGGAACAGAGGACTTGTCTGCCTGGACCCCGGGCTGTTGGGCCTCTGGCCGCTGGGACTTCGCACTGAGTGCAGCGGTCTCTCTCACTCAGCTTCACCCCAGCCACCCCCACCTGGGAGAGCTCTTTGAACACTGGTGACCTCGCCGTCCAAAGCTTTCCTGTGGGCTCACATGTGACATCCCAGCTCTGCCCTGTGAAGTCCCAGACTCTGCTACCACATCTGGTCCACATCTGGAGTTCCTAAAATTGTCATCGCAGGCACCCCTTGGTACCGTGGCTCTGCCGGGGCTAAGACCCAACTAGAAAGTTCTCCCCATCTATGTATGGAGGGCTGATCAGAGACACTTGCAGCAACACAGTGAGTCTCTCTCCACAAATTTGGACATCAAAAGCATAAACCAAGAGCTCTTATAGATCGTCTGCCCTAGAGAAAGGCTGTCTGAGAATGAACCCCGAAAGAGGTGGAGAAACAGGCAGAATGCTCAGGACAGAATCTGAGCCCCTGGATCCTGCCCTGACTGAAGTCAGCAAGTTCCCTCCCAGACCAAGGTAGATTCTGGTCTTTGCAATGAAACCCTAGCTGCCCACAACAGAAGTGGTTGTTGTTGATAATCAAAATGCTCCCTGACTGTATGAAAATTGATCGTGTCTCCTGAAAGGTCTGGGGCTGCTTCCATCAGAGAGAAGAGGGCAGCCCCTGCACTGCTCACACAGCTCCCTGACGCTGCAGCTCATTCCTTGGCTCCGGAGTCTCCGGTCTGAAGCCAGCACTCCCAGGGAAGCACGTTCTGCTGTCCTGACCTTCGGCCTTCTCCCCAGGCAGCACCAGGGGCCATGCTACTCTCCATCCTCACTTCTAAGTGGTTTCCTAGCCACGAATACAATCACCAACTAACAAAAATAATGCTTAGCACCTTCCATCCCTGCTTCTCCTTGAAGCTGAGAGAGAATGTAACCATTGCCTTTCTGTTCCCTGGAACAAACTGGCCAGCCAAGGGGCCTTCTCACTGGCTTCCCCAATCCCCTGTCTCTGTGGAGACGGCCCTGGCAACCAGGGATCAGTAGCATGCCAGTAAGGCAAACAGATATAAAAGGTTCACCTGAGGGGCCCGGCCAGGAAGCGATCCTGGCCAGCCAGGAGCTGAACCTGGGTCCCTACCGTATCGCAATCCCAACAGATTTTTCAACAGAAAAGTAAAGCAGAGCAGAACTGTTCCCCACCTCTAGCTGGCAAGCCCTCCAAGGTGGCCCTAATGATAGAAAGTAAGAAACCGATGAAGGCTTAGTGGCCAATGGCAATGGGAGCACTCTCAGGAAGGGGCAGCCTGTTCACGTTCATTTTCTCAGGGGACAGTGAAGCACCAAGTGGATTCACTTTTTTGCTCCCGGATCCTGGGGGCTGGAACAGTGTGCCACCAAGAGCCATGTGGAGTCTTTCCGAGACACTGAGTCTATGATATCTCTGAGTCGCTTGGTGTTTTAGAGAGATGACCTAAATACAGTGATTAGTAATCTCTAAATGATTGTCACTGTGATATTAATGGTGCTTAAGGGAGCTCTTGCTGCGTGTAGAACATTCAATCAATGCTGCTGAAACAGTCCATGTCCAGCGCGGAGATCTGATTATTTTATGACATCAGCATTATCACAGATGCCCAGGATGAGGAATTTGCTGTCCACATTAAACTCTACGGCCAAGCGATCATCCAAAAGCTCTATGCATAAAACGCAGCTTAACCCTTGGTGGACCTTCGCCATTCTCTGAACTGTGGACCTCACCAGCTTGAGGGGGACTCCTCGGAAGGAGGGATGTGTTGCCAGGAGCAGTGTTCTGTGCTCTTATGACAAAAGAGATAACAAGAGCCTCCACAACCAAGCTCAAGGGTTTGGACCAAACGTGAGGTTATCAGTGGTTAGAATGTTTAGAATCATTCATGTTCTAGTCCCCCTCTCTGCCTTGTGGGAGGGAAGGGATTGTCACCTTATGAAGAAAACCTGACCCAGCTAAAAAAAATACCCTCCTCACGTTTCCTGACAAGTTCTGATCCCCTTCACAGGTGTTCTCACTGGCGATTAGACTAATTCACATCACTGGACACAGAATCATCCAAGGGCAGATATAGGATCTGGTAGGTAAGAAAGATCTTTTCCAGGACTTGGTGGATGCTGGGAAAAGAGAGTCTGATTCCTGATATTGTAGCTGTAAACCCACCGCTTCTAAGGGCCACATATGTGCCATCTTTGTCTCTTCTATATTGAACAGGACATGTTCCTGATAACCCTGAAAACGTCACCTACTTTGCCCAAGGAAGCACAAATTTGTCCCTTTCTCTAATTTTCCTCCTTATTTCTGGCTAAGGATACAGCCAGGTGCCAATGGCCTTATTTTGTTTTATTGCTGTTTGTTGGATGTAAAATATCCCAATTCCTGGAGCAAACTGGACTGTACCCCACTGAGAATAGTCTCAACTATAAGACACAGAGTAAAGCAAAGTCGAATTCTGTTAATTCTACCTTTCAGTTATCCCTAGATCTCGTCTCTTTTACTCCAATGCAACCTGTGCTGCCCAGGCCTTCCCTAATACCTTCTTACTGAATTAACGCCACCTATTCGGTCTTACGGTCTATGAAACCAGAGACACTTCAAACCCACTCTCTATATGATAGGTAGAATAGTGGATCTTTCAAGAATGCATGTCTAACCACGCTTCCTCTACTGATTAAAATCCTTCAACAACTCTATCTTGCCCTCAGTAAAACCCATGAATCTAAGAGTCTTCATGCTTTGGCCTCTACCTCAGACACCTTGCTGTTTCCATACCAAATACTAGTCTTCACACACTTTGCCTTGGAGCCATGTCTAAGGTTATATATGTACTATATTTCCAAAATTCCTCTCCCTAAATATATTAGTTAGGTAAGTGATGGTGCCTACGTATGTTGTGCCAAAAGTAAAAATGACATTGCAGATAGCAATGGTTACCTCAAAGTGGTATGGAGTGAGATAATATTACTGTCCCCTTTATTGCTTTCTATATTGTTGAAATGTTTACGATGAGCATATTTTATTTTGTTTTACCAATTAAAGAAAACAATATGGCAATTTTCATTTTGAAAAAACATTACGAGGTGGCCTGTCTTTCAATCACCATCATGAGCCACATTCAGTGAGATCTCATTACAGTTTGTATCTGGATGACTTGCCCAAAGCCTCATGTACTCACAGGTGGGACTTTTTGAAGGTGGCCAGATCTAGGGTGTTGTGACGCTGGGATTGAGGGTGTGATGCTGGGAGTAAGGGTGTGATTCTGGGATTAATGATGTGATGCTGGGATTAAGGGTACTCCACCTTGGGTGTGAGTGCTACCCGCCCTGAAGGCGGGTAGCCTGGATGGAATATAAGGGACAGAAAGAGGGCTGTTGTCGCTGCTCCCTGCTGCTCACTGCTTGCTGCTTTGCTGCACTCTGCCTGCCCTGCCACACCATGGACTATTTCTCCTCTGCAATGCCCCTCCGAAATGCTACCTTGCTTTGGAGCCAGGCCACTATTAACTAAAAGCTCTAAAACTGCAAGCCAAAATAAACCTTTCCTCCTCTAACTTTGGGTGGTGGGTATTTTGTCTCAGCAACCAGAAAAATGAGTAAAACACAGAGAGAACTGTGTGGTGCTCTTAAGCAGAGCTACTGACTTTGCCCTGGATGTAGAACAGATACTCTGGCACCTGTAGGTTTGTAGGATAACTGAAGAACTTCCTTGCAAAAGCTCAGACAACAGCAGTCTCCAGATTACCCCTCAAATAGGCCATTTTCAGAATGCAGAGTGTGTTTAGCCCTCTGTTGATCTGCATTTTGGGGAACTATTCTGATCACATTGTTTCCATCGTTCTATGCATTCTGGTTTCTCTTCTGCTGTCCTCTTCCTTCTCTGTCACTCCCCACCCTTCCCCTACCTCTCTGCCCTATTTCTTCTAGGTCTTGGCTGAATGAGGCAGCCAAAGAGCAGAAAATGAAACAGCAATTTCAAATCATTACTTCAAATCACATTTGCAAATCCTCTATCCCCACCTAATGCCACAGATTGGCAGGGATTTGCAGCCAGAGAAAGCCAGACAAAATTCTCCCTAAAGATCATTACATGGCTCCACTCGGCATCCTGGAAGGTCACAGTGAAAGCCACAGAGAATAGAGGAATCACATGAGAATCCCTCCGTGGCCGTAGCCCTGCAAAAGCCTGGGCATCCATTTTCCTGTGCAGAGCCCCAGGATCTGTGTTTGGGGTGCACAGAAAGAAGGGACTGAGATTAACCAGACACTGGGAAAGAGAATGAGCTCTCAGATTCTTCCTGAGACATCCAGAATGAGGTTTTCATCTGTGCTGATGACCTGGCGTCTGTTCACACTCCTACCTCAACCTCCTTTCCTCCACCATAGAACTCGCAGCAGCACAGAACAACACACAGATCCCACGAGTACCGTGTTCTCTCTCCCGTGGGCCCCCCACCCCACAGCTACCTGATTAGGAACCAGCCCCACCCTCCACACCCCTACATGCTGGGTGACAGATCCCCGCCCTACTGGGTGACAGACACCTAGGTTTCTACAAGTCCTGCCTTAGACAGCCCTTCTCCTTGCCTGCCCCACACTCATGCCAAGTCTGGCCTGGGGACTCTTCTCTGTGCTCCTAGCACCTTCAACCTTAGCACCCACTGAACAGCTAGGCACTCTGGCTGAGACTTCTCTCTCTATGAGCCCTCTGTTGGCAGGACTCTATCTTTGCACCCCTGGCTACAAATGACAGCAACTCAAAGCATCCAAATTGTGGGGCTGTGATAAAAAGCATCATCTGACAATAAATAAATAGGAGTCCAATTTTCTGGGAAGTGGGGTGTTGGGGAAATGCTATTTGGGGACCAGTAGGTAAATGTTTAACCAGCCTGCTACCCCATGACTCTTCCTGAGGGCTGTTTTCCCCCAGGACAATCACCCCACCCTGCTTCCACAGTCCCCCTTCTGCACTGAGAACACAAAGCACCACAGCTACATGGCTTCCAGGTGGACTGTACTCCAGGGATGCCACAGTTACTGCCTGCATCCAAAGGAAAGAGAGGAATCTTTACCAAGGAATGGGAAACAGACGAGTATCCTAACAAAAGGCAAGAAAAAGATATTCAGAGGGCCAGTTGTGACGGCTAAAACTAGTACCGTCAACTTGATTGGCTTTGGGACCAGCTTTGGGGATCGGTAGAGCACGCTTCTGCGTGTGTTGGCGTGCATCATGGAGGCGTGGCCTTGGGGTCTATGTGTGGTCTCTCGCTCTCCCTCTCAGGCACTGCTCCCCTACTCTGCTTCCTGGGCACCATAAATTAAGCATCTTTCTTCTGCCACACCATTCCACCATAATGTTTCTGCCTTGGAGCCAGCTGACCTTGGACTGAATCCCTTTAACGCTCGAGCCAGTTTAAACCTTGCCCCTTTAAATTGTGGGCACTGGTATTCAGCAATGGGAACACTGACTAATAACACCATCATTCTCTGCAAATCCCAAAAGGATCCATAGAGTCACCAAGGACGGTGAGAACGCAGTATGTGTCACATTGTTCCTCAGTGTACTGGAGCCTTCTTAAAATGCTGGCTTCAGAGAACAAAAATTCCCCAAGTTTATGTGGTAAATGTGAAACAGGGAAAGATCCTCTATCGAGGCAGAGAGTGGATGGTTCAATATAACACCATACCCACTAAGAAAAATGATCTCTCTAAGGACAAGATCCCATGCTCATTGCTGGCCACGCACTGATTCTGCCTTAAAAAAAAATACAGTCTTCTAGTCCAAGCACAATATGATAAATATTGCTGATGCTAGCTCTGTTGATCATTGATTTAGACTGCAAATGTAATATGATTTGCATAGTAGAGCCCTAAAAAGGTAGACATCAAAGCTATTGTTGCTCAGAAGAAAATATGAAGAATAACAATATTCACACTCTATGAGTATTTTCACATACTAACAGAGAACCAATAAATTCTTGCATCGGGGTAATGAAACGTAAATGGGAATGGGCTATGTTTTAAAAGACGTCAGTGGTTCTTTCTCCTTTTTAACTTGGCTAATGGAAAGTGGATTTTATCTCACATTTACATAGATGAATAGTTGGAGAGACCAATTTGGAATTGAAACCAAGATAAACAAAAGTACGGACACCCAGAGGAAAGCGTCCAGTTGGTCGAATTGGTTGAACACATCGGACTCACGAAGCTTGGATTCCAGCCTTCATTAATGGAAAAATCACACTGAACTCAAGCCCTTGAAAATGTAGGGATAGTCATTATAAATCACTAACTACAGAGATGTCCTGTTTTCAATCATTTATCAAACACATTAAGCCAACCGAAGAGGAAACGGGACATTAGAAGGAAGCTTCTTAAAGTGTAATTTCCTGGAAGAGAAATTTACGAGCTGTGCTTACTCTCCATTAGAGGACGTCGGACCTCTTTTATTAGTTTATTCATCAACACAGCCTTGGTTTCAGGCCAGCTCTGCCGGCACTGGCAGGTCATCAGGTGGGGGATCCTCGGGGGGACTTGGCTCTAGGTCCTGTTGTGTTTTCCAGATCACAACACAGTTAACAGAAGCAGTCATGGAGCATTCGGCTGGAGGTTTTCAGGGTTTCCCCAAAAGGCAATTCGCAGAGTAAGCCCCAGGGGCTCCATGGATATAAAGTGAACATCTGAAATGCACTTAGAAATGAAATGATTTTCTGTTTGCCGTACGAGCTTGGTGATTGCCTCTCAAAGAGCACTGCTTCTCCTGCCTTTATGACCAAGTTCAATTTCTTATTTAGTGGTGCAATAAAGGGGCAATTTAGGACTTGGCAACAAGGACTTCCCAATCAATGAGCAAATCTATCCCTCATCGGCTGTGTTCCTATGTCTGTGATGCCTGGCTCAGTACCCAGGCATCGGCCCTGCGTCCCCCAAAACTGGTCCTACTTCCCCACAGACATGGCTTCATCTCTCTTTTTATCACACGGTCCCCTGCCCTGTGGAAGAGATCAGCACAAACCCGCTCTGGGGTTTCTCTCTACCCCCGTGTTAGCTCACTCTTCCTGTGAATAACAGAACTAATTTTACTGCCATGAAAGCCAACACACCTGATATTTACAACTTGGCACTGGGGACCCGACAGGGGAAAAACAGGAGAAAAAAACATCTTACCTTGTTTTAAGGATATTCAGAAACTGCAGAATTTCTGAGAACTGTATCAGTCTGAGAGCTCTCAAAAATCTCAAACCTGCAAAGAGAAATGAAAGAGATGCGTTATTTTCAATGTGTGGTTGTGGTGTTCACAGTCTGCCTATCTGAGTCACTCTGGCTGTCCAGGTGGAAGGATGTGAAGTCCCGGCACGAGATGAGTCATTGGCTACCGTGCACATATTCCTTCATTCTGATTCTGGACAGGGTTAAGGTCAGCCGGTAGACCAACTTTCTCACGAAAGGTGGTAGGTTTGGAAGTAGCGAAGGGGAAGGACTGGTGGGGAGGGCCCCGCAAGGAGACGTTCTTCCTCGGCCAGCCTTGATTTAAGCACTGTTTCCAAATTACTAGTGGTCTGGCAGAATTTTGTCTCTGAAAACTGCTGGGAATTGTGGTCACTCAGGGCAACCCCTTGTGCTAAAAGCAGATTAAGAATAAATCGGATAACCTGATGTCTTTGATGATTTTTTTTAATCTTTATTTTCATCCCCGATGAAATGAAGAGTATGACCCACTACATTATCTGTAAGACTTAGGTGCTTCTCTCAATCAAAAAAAAAAAAATTCCAGATCAGAAAGATTCACAATTTAAATAATCGTACTTTTACTACTATTGAGATGGATGTTGTCATTTCTAAACCTACAGCTCCTCTTGAATAGAAAAGATCATGTTTTTAGGTGGCAGAAGAGAGAGAGAAGGAAAACGCAAGCAAAGAGTTTTTGAAAGTAAAAAACATTATTGTGGTTTTTTTCCAGTTTTTATTCTTTTATTAGTCATGTTTGCGGTACATAATGATTACATCCTTCATGGGAAGTAGGTACATGTACATAAAATATTTTAATTCTTTTTTATCACCTTTCGTTCCCCTCTCTCCTCTTCCCTCCATCTCTTGATCCCCTTCTCTTCTGCAAAAGATCTATCTCTCTATTTCCTATTACATATCATTTATTTTGCCCTTTATATATATTTTGCGTATCCCATAAAGGAGAAACCATGCACTATTTAAGCTTGCATGTCTGATTTATTTCACTTAACACTATGGTCTCAAAGTGCATCCACTTTCCTACAAACGATTTAAATTCATCCTTCTTTATGGCAAAGTAGTACTCCACTGTGTATAAATACATTTTCTTTATCTGTTCATCTGTTGATGGACATGTGGGCTATTTCCAAGATTTAGCTATTATAAATTGTGCTGCTATAAACATGGGTATGTACACACCACTGTGCTATGATGTTTTTAACTCTTTGGGGAAGATACCTACAAGGGCAATAGCTGGGTCAAATAGAATATCTAGTTTTAATTTTTTAAGGAATCTCCACACTGATTTCCATAGTGTTTCTACTAGTTTGTAGTGTTTTAATAGCCAAAAGCAAACTCTGTTTCTCTTGAGATCAAACTCATCGGTCAAAAACCTGCAGTCAGTCACAGACTTTAACACTTTGCCAATCACTCGGGAGAATTATTTACAAAATGCTGGCTAGCCCAGCTTCGAGACACCCTGAGTATCATGCTCACTCCCAAGGAGACTGCCTTTTGCGTATTTTCCAAAGCACGGTATTAAGTGCCCCAAGCGCCAGGCATGCTGCTTAAGTGCAAGTGGACTGAACTGACAGCAGCTATGTGCCTGGGGGGAGGCTTTATTCCGCTCCTCTAGGGGAGGATTCCCTGGAGCCCCAGGTCGGGGGTTGATGCCTGGGTACTTTTTGCTTGAACAAAGAATATTTTCACTGTCCAGGGTGAAACTGCTCTGATAATAAGGAAAAACTAACATGAAGCCTGAGGGGTGCCGGTGTGGGGGGGCTGTCTGACAGTACAAAGAAAGGAGAAAATGAAAATGGTTCAAAAGGAATATTTCTCATCTGCAAAGGATTCACTTTAGTGAACAGAAGGTTATTTTTTTTCAGAAAACATTCACTTTCTATGCTAAGTAATATTTATATAATTTTTATTAAACCAGAAAAATACAGAGATGAGAAGGGATGTGGATGAAATGAAAAAGGCTTGGAAGCCAGGAACACAGTCATCACCCAACTGATGAAAGGCTGACTCAACGCTGCAGAAAACTGAGCTGGAACAGAACACAAAATACAGAAGTCATCTCAGAAAACAGAGGAAATAAGGAAAAGAGATGAAACTTAAGAAAACAGAAACGGAGTGCAGATCACACGCTGCCAAACTGTGGATACGATGAGCTCCGTAGGGAAGTACAGAAACACCTCGATCCTGGGCAGTGGCTGAAACATAAAAGGAAAGAACTTGCTAGATGGAAAACCACGCCTCGAGATTAAAAGGGAAAATGAACGGTCTGCTCTTAGAAGCCAATGCCGAGGAGTCTCCACCTTTTTTTAAAATTCAAACTTCAAGCATTAAAATCAATTAAACAATAAAATAAAGCATCAGGACTGGGGTGGTATCAGTATCTGTCAGTGATGTGACTAAGATCATTTTATAAGATCTTTGAACAGTAAGTGATCAGTAATGTTGCGGTTTAGATCTTAGACATTCCCCCAAAGGCCGGTATGTGCAGGTTTTGGTCCCCAGACTGTGGTGACATTGGAGGCATTGGGACCTTAGGAGGTGTGGCCTCGCTGAAGGGGGTTAGGCCACGGGGGTGTGCCATTAGGCCCTTCCCTCTCTTGCTATGTTTGCTTTCCAGGCACCATGAAGGGAGCAGCCCCACCACGTGTTGCCTGTCACTGTGCCCGGCCTCACCACGGCCCGGAGCAGCAGGCCAAGGGACCACCGGAAGCCTCTGACACTAGAACACTTTCCCTAGAAGCACACGTGGCGCTCTCCCTCACTTCCTTCAGATTTTCACTAATGTCGCTTCATCAGCGCGGCCTTCTCTCCCCACTCTACCTAAAACCACAACTTCCTCCCACACCATCCCTGAAACTATTCCTCTGGCTTGCGTTTAACTTTCTCTTCAACATGAAGCACTAGCATTTTATTCATGATATTTGCTTTTTGTCTCCTCATCTACAGCATCAAGTCTTTGTAGAGAGGAACTGGTGTCTGTTTTCTTCATGGCTGCCTTTCAGGTACCTAACATACACCTGAAATAAGGTAGATGCTTCATAAATTCCTGTTTGAACTCAATGAATGAATCAGAGTTTTGAGAACTAACAACGTGGCAGAGCGTTAAAGGTTGCAGAAGCTGCATCCCAAATTCTGAGACCAGATGTCCCTTACTAAAGGGAGCGCTGTGAGGCCACTGGTGGGGTCGAGGCTCACATGCTTAGGAAGCACTAAGATATCTGCGCAGGGAAGACCACAGCTGTGCCCAGAACTCCACAGCCAGCAGCCCCCTTCCACGGAGGAGGCCAAGAGAAGCGAGAGTTGAGGAGGGAAACACCCACCTCACAAATTATTCACCTTCTCTGCTTTATAATATTTTTCCTTGTTATTTACTCCACAAAATCCGAAATAAAATTATTTTCTAAGAGACTACACATTACACCAGAATTACAAAAGAAGGAATTGTGTGTAATGTATACGTACCCAAAGCCATGAGTCACACACACCCTTCCTCAAAAGGCACAGGACCTCGATGGTTTTATGAGTTCTTTATGTTATCAGGAAAGTGCTCTCTACTATGTGATCAAATATTTTTTTAAAAAAGACTTCTCTTTGTTTTAAGTGTTCTGTATTTGTTTACAAAGATGGCATTACCTGAACGGACACACACACACACACACACACACACACACACACACTATATATCTTTGTTACTGTTGTTTTAAATTATTGTGAATTGATGAAGTTGACTATGACATAGATTTATTATTATTGGCCATCTAGTATTTTTAGTTCCTTAATATATGCCCAAACCTTTATCTTTTCATTACATTCAACAGACAAAAATAGCTAAGGGTAAACAGACAAGATAGAGTATCCAGCAGAGTTTAAAAGCAAGAGTCAGGTTTTTGCCTCAAATAAGTTTAACTCCATAAAGCCCAACCCCATAGCCCTGCCCTATGCAGACCTTGGGTCATCTCTTCCAGTTCTAAACACTGGATTCAAGGGAGCTGTGTCAGCTCTCTGGCACTCTTACAAAATACAGGAAATAATCGCTTTAATACATAAAAAAGTTTACTTTGTCTCACAGTTTTAGAAGTTTCAGCCCTGTTGCTTTGGGCCTACAGTGAGTGGCACAGTGCATCACAGCAGGAAGGCTACGGCAGAGGAAACTCAGTCACCTCATGGCAGCCAGGAAGCAGAGTGAGAAACAGGAAGGGGCCAAGGTCCCAATATCTCCTTCAAGGACATGGCCTCAACGTCCCAACTTCGTTTCTTTAGGTCATGCCTCTTAAAGATTCTATCATCTTTCAATAGCACAAAACTGAGGACAAAGTCTTTAACACATGGGTCTTGGAGGACATTCTGATCCAAACCATAACGTGAGCACCTTTAAGATTTGTGATACATCTTCTCAAACTGTCGTAACAATCTGTCTTTCTATCAGTATGTAAATGTCCTCTTGCCCATACCTCCACTGTACTGAGTACTAAGACAGAGGAAGAAAGGAATGAAGGAAGAAGGAAGGAAGGAAGGAAGGAAGAAAGGAAGGAAGGAAGGAAAGCAAAGGAAGAGTTTCATTTTGATAGGGCCCAAATAAGAGCTTATTGTTTTATTTTGCTTTACTATATTAAAAAATAAGTTAATTATTTTTTCATATAATTATGAGTCGTTTTATTTTCACTTTTTTTTTTTTTTTTGGTTTGGTGCTGGGAATCAAACTCAGGGCCTTGTGCTTGCAAAGTAAGCACTCTAATCACTGTGCTAAATCCCCACCCTCTATTTTCATCTTTAAAGACCTTTATAATGGGCTTTGCCAGTTTACCTGTGTATTCATCTTACTCTTAGTAATACAGTCTAGCTTTTCTTTTTTATAATGAGGACATTATACATTATAGATTATCTCCCACAGCTCATCATTCTTTTAGTTTTGGCTAAGGTTTTTTTCTAAGTCTAAAATTTTGCTTAAGGTAATTTTTTTTCTAAATTCAAAAATTGTTATATGGTCCTATGTATCAGTCTTGTCATCATTTTCATTTTTTTAATATCCAAAAAAGCCATCCTCATCATACTAATTATTTTTTAACTGCATCCACGTTTTCTCTGTACATAGTTAGACCGGTAGCTCTGAACCTCTGCCATGCACGCAGAACAGGTAGGAGGCTCTAATCGTTGTTGATGCTGGGACAGGTGGGGCTCGGCCCACTCCCCGCCATTCTGCCTTAATGGGTGGTAGAGCCTGGCAGAGGGAGTTTTAAAGCTCTGAGGGCTCCAGGTGGAGAAACATGCCAACTTTTCTGCAAATAGGCAGATAGTAAATATTTCAGATTCTGTCACAATGACTCAAGTTTGCTGTAAACAATATATAAACAAATGGGTGTGGCTATGTTCCAGGGAAATTGTATTCCCATAAATAGACCATGGGGACTAATTGGCTAAACCTGCCTGGTGCCTTCCCATCCCAAGCTATCAGCTACACAAATCTCCAGGGCTTTATAAACATCCAGATTCTGGCTGCATCTGTGATGGGGCCTGACGCTCTGCACTTCCAGCAAGTTCTAAGTAGTGACTGGGGCTGTTGGTCAGAAGACCACTCTTTGAGAAAACAAGGTCACAGGGCACAGATTCCCAGACCCGGCTGCGATGGCTGGGGTTTAAAACAGTTCTGAGATCCACTTCCCCCTCTGGGTCTTCTGATTTCATTAGTTTGAGTAGAACTTGGGCATCAGAATTTATAAAATTCTGATTCCAATGTGCAACTACATTTGGGAACCACTGACAGTGAGCAATTATGTATATAAGTGCCTCCAGAATTTTTAACCTTTAACTTGTTGATTTATATTCATGCATTTATTTATTTTGGTTAATAATGTGCCAAACAGGCCAAACCTTATTCTTATCCCAAAAACCAATTTTCTCTGTAGCTGGGTAATCACTTAAGCAATTTAAAACCAATAGTTTACCCATTTAGCACACTGACTGTTTACTTGAATTAATTTTAAAGAAGAGGCTAGCTAACCATAAGTTAAATCAATAATGTAATAAGAGATTACTTATAATCAGCTGAAGTTTGGGGGAGGAAAGTAATTGTAATACCAGGGAAAGGATGATTTCTAGTTTAGTGTTTATAATTGCTTCAATAATAAGGAAATCAATAAAGATTAAAAGTAATAAAAATTTCCAATTATTTTATGAGGGCGAATAATAGCAATAAGAAAACAAACAAAACAAAGTAAAGTGCTGGCCGATTCAATAGAAAAAAAGTGATGGGCACTTATCTGTGAATAAGACTGTGAAAACCTCAGTAAGGGGGTGACTGAAACTTGATACCAAAAGAAGACCGTTACAGACCATTAGAGGACAGTAAGTGGATAGAAATTGAAAAATATAGTACTAGCTTCTCCTCAGTGTTTCTGTACTCATTTATTATTAAATTTTTGCAGCATTTACACTTTATTAAAATTCTAAGTTTTTTGATAATAAAAAAAGAGATGGGAAGCAACTAAATTTATAAAATAAACACAAACCTGATACCAAAAACTGATTCTTAGAGCCCCAAAGTAAAATATTCCAATACCAGTAAGATTACAGATAGTAAAATCCTATGTAAAATATCAACGTGTACAGTTCATCAAGGAATTGAAATTACAACACAAACTATTGTGACTAAACACGGAGAGCTGAGCACAAAGGTTTATCTCTAAGTTTCACTAAAGTAATGCTAAAGGTGGGGGACAGCAAAATCCCACAAGGACATAAAGAATGGAAGAGGAAGCTATCATACACAGGAGAAAGTGATGAAATTTTGGCAGATGAAATGTGGATGCTCTGTAGAAAATTAAATCGATGGAGTTGAGATATTCAGCTTCACATGTATACAAAATACATAATAAGGAAAAACATGTAGAGTCACCCCCATCTGTGAGTTCACATACTCAGATTCAACCAACCTATTTCCACAAACAATAGAGTTCAACAACTACTCCCATAGGCTTTACACTGCACTAGGTATTGTAAGTAATCTTGAGAGTATTTAAATTACATAGAAGGGTATGCATAGCTATATGATAAGGCAGGTGGGGGCTGGAGGAATTTAGTATCCTGGGGGCACCTGGAATCGATCCCCTGTAGATATCAAGAGGCAACTATATATAAATATCTCCAGAATCATGAGAGAATATGAGAAATGTCTTTGGTCACTAAATACAGAAGAAGAGTTCCATAGAGATGGAGGCTGGCAGAGGTGGTGGGACAAAACAACCACAGTGAAGAAGGAAACAATGGCCCAGAAAGCAAACTTATACTTAGAGATTAATGTGAACAAAGCAATCTAGGGAAAAAAAAAAAAACTTTAGAAAAGAATTTGATTAAAAGCATAATGTGTGAGAAAAGATGGGAGAGAAATATCTAAACTCAACAAAAATCAACTAAATATCTTATAAATCAAAATTTTGAACATCAAAACCTCCAAAGGCCAGCTGAATACAACAGACATCACTACTTAGCACAACTAGAGGACTGGACTATCAAAGGTCTCTTCACACAAAGGTACAAAGAGAGGAAAAGTACAAAAGAAAAACTAAGAGAGATAAAAGACAGCTATAGAATTTTCATTATCTATGTAATTGAGTTTCAAAAGGAGAAAATGAAGGCGATAGCAGGAAATATTCAAATTGATGTTAGAGTAAGGTTTCCTGAATGAAAAGAATAATCTGTATTCAGATTAGAAAGTCCCATAGAGTGTCCAGCTGGTTAAATTTAAGGAGACCTAAATCCAGCCACACCATGGTGAAATTCCGTCATATCAGTGTGAGGAAATAAATCCCTATAAAGTAATGAGATTCAAATTATTTTCCCAAAACTCCTGCACTGGATGCAAGAAAACAAAGGAAGGCTATCTTCACAATTCTCAGAAAGTTTGTTGTTGTTGGTGGTGTTGTTGTTTTTTGAAGCAAGTAATATATACTTAGCTACCTGACAAAAAAATAAAACCAAAAGAATTCAGCTGTAGAGTCAGTGTGAGAAAAGATAAAAGTAACTGAGTAGCCTGTGTGGTGAATGGGTATTTTTTAAATAATACATAATAACAATGTTCTAAAATTAAAATCTCTAGAAGTGCATGGAAAATAGAAATACAAAGGAGTGAGAGAAGTGGAAGACAGAAAAATGTGCTAACATTCTTGTGTTGCTTCAAAGGATGATACAATTAATTACGTATATGAGCACAACAAATTAATTTTAAGTATGTTTATAAAAATGTTTCAGAATATAGTCTGAATTATAAATTCCAAATCTTAATGGGGGGCAAAGGAATTCAATCAAACTGCAGTTAAAGAATGAAGGAAACGATTCAATCCAACTAAAAGGAAAAGAGAAAAAGTATATGAATTAGAAAACACAATTTCAACAAGAAAGAGCAAAATGCATTAGTAAACACGATAAAACTGAATGGGTTAAATTCATAATATCAGAAGACAGAGAATCAGACAGCACAAAAAGTGAATTCCATAGGCATATTGCTTATAAGCAATACACTGGACAAAACACAATGGAAAGCTAGTGCTAAAAGGACAGAAATTACACGTTGGACAAACTATAATAAAAAGGAACAGAGAAATGATGATATCAAATAAAGGCTAGTTACTGTAAAAAATTGTAAAAGAAATAAAATTTCATATTGATAAAGGAACAATCCATAAGAATATGCAACTGACAATCTTTTAGATCTACGAATGTACTTCTGAGATAAACAAGGCAAAGCCTAACAAGAATGTATCCAAAAAGAAGAAACTGGCAATGCCGTATCAGTGGAGAATTCCAATGTTCAGTTTCAGAAACGATACTAGTTATTAATAAGTGCAAATATGGGATATTTACATAATAGGTAATTTCTTGGGATATGTTTGTATTTATATCCACCTAGATGGTTGGCCAATTAGAAACACACACACATACATATTATTCAGTACACTATGATTCATTCTTTAATATCAACCACTAAGGAATCCTAAGAGTCTATGAAGACATCTCTCTGAATTTCAAACTGCAGAAATCATGTGAGTTATATCTATCACAAAGTAATAGAATAGGAAAATAACAAAAGAATAGCAAGTATAAGTGAAGAGCAGAGAACCAGAATTTGTTATATGAAGAAGAATTTAATATACAATAAGGAAATTATCACAAACCAAAGAAAATAAAGTATTATGAAATAATGATAGTACAATTGGTTAACATGAGGATCAATTTAAAGTCACTTCTTACCATAATTGAAATAAATGAGATTAATTAAAAATTAAATATATAATAACATATAAAAGCTGAATAAAATGTAGCTGTATATTTATTAACCTTCCAAAGTGATGACTGTCTTAACTCAGATGTGACAGAATTAAAATTTTGAACTATTAGATCAGCTACCATAAAAATATCAAAATTCTGTGTTTTAAAATAATAATGAAAGCCTGGGATGCTGACATATGCCTGTAATTACAACACTCCAGGCTAAAGTAGGAGAACCACAAGTTCAAATCTGGCCTGGGCAACTTAAAAACTTAGTAAGGTCCTATCACAAAGATGAAAAAAAAATTAAGGCTGGAGATGTAGCTAAGTGCAAAGGCTGTGGGTTCAATCCCCAGTACTGAATGATAATAATAACAATAGTACTGGTAATAACAATAATAATGATAATGACAATAGCCAAATACGATGCAATAGGGAGAAATTCTTGATAATAGCAAAAGGTACTATGTAAATACTATATTATTTGTTGATAAGTAAAAATCATACAAGGTACATCATAAACCAACAAATATAAGTAGTTAATAACCATTAAAAATTATCATACTTAGTTGAACTGAAATACACACCATATACAAAATCAGCTCAAAATGGATTGAAGACTTAAATCTAATACTTGAAACTATGAAATGACTAAAGGAAAACATAAAGGAAAAGCTCCATGGTATGGGTTGGGCAATGACACTTTGCACATGATCTCAAAAGCAACAGAAACAAAAATAGACTAAGGTAATTATATCAAACCAGAACACTTCTACACAGCAATGAAAATAATCAACAGAGTGAAAAGACCATCCACAAAATAAGAGAAAACTCTTGTAAACTATATATCTGATAAGGGGTTAATATCTTAAATATGTAAGGAACTCACGTTAAAAAATGGGCAAAGGACCTGAGTAGATACTTTTCAAAAGAAGACGTGCAAAGGCCAAACGGATATATGAAAAAATGTTAGCATTACTACTCATCAAAAAAATGCAAACGGAACCACAACAACACTTCACCTCACAGCTTTTAGAGTGGCTATCATCAAAAAGACAAAAATAAATAAATAAAATGCTGATAAGGATGTAGAGAAAAAAAACTGCACACTGCTGGTGGGAATGTAAATTACTATAATCATGATGGAGAATAGTACGGAAATTCCTCAAAATTTAATAAAAATACAATACCCATGCAATTGCAATTCTACTACTGAATATATATCCAAAGGAAATGAAATTTGTATGTTGAAAAGATACATTCACTCTAATATTTATTGCAGCTTTATTCATAATAGGTAAGATATGAGACCAACTTAAGTGTCAACTTGGAGATGAATGGATATTTTTAAAATACTACTCAGACATATAAAAGAAGGAAATCCGTATTTGCAGAAACATGAATTAACCAGAAAAACATTATAGTAAGTGAAATAAGCCAGCACAGAGAGTTAAAAACTATTATGGCCTCATTCATCCATCAACTCAGAAAAAGTTCATATCATAGAACTAGGAAATAGAATGATAGTTATCAGGGGTGGAAAAGGATGGTAGGGAGGTGGTTGGAGTAACGTAGGTCAAAGGATACAAAATTTCAGTTAGATAGGAGGAATAAATTCAAGAGACCTATTGTACGAAATGGTGAGCATACTTAATAATATATTGTAAAATGCTTTTAAGCAGTTAAAAGTAAAAGAAGTGCAAATTAAACAAAAAATACAGTAAGCACCGTATTTATTATACATACTAGCAATGTATCTGAGTTTTTCCTTGGGGAGGTGACTAGACAATGGAATAGTCTTATAATTTGATGGTGGCGTTATAAATAGATAAAATCTTTTCAGAAAGCAGTTCGGCACTATGAATCAAACTAATTTCATTTCTGGTAGTACATCCTTAGGAATATTTTTAAAATGGAAAAATGCTATAGGAATGAAGACATACTTTGCAAAATTATTCATTAAACAAGTAATGTAGAAAACAGCTTAATTTCTAAAAATAGTTCTCAGGTATAGTCCGTCTTCCTTATGGGATATTATGCATGTTTTTAAAATGTAACAAGGAAAATGTTTATGATATAATATTAAGTTAAAGGAGTAGGATTTAGAAATTAAGACGGCAGTTATCAGGAGCTAGAAGAGTGTTGTTTAATTGATATAGAATTTCAGGTTTGAAAGATGAAGATATTCTGGAGATTTGTCTTACAACAATGTGAATATGTTCAACACCGCTGAATTGTATTTTAAAAATTGTTAAAATGATAAATTTTATGAACTATGCGCTTTACCATAATTTTTTGAAACAACGAACTGGGAACACTGAAAAAAAGAAACCAAAATATAAAGTGCATGTTCTCTATGATAAAACCATAACAACTATAGATATATGGAAAATAAAATTTCACATAAACTGCTAATAGTACTCAGACAGGATTATTGGATTTTTAAAATTTTCTCCACTTTTCAATTCTATCTGTACTATTTACATGGAAACTTTTATTCATGATTATGCTTTGCTGCGGTTATAAAGTCAGGGGCAAGTCAGGACTGGAACGCGGGTTTTCTGGCTCTGACCTCTGCACCCACATCCAAGATTCAGTCCCTTGTAGCCACAGGCTTCAGGTGAGAACTCCCAACCACTGCTGGCCCTTGAGGGGAACAAAGTCTGTGCTCAGGGCCTCAACAGCTAGGTTAGAGTCCCTTGAAAACTAGCACATGGATTTCATCAATGGCCACCCAGATCGATGGAGGGATTTAGGACCCTTCTCAGATGGATAAGGAATTGCTGTACTGCCAGAGATAAAGGGATCAACAGGTAAACGATGTATCATTCACTATTCACATTCCTTCTATGCCAGGACATAAAAGGCTCTGGAGAGCTTGTACACAAAGTCCCAGAAGACTACAGAACAGCAGGCACATCCCAGCCCACGGCAGACAGCCTGTCTGGGTTTTCTGATTTGCTATTTCTCTTTCCCTTTCACTCCTTAATCTTTAAATCCAAAAAAGCTGAAAGTTTCCAATAAACCTCTGGCCTTGCCAATCCCTGCAGTCCCATGCAAATCCTGAAGAGCAATTATTCTTTGGTGTCAGACAAGGTCACTATCATCTAGTCTTGCAGCAGCGGTGGGGTGTGCGTGTGTTTAAACCAAGCCCAGGAGGACCTGGGTGGCGAGGGATCCACACAGCAGAGAGAGGCTTCTTCAGAGTGATCCCCACAGCCCGCTGCCGTCCCAGGTCCCACCTACCCTCCCAGGCTTGGGCACAGCTACGGACCCCCTGCCTCTCAGCCCGACACAGAGGAAACCTGAGCTGCTGCTTCGCAGCTGGAGGAGGGGCCTGTCCTTCTTGCTGTCCTATGTCCCTGGGCTTTTGTGCCTCCAGTTACAAGCATGTTCTATAAACAGCCTCGCTTGTCTGACCTTTTCATCATCTTCTCCCTGGGTAATTGCTCAGTCTGCACTGCTCCCTCCCTTAGCCCCGCCCTGCCTCCCGTTCCAACACACAAACATTCCTTGATGTTCCATCTGGGGTTGTCACCTACTTAACGATCCCTTCATCAACCCACTGAGCCCATGTACATGAGCTGAGCTCCTGCTCTGCCCCAGCCCCTCCCCGCCCTAGACATGCTGGGCACAAGCAGAAAGCTCCTACTTCGAGGGTCTTCTATTTGAACAGAGGAGCCAGAAAGTATGGAAACCAATTTTTGAAAAGGAAACAGACTCGTTGACTTTACCTCTTAAATGTGAAATAATTTATCTTTCCCTCTCTACTGCCGGATCCACGGTCCAAACCGCTGTTGCTTCTAGCCAGGAGCCCACGGGGTGGTCTCCCTGCTTCGATTCACTCCTGCCCAGCCCAACACGCTCCGCTGCTGCTGCTGCCCAGAGAGCAGCCAGCACCCTGCTTTCTACACTGGCCAGAGTACACTGCTTTCTGCTAAAGCACACACGTGGCTTCCATCTCAGGTCCGGACCCTTATCTTACACTGGAAGGTCTTCTGTGACCTGTTCTCTGTTCATATGTCTCTGCTCTGAAATGCTCCCCACTCCATTTCCAACTCAGGACCTCCCCTCCCGCTCCCTCTCTCCAGAATGTTCTTCCTTCAGATCGCTGCACGAGTGGGCCTGATCATGGAGGTCTTCTCTGCCCAGCCCATCTGGAGTGGAGTGGAGTCTTCCCACTCCACATCCACTACCCTGCTCTTCTTCACAGTACTTGTCACTACCTAAAACTGCCTTTCAGCTTGCTGAGGTGTTTCCTGCCTGGTCCTAAGAACAGTGTCTGCTCTTTGGGGGCAGATCTGCCATGGCACCCATCACCTTCCGGCACAGTGGTGCTTGAAGCCAGCCCTGACCACCCTCAGCAGAAAGGAATGAACACGCAGATGAGAAATCCCTGCCACAGAAAAGTAAGGAGGAGGCTAGATACTGAGTTAAATCTAAGGCTTTACTCAGTTACTCAACTAAAATTTTCTCAGGGAATAATCTCCCTGCTCTTAGTTTAAGCACCCCACCCTCAGGCTCTTCTCTCTGGCTGCTTTAATACTGGCCTTTGCCAATGCTGGATGCTATAAAGCACAAGAGCTGCTCTCCTTCACGAAGAAGGGAGAGGGCCGATAATGAGGCTTCTGGACATAAAGACATGAATATTTAGAGTCCGGATATTTCAGCCAAAGGAAATCTTTTTGCCCATACTAATGAAAAGGCTTGACTCAACTCAGCCATCGCTTGCTTGCTAATTGGAATTTTGCTCTGCATAATTATATCATGCAGAGGTATTTGGGTAGTGCCTGTCCACATCGGAGTCCTAAACTGAGTTTCAAAGGGACTATATTTCATTTTAAAGAGGCTCCTGGTACCGCTAGCCCTCCTGGAAATAAAGCTCCCTAAGACAGGTATTTTTAGGTCTGGAAATGTACACTGAAGCCATTTATTTGAAATTTTTATACATTATGGATGCCCAGATAAAACCAAATCTCTATCAGAAGGCAGTTCAGAAAAGAAAATCTGCCCAAAAGAGGGTTTTAGGTTTTTTTTGGTTTTTTTTAATGATTTCTTCTGGGTTTGAGAATAATGAAGCACCACCCAAGACAGGAAAGACCACGCTCCCATCTCTTAGTGCAGACAGAAGAGAGTAAACTGCAATTTTCATTGGTGCCCCTGAAAAAATATTATCCATAGCTTCAGATACTGCTTCAGGAAATGCTGACTTGTGGGAAATTATTGCCACTTAACAACAGAAAAAATGCTGCTCTCATCATTCGCCAAACTTTCCCCAAGCTCTGTGAAATGCACCCTTTAATAGCTCAATAACACTCAGGACTGTGAGACGCCATTTACACCCATCTAGAAAGGAAGGACAAGACAGGTGCTGCCCAGCCCAACACATCTGATTTCCATGGACATGCCAAGGAAGCCGGCATGGAGGTGGCCATCACCTCTCCACTGGACACTTGCCTAAATCCTGCCATGGGACAGCACTTCTTTCCCAGGCTCCTTTCAGGAGGAAAAAAGTTGTGACTGGGAAGGACCTTACCCCACGAGGCGCAAACCCTGCAGCAAGACACCAGGGACTGCCAGAAGTTCTCTGGTTCCTCCTTTTCTGAAGCCGCAGGCCCAGACTTTACCCGGTAGCCTTTGTGGAACAAGTCTCCAAGGGACTTCTTGCGGCGCGTGGGCGGGGTGTAAGCTTCAATGCCGGTGTTGCTGGATGGGTGATGGTACACCAGAATCTTACTGGGGATCATGGTGCAGGCAGAGAGATGGGCTGGGCTTTAGGCACCCTCCAGTGCGCCGTGTGTACAAGCTGATGCCCTGGAAGGATGTTACTCTGACCTGTGCTACAGGCTGGTCCTCCTGCCCAGCACGGCAGGGTGGCTCTCACAGTGGAGGAGCCAATCGACACCCTCTCCTCCCTCACCCACCAGCCGCCCCCCCACAAGAACTGTAGCATGCCCCAGGCATCAGACGCACCAACCACCATGTGAGAAAGGCAGCAAGGCAGAGGGAGCACTCTGATCCACTATGTCCCACACGCTGATCCATCAGCTTCACTCTGGAAATTACCATGTAAGCTCCTTTGGACAGGCTTTAGTGGGGGTGGAAACAGAAAAAGCTGTAATCCCTCCAGTCAGCTGGTATGGAACAGGCTGTGAGGGAGGCTGAAGTTGGGGACCCACTGAGTCATTTCTTTTAGGGATCCTGCTTGACAATTTAGGATTCACAAGGAGGACTCCCTTAGAACATGTGACACCCACTAGAGAGAAAAATCAAATGTTCCCACTGCTCTGGTTACACCTCCCACCACCAACATAACCCAAATACCCAAATCTCTTGCTAATGCTATAAGCAGGACTCAGGCAGAGAAGGGCTCTGGGCTTTCTGGAGGGAAGTGGGAGGAGCCTCTGTGGTCAGAACTTCTCACCACTCTTGTCCTCTCATCCTCAGCATCTCCTCTTCTTTGTTACTAATGCTTGCCTCTTCTGTGGCCTGTGATATGGACTGAAATTTACTCTGTGCAAACTCATGCTTTCTTGAGAAGTAACTAGGTTTACATGAGGTGCTGAGGGTGGATCCCTGAGGATGGCTTAATGCCAATACCGGAGAGCTTGTTCTCTCATTCTTTCTGCCATTTGAAGACACTGTAAGAAGGTGACCATCTGAAAGTGAGACAGAGACCCCACACCAACACCTGACCATGCTAGTACTCTGATCTCAGACTTCCAGTCTCCAGAACCATGAGTAAATTAATCTGTATTGTTTAAACCACCCAATCTATGGCATTTTGTTAATTGCCCAAGGAAACTAAGGAAACTTCCAGCCTGGGAGCATTGCATGTAAGCAAAAAATAGACTAAAGACAAAGACAGAGAAAAAACATTAAAAATACAAATAGGGAAATATCCAAATTTAGTAAGTTATTGTCAGGGCTCCCCATAATTTTTATTTTTCAGCTCTCTAGAAAAGCTAAAGTTATTAGGTGGAATTTTCGAAGAATAGCTGATTTCCTCTGAGTTCAGATTAATTTGTTCACCCAACCAGGATGCATGGAGCATTTATTAGAATAAAGGCATCATGCTGGAAGCTGGGTAACTCAGTGATCACCCAGAACAACACGAAACGAGCCTCGATGGAGCTTACAGTCTACTAGGAGAAAGGGACAAAATAAAGACGCTATCATACTGCAATTAGGTGATAATTTGTTTAAAGTCCTACATAGGAACAGCATATCTAGCTGTCTTGGGCCCCTCTTGTGCATATCTGAGTATGCATGTCTGTGTATGTTACATAAGTGAATATCTGGAAGACAGAGTGTGTGTGTGTGTGTGTGTGTGTGTGTGTGTGTGTGTAAAGTGTTGTGTGTGCATATCAGAAAAGCTTCACATGTGTTCTGACTCCTAATGGCTGAGCAACAAACATCCACTTGATAGAGATAAGGGCGTGGAGATGGCAATTTTTTCAAGGTGAAGGAACAACATGAAAGATATCCTGAAGAGGGAAGAAAATGGCCTGTTCTTGGCTGGAAAAAAAAAAAAAAACTCAGTGTGGTTAAACTAAAAAAAAAAAAATGGATGCAAGACTAAATTTTCAACACCTGAACTTGTCAGAAATGATGAACATAACTACCAGTCTTACAGCACTAAGAGGATAATAAGAAAATATTAGAAACACTATTATGTCTACAGATTTGACAGTCAAGTGAAATGAACAAATTCCTTAAAAGTATAACTCTCTCAAACTGACAAAAGAAAAAACAGAAAACCTAAGCAGCTATATATTTGTTGAGAAATTAAACTTCAATGAAAATTTTTTCACACACAAAAAAAGATTCAAATGGTTTCTACTGGAGAATTCAACCAAACACATGGTATCAATTTTACATACTCTTTCAGAGAAGAGAAAAATCAAAGACTTAACTTCTTTTATGATGACAGCATAACCATGACACCAAAACCTGATAAGGACATTATTTTTTTATTGTAGATCAATATATATCACCAACATAGATGCAGCAACCCTAAAATACAGACTTGTGAAGTGAATCCAGTAAAATATTTTAAAAATGATCCAACAGATGGAATTTACCCTGCCAATAAGAGGTTGGCTTAGCAAACTGAAAATCAATTACTATAACTCACCACAACAACATATTAAAAAGAAAAATCAGATACTTATTTTAATAGTCATCAAAAATTGGCAAATGACAATAGCTATCTTATGACAAAAATGATGGCGCTGCAGTCTGCTAAGATAGTGTTTAATGAACTCCCCAAATGACAAGTTGATTAATAAAACAAATATAGAATCCAGAAATAGACACACAGATAGACGATCGATTTACAATGAAAGCACCAACTCAAATCCATGAGGAAAAGAAAATCTGCTCAACAAGTACACAGTGCAGGAAACACTGGATATCTGTAAAGGGAAAGAAATGGACCTCAACTCTAATGTAACACCATATAAAAATTAGTCTGAGATGAAGCACCAACATAAATCTGAAGTTTCTAAAAAGAAACAATGGAAAATGTCATGAGGAAAATGAATCAGATAAAGATTTGCTAGACAGAAACCAAAAGACACTCATACCTCTTTTTTTAGGAGACTGATAAATTACTTATCAGTAAAATTAAAACCTTACTAAAACTATAAGCCACAGATTAGAAGAGAATATTTACAATATATTTACATGACAAAAAATTTACAGAAATGCAAGTTAAAACTAGATCGATAAGGCTTCAAATCCATTCAATGGCCAAAAATAAAAATCTGTCAATACTCAGTGTTGATCAGAAAACAAAGTAACTGGCACATCCATACATCGCTGGTGGAAATATAAAACGGCTCTTGTTTGGAAAGCTTAGACTTTCTTATAAAGTTAAATATGCATTTTTCCTATGAGCTAGAGATTCCATTTTGATGTATTTACCCAACAGAAATAAAACTGCATGTCTACAAAATCATTTGTACAGGATGTTCATAGCAGCTTTATTCAAAATAACTCGGGGCTGGGCATTTAGCTTGGTGGTTAGAGTGCTTGCCTTGCAAGCGCAACGCCCTGAGTTCGATCCCCAGCACCAAAAAAAACAAACAAACAAAAAAAAAAAAACTCTAAATCAGAAACAACCTAAATGACCACCAACAAGTGATTTGTAAACAAATGGTGGTATATCTCTCCATATCAGAATACTATTTGAAATAAAAAGGAACAAAATACTGATACACACACCATACCTGAACCTCAAAATCTTATTTTGAGTGAAAAAAAAGCTCAACAGAAAAGAGAATAGTCTTACAGTTCCATTTATATGAAGTTCCAGAGCAGACAAAACCAATCTAAAGTGACTTAGATCAAAATATTGATTTCCTATGCGTTTGAGGCACGCTATGGTTTAAATATGGTTTCTGTTCTCCAAGCTTCCATTTTATTGAAGACTTGGTCTCCAGGTTGGTGTCATCTTTGAGAGACAGGACTTGGTGAGAGGGTCCTGAGGTCACTGGGGACATGAGGTACTTCTTACGTGATCCTCTTGGTAGTTCTCATGACAGAATTGTTAAGAAAGCCTGAGATGGGCCCCAGCGAGCTTCTTCCTGTTGGAAATGTGACCCCTTACTCCTACATGTGCTACTGCCACAGTGTGCCACCTTCAGCAGCCCTCAGGGAAGGCCAAGCCAATGGGGCCACCCAGTCTCAGACTTCAAATCTCCAAAATTGTGAACTAAATAAACCTCTCTACTTCATAAGTAGCTCATCTCAGGTATTTCGTTATAGTAACACAAAGCTGACTAATACAAAGGAAGAGGGCAGAAACTGACTAGAAATTGGCATGAGAAATTGTTGAGGGTAACTGAAATTTTATGTTGATGCAGGTGGTAGACCATTGTAGAATGGCAAGCACATTGTCCAAACTCACTAGTCTGTACACTTATGATGAATGCTCTTCACTGCGTGTGTATTAGACCTCATCAAAATACTGAAGTTGGCTGCTGCTTGGGATGGTGAGCTCGCGGTCCCCAAGCTATTCAGAGGATGCTCATATCAGATTGTGAAACACTGAAGTTTAATCTGATGCCTCAAGCAGGAGTCATCTGCTGTAACTCTATATATTTTCTTCTAACTCTGAGTGGGCAGTAGGGGCGTGAAATCCCAGGAAGTCAGAGAGATCACGCACTTAAATGAAAGAGCATAAGATTTGTATTCAAGATCTGCCACCAGCCGCTTCAGGGCTGAACAAGTTATGAAATGCTAACCTCAATTTCCTCTTTGCAAAAGCAGAGACGATAACAGCTGCTTCACACATGACTACCTAGATTAACGAAGATGAGGGTCACAGAGCTCTCAGCACAGGGACTGGCCCTCAGCAAATTCTCCAACATCAACCCACCAAAGTTCTAGGGCTGAGACAAACTCGTCTACACTCTGCTCACGGAAGCCCCATCGCTACCGAACCATGGATGGTATACTGTAAGTATCCCAAAGCTCTTCCCATCTCCACAGGGCAGGCCTGCTAGCTTCCTTCCAAGACCCTATTGGTACGGTCATGAGTAGTGCCTTCGGAGCCAGCTGTTTGGATTTGGATGCTAACATCTCCATTTAGAAAACACAAGCCCTTGGAAAAGTTACTCGAATACAGCTTTTCATCCCTGATTCTGAATACAGAGGAAAACTCAAAATAAATCTGCATACAAGTTTAAAACACTTAAAAGGGAATGCTAAGCCATGCATGGTGTTGCATGCCTGTAATCCCAGCACTCAGAAGGCTGAGACAGTAGGATCTAGAATTCAAGGCCAGTCTAGACTATGTAGGGTGATCCTATCTTAAAAAAAAAAAAATCTATGGAAACATGCACACACACAAATAAAATTGGGCTCATTTTCTCTGGACATGTGTCCATGGCAAAAAAGAAAAGGGGGGGTGGTTCTGAACTGTATCCCATTTTGCACCCTCCCTTCTCAGTGTGTCCTAAGTGACACCCTACTTATTCTGCCCTACAAAATTCTGGGAGGGTTTGATCTATCTCTGAGGGCACAGAGTTGCTAAAGTGGTGTATGGACTCTCAGCCATGGTCACTGTGTGAAATCTCTGCCTCTTCTCCTCTGTGTTAGGCCTGATTTTCTGACTAGGCAAGAGATGATCGGGAAAGAACAACATGAGCACATTCATTTATTCATTTAAAAGCACTGACCAAACAATGAATTCAGACACAATTAACTTCTTCAGGGAAATCATATTGAACTCCCCAGACCATGTACAAACTGATAGAACATTTATTGGACCATAGATTTTAATTAAGCACCTAGTTAAAAGAGAGGCAAGATTTGGGATTAGAGTTCAGGTGTTCACACCCGTTCACTGCCATTACCTGGGAGGGAATAATGGCAATTTGTCTCACAGTGTCTCAGTTTCCCCAATGGTAAAATGAGAATAGTATTACTAACCTGTCTAATGAGATTGCTGTAAGGCACAAACTAAAATATCTACAACTGTTAAAATTGTCTTTGGCACACAGTAGGTATTCTGTAAGTGTTTGCTATTATTATGACTAATGACCCAGATACTGGGTCAGGGATATGGGGGATACAAATGGGATTTGCTGTAAATTCATTCTTAAGGGACTTACCATCTTGTGGAGAAGCTTAAGATCTCCAGTTGTATTTAGCTAAGATACTGGCATAGTTTGAATATGGAATGTCACCAAAAGTGTGTGTCCTAAAGGCTCTGTCCTCGGGTAGCTCTCCACTGGGATGTGGTGGAACCTTTAAGAGGTAAAACCTAGCAGGAGGTCTTTAGGTCATGGTAGGGATGGCCTAGAAGGGGACTGTGGGACCCTGGTCTTTTCTTTTTCCTTTCTTTCAGTTCTTAGCATTTTTGCCATAAAGTGCTGCTCACAACAGGTCTAGAAGCTATGGAACCCCCAGTCATGGACTGGAACCCCCCAAACTATCAGCTAAAATAAACCTTTTCTTCCTATAACCTAATTATCTAAGGTGCTTGGATTTTTGTTAATATTCTAAATTTCTATGAGTACATGCTTGGAGTACGTAATGATTACATTCATCATGGGGAACTGGTATTCGTGCTATTTTATTAAAGTGATGGAAAATTGACTAACACAGATGCAAAAGATAGTTACTAATATAGTTTTGTTTTATGGGAAGGCCCCTCTTAGCCCTCTTTGCTTACTTACTCATTGATCCCTCACACCCCGTAAGAGGCAGCATCACACAGTAAGAAAGACTTGTACTTCTGAAGCCACACAGATGTGGGTACAAATCCTGGCTCTGCTCCTTACTCACGGTGAGAATAGGGGCTGTTATGTGACACCTACATGTGAATAGTAAAGATAATAGTATTCTCTAGGGATAACATGGTGACAAAAACCTAATATAACATGTATTTTTAAATGCCTTTGATATACCGCATGCTACCTAAACACTTATTCCTGGATTCCTCCAAAGCCTCAGTGCTTGAGCTCTGCTCCTGGTGGACAATGGACTGGACCCAACAATGCACATCTCCCTTGGGAGTCATTTACCCTTTAGTGAGAGAGAAATGTGGATGGAGGAGGAAAACCAGGAAACCACCTGAGGAAAGAGGGTGGGATCCAGGCTGAGAGGAAGGAGCCGAGGGAGCCATCTGTGAAGCAAATAGTGAACTAACAGCTGAATTTCCTTGTTGCCAAGTGTGGGCCCTATTTTTAGCTGACATGAGAGTCATCCCAAAGTCTGTGATTTGGAATAGAGAACACAAGTTTCAAGGCATATATTATTTATACAGTAATTTATTTTGGAATCTCAGACCATTTGAATTAAGTACTTTCTCACACTCCTATGAAAATGGGGAACCAGAAGGCTGTGGAGTTGGCGTAGGCTTCAAGGTACAAGGGCAAAAGATGCTTCACTGTGTCTCTGGTTGGACTATCTGGGAGACTCTTGCCCAATCTCCAGTTAGTTTGCCTCCCGCCTCGCTCCACCCTCCTTCCACTCTCGCCACCTCCGCTCTTCCTTCCTCCCAAGAACAAACCATCCCAAGGTAGGGAAGTCCCTAGCTAGCTTCCCTTCTCACCCAGCCATCATCAGCAGGTGGTACCCTAATGCTACCAGCTTCCTGTTTCTGAGGCTGTCCGAGACACTGTCCTGACATGATGTATGAGGAATGACTGCAGCCTCGCCCGGTCTCCCCTCTTCCTTCCCAAGTTGAACCCTGAGCTCCAGGAAGAGAACTGGAGTGATCTTATGTATAATCCTCTCTAATTCCACTTGCTGACACTTGGCCCCAGGCTGCCCTCCTGCCTGACATTTGGACCCATCAGTGACAGATGGCTATCCCAGGTCACTGAAGTACCCACAGATTTGATTTTTTTATACTCGTATCTCCACCTACTTTAGGGAGGACCTGAATCCATTTACGTGGTTAAACAGGAAAAAAAAAAAAAAATCCCATGTGTGGGGCTCACCAGGTCAAGTCTGCCACTATGTAGAAGCAGAAAGGATGAATGTCCAATACAGGACAAGAGTGAAAGAGACAGGTGTTAGCACACTTCTTTTTAAGGAGGCTTCGCCCGCCTCTGCATAGCCCTGAGCGCGAGTGCCCCCTTAAAATCTACACCCAGGCCTCTCTCGTTTCCCCTAGTCTCAGGCCCTTTGCTCAGTGCCTCTGTGGTGAAGTTCATCTCTGAGCCAGCTCTGCGTTTTCCATCACCTGTGGCAAGAGGGAAGCGGAGCAGGTTATGGTGACTATGAGCTGGGAAGGCCTATAAAGCCAATTCAAAGATCAACTTCATCCTAAAATTAAATCCAAGCAGAACATTTGTGCCAGCGGCTTTGAATAAAAACTGAGGAACACAGTGAATTATATCTTCAATTACAGTTTACAAAGGACAGAGGTACTCCTTCTAAACGCACACTTCTGATTTAGCTCCCTATAAAGGAAGACAGCATAGCACTGAATCTCAGGTTAGGAAAAACATTTTCACAAGGGCCTTGGGTAGGATGGAATTTAGCTGTGTTTAATATTAATCCTTAAAATTAGTTTATGGTCACCCAGGGAAATGAAAATGGAGTACTTATGTGGGGGCATTAATTTGCCCTCAAGTCCCCCTTAGCTGTTTTGTTCTGATGCTCTGAATTAACACCAGGATCAACCTGAATAAATGGGGGAAGAGGGGACAAAGTGTTTCTGTAAAATGTCATATAATAAATATTATGTAAACAGATGAGATTGGCCACATTTCATTAAAACTTTATTTCTGAAAATAGATGTTGGTCACGATTCAGCCTGCAAACCAGTTTGTCAACCTTTGATGTTGGTGTCATTTTAGAGGGAGGAAGCAAGGGCTGGTGTACCCACTGGTGCTTGCTTCTTCCTTCTGTAAGGTGGACATCTGTAATTAGCAAGGCTTGGTAGTGCCTTCTCTTCCCTGGACCATGCACAGTGGCACCTGAATTCTGATGTGTTCATATTCTTAGTTTAACTCAGATACACGGAAGTCATTTCTATGCAAACCATGAACTCTCTGAGTTCAGGGTCCCGTCCCTATCTTTGCATGTAATCTGTAGCAGGTTGTACAGCCAGAGACTTCTGCATCTGCTAACAGTGAACATTTCCCTTGCTGAACGCCCCAGTGAAACATATCCCTGATCTTGACACACGAGGACTTGCAGTCTATGTAACCTAAGATCTTGCAGATCTATGCAATCCGAAGGGTGGTTGTCACTCTTCTCTCTGTCTGTATCATGCTTCCAATCAGTTTCGAATACAGCTACATTAAAGGCATACTCTAATTTGTTCCGACCAAAACCAACTGGGAAGTCCTATTTCCTAACTCCAGAGTCTGGCACATGTGCTTACTCCAGCAGTTTTTTTCCTATAAAGAAATGGCTGCATAATTCTGCATCTTTATTTGGGTCATACCCCCAATGTCCAGCTTATGCAGCACTCAATAAATATGTGTTTATTTATAATAAAATGTGCGTTCAACAAATTGGGCTTAGCCCGTAGACTCTTTGTTATGCTAAAAAGCCCCGCCTACTGGTTCAGGTGGTTGTAATACTTAACTAGGCAGGAGCTTGCACTGGGGGGCTGCCTGGTTCAGCCCACACGCTGCCTTGTGAAATAATCCAGCCTGCATCCCTGACTCCTATTTGTCCCTAAGTACAAGGTCACAGTGAATCTGAATGGCAGGCTTCACTGACCAACCAGTTCTGCTGGCCTCACCTATCTCCGCACAGGACTCAGGAGTGGCAGGATGGGGACCGAAACCTCCACACTCCCACAGAATCAGTGAGGCAGGTACCAAAGCATCTGCACAGTGGCCAGGAGGCAGCAGGCAGTGCTGCAACACATACTACTTCACTGATGAAGATGGATAGCACTTAAATGGTGTTTCTTGATCCCTGCAAAACGGCCCATACGTACAGGAACAATCTCGCAGATAAGAAAAACTCCAGCAAGTTGGTCTCAGGCTATGAAAATACCTGCCAAGACATGATTTATGGGAAAATAAATGAGATGGCTCTACTACTTCATCATTAGCAATGAGTGGATTCTTCCTTCCTGCCACAGTCGAACTGCGGGTGGAAATGAACACCACACTCATATCCTGACTTGCACTGTTTTTCTCTACCAACTGCCTGAGGTGTGGGTTGGCAAATCAAATCAAACCGCCATTATTCTGGACTGATTATGCAATCAGGGGATGAAATAGGCCAGTCCTTTCTTCTTCCATCCAATTTCTTGTAGCCATTGGACTGACTACCTGAGAGGTCAGCAGAGGGAATAAATGAGCATGCATTTCAAGCCCAGTGAGCCAAGGGGAAGAACATGGCTGTGAGAAATGAATTAATCAGCAATAAGTCACTGCATTCCTATTATAGCTTAAGTTT